>OZ023153.1:5397634-5703559 GCA_963675895.2 Styela plicata | reverse complement strand
ACTTTTTTTTTTTATCGAATTTTTTTTTTTTTTCAAAAAAAAAAAAAAATTTAAAAATTTTTCTAAAAATTTTTTCAAAAATTTCAAAGTGCCAAAATGTGTATCTCAACGTAACTAAGCAAGAAAAAATTCCAAAAAAAATTTTTAAAAATTTTTCTAAAAATTTTTTCAAAAATTTCAAAGTGCCAAAATGTGTATCTCAACGTAACTAAGCAAGAAAAAATACAAAGTTCAAAAATTATCCGTAACTTTTTTTTTTATCGAATTTTTTTTTAAAAAAATTCCAAAAAAAAATTTTTACAAAGTTCAAAAATTATCCGTAACTTTTTTTTTTATCGAATTTTTTTTTCAAAAAATTCCAAAAAATTCCAAAAAAAAAAAAAATTTTTTTAAAAATTTTTCTAAAAATTTTTTCAAAAATTTCAAAGTGCCAAAATGTGTATCTCAACGTAACTAAGCAAGAAAAAATACAAAGTTCAAAAATTATCCGTAACTTTTTTTTTTTTATCGATTTTTTTTTTTTTCAATTTTTTTCAAAAAAAAAAAAATTTCAAAAAAAAATTTTTTTAAAAATTTTTTAAAAAATTTTTTCAAAAATTTTCAAAGTGCCAAAAAAATGTGTATCTCAACGTAACTAAGCAAGAAAAAATACAAAGTTCAAAAATTATCCGTAACTTTTTTTTTTTTATCGAATTTTTTTTTTCAAAAAATTCCAAAAAATTCCAAAAAAAATTTTTAAAAATTTTTCTAAAAATTTTTTCAAAAATTTCAAAGTGCCAAAATGTGTATCTCAACGTAACTAAGCAAAAAAAAATACAAAGTTCAAAAATTATCCGTAACTTTTTTTTTTTATCGAATTTTTTTTTCAAAAAATTCCAAAAAAATTCCAAAAAAAAAATTTTAAAAAAAAATTTTTCTAAATTTTTTTTTCAAATTTTTTTTCAAAGTGCCAAAATGTGTATCTCAACGTAACTAAGCAAGAAAAAATACAAAGTTCAAAAATTATCCGTAACTTTTTTTTTTTTTATCGAATTTTTTTTTTTTCCAAAAAAAAATTCCAAAATTTTTTTTTTAAAAAATTTTTCTAAAAAATTTTTTCAAAAATTTCAAAGTGCCAAAATGTGTATCTCAACGTAACTAAGCAAAAAAAAAATACAAAGTTCAAAAATTATCCGTAACTTTTTTTTTTTATCGAATTTTTTTTTTTTTTTTCAAAAAAAATTCCAAAAAATTCCAAAAAAAATTTTTAAAAAATTTTTCTAAAAAAATTTTTTTCAAAAATTTCAAAGTGCCAAAAAAATGTGTATCTCAACGTAACTAAGCAAGAAAAAATACAAAGTTCAAAAAATTATCCGTAACTTTTTTTTTTTTTTTATCGAATTTTTTTTTTTTTTTTTTCAAAAAAATTCCAAAAAAAATTTTTAAAAAAAATTTTTCTAAAAAATTTTTTCAAAAATTTCAAAGTGCCAAAATGTGTATCTCAACGTAACTAAGCAAGAAAAAATACAAAGTTCAAAAATTATCCGTAACTTTTTTTTTTTTATCGAATTTTTTTTCAAAAAAAAAAATTCAAAAAAAAAAAAATTTTTTTTAAAAAATTTTTTTTCTAAAAATTTTTTTTCAAAAATTTCAAAGTGCCAAAATGTGTATCTCAACGTAACTAAGCAAGAAAAAAATACAAAGTTCAAAAATTATCCGTTTTTTTTTTTTTTTATTTTTTTTTTTTTTCAAAAATTCCAAAAAAAAAAAAAAAAAATTTTTTTTAAAAAATTTTTCTAAAAATTTCAAAAAAAAATTTCAAAGTGCCAAAATGTGTATCTCAACGTAACTAAGCAAGAAAAAATACAAAGTTCAAAAATTATCCGTAATTTTTTTTTTTTTTTTATTTTTTTTTTTTTCAAAAAATTCCAAAAAATTCCAAAAAAAAAAAAAAAATTTTTTTTTTCTAAAAATTTTTTCAAAAATTTCAAAGTGCCAAAATGTGTATCTCAACGTAACTAAGCAAGAAAAAAAAATACAAAGTTCAAAAATTATCCGTAACTTTTTTTTTTTTTTTATTTTTTTTTTTTTTTTTCAAAAAATTCAAAAAATTCCAAAAAAAATTTTTAAAAAATTTTTCTAAAAAAAAAAAAAAAAATTTTTTCAAAAATTTTCAAAGTGCCAAAATGTGTATCTCAACGTAACTAAGCAAAAAAAAATACAAAAGTTCAAAAATTATCCGTAACTTTTTTTTTTTATCGATTTTTTTTTTCAAAAAAATTCCAAAAAAAAAAAAAAAAAATTTTTAAAAATTTTTAAAAAAATTTTTTTCAAAAATTTCAAAGTGCCAAAATGTGTATCTCAACGTAACTAAGCAAAAAAAAATACAAAGTTCAAAAATTATCCGTTTTTTTTTTTTTTTATCGAATTTTTTTTTCAAAAAAATTCCAAAAAATTCCAAAAAAAAATTTTTAAAAAAATTTTTCTAAAAATTTTTTTCAAAAATTTCAAAGTGCCAAAATGTGTATCTCAACGTAACTAAAGCAAGAAAAAATACAAAGTTCAAAAATTATCCGTAACTTTTTTTTTTTTTTTTATTTTTTTTTTTTTTTCAAAAAATTCCAAAAAAAAATTTTTAAAAAAAATTTTTCTAAAAAAATTTTTTCAAAAATTTCAAAGTGCCAAAATGTGTATCTCAACGTAACTAAGCAAAAAAAAATACAAAGTTCAAAAATTATCCGTAACTTTTTTTTTTTATCGAATTTTTTTTTTTTTCAAAAAAAAAAAAAAAAAAAAAAAAAAAAAAAATTTTTTAAAAATTTTTTCTTTTTTTTTTTTTTTTTCAAAAATTTCAAAGTGCCAAAATGTGTATCTCAACTCAACGTAACTAAGCAAGAAAAAATACAAAGTTCAAAAATTATCCGTACTTTTTTTTTTTTTATCGATTTTTTTTTTTTTCAAAAAATTCCAAAAAAAATTTTCCAAAAAAAAATTTTTTTAAAATTTTTTTTTTCTAAAAATTTTTTTTCAAAAATTTCAAAGTGCCAAAATGTGTATCTCAACGTAACTAAGCAAAAAAAAAAAATACAAAGTTCAAAAATTATCCGTAAATTATCCGTACTTTTTTTTTTTATTTTTTTTTTTTTTTTTTTTTCAAAAAATTCAAAAAAAATTCCAAAAAAAAAAAAAAAAATTTTTTTCTAAAAATTTTTTCAAAAATTTCAAAGTGCCAAAAAATGTGTATCTCAACGTAACTAAGCAAAAAAAAAAAATACAAAGTTCAAAAAAAAATTATCCGTAACTTTTTTTTTTTTTTTTTTATCGAATTTTTTTTTTTTCAAAAAAATTCAAAAAAAAAAAATTCAAAAAAAAAATTTTTTTAAAAATTTTTTTCTAAAAATTTTTTCAAAAATTTCAAAAAGTGCCAAAATGTGTGTATCTCAACGTAACTAAGCAAGAAAAAAATACAAAGTTCAAAAATTATCCGTAACTTTTTTTTTTTATCGATTTTTTTTTTTTTCAAAAAATTCCAAAAAATTTCAAAAAAAAAAAAAAAAAAATTTTTCTAAAAAATTTTTTTTTCAAAAATTTCAAAGTGCCAAAATGTGTATCTCAACGTAACTAAGCAAGAAAAAATACAAAGTTCAAAAAAATTATCCGTAACTTTTTTTTTTTTATCGATTTTTTTTTTTTTTTCAAAAAAATTCCAAAAAATTCCAAAAAAAAAATTTTTTAAAAAATTTTTCTAAAAATTTTTTCAAAAATTTCAAAGTGCCAAAATGTGTATCTCAACGTAACTAAGCAAGAAAAAATACAAAGTTCAAAAAAAAATTATCCGTAACTTTTTTTTTTTTATCGAATTTTTTTTTTCAAAAAAATTCCAAAAAAAAAAAAAAAAAAATTTAAAAAAATTTTTTTCTAAAAATTTTTTTCAAAAAAATTTCAAAGTGCCAAAATGTGTATCTCAACGTAACTAAGCAGAAAAAAATACAAAGTTCAAAAATTATCCGTAACTTTTTTTTTTTTTTAAAATTTTTTTTTTTTTCAAAAAATTCCAAAAAAATTTTTTAAAAATTTTTCTAAAAATTTTTTTTCAAAAAATTTCAAAGTGCAAAAAAAAAAATGTGTATCTCAACGTAACTAAGCAAGAAAAAAATACAAAGTTCAAAAATTATCCGTAACTTTTTTTTTTTTATCGAACTTTTTTTTTTTTTTTTTAAAAAAAAAATTCCAAAAAAATTCAAAAAATTTTTTTTTTTTAAAAAATTTTTCTAAAAAATTTTTTCAAAAATTTCAAAGTGCCAAAATGTGTATCTCAACGTAACTAAGCAAGAAAAAAAATACAAAGTTCAAAAAAATTATCCGTAACTTTTTTTTTTTTTTTTTTATCGAATTTTTTTTTTTTTTTTTTCAAAAAATTCCAAAAAAAAAAAAAAAAATTTTTTTAAAAATTTTTTTAAAAATTTTTTTTTTCAAAAATTTCAAAGTGCCAAAATGTGTATCTCAACGTAACTAAGCAAGAAAAAATACAAAGTTCAAAAAAATTAAATTATTTTTTTTTTTTTTTTTTATTTTTTTTTTTTTTTTCAAAAAAATTCAAAAAAAATTTTTTTAAAATTTTTTTCTAAAATTTTTTTTCAAAAAATTTCAAAGTGCCAAAAAAATGTGTATCTCAACGTAACTAAGCAAAAAAAAATACAAAAGTTCAAAAATTATCCGTAAATTTTTTTTTTTTTTTTTTATTTTTTTTTTTTTTTTCAAAAAAATTTCAAAAAATTCCAAAAAAAAATTTTTAAAAAATTTTTTTAAAAAAATTTTTTCAAAAATTTCAAAGTGCCAAAAAATGTGTATCTCAACGTAACTAAGCAAGAAAAAATACAAAGTTCAAAAATTATCCGTACTTTTTTTTTTTTTTATCGATTTTTTTTTTTTTTCAAAAAAATTCAAAAAAAATTCCAAAAAAATTTTTTAAAAAATTTTTCTAAAAATTTTTTCAAAAAATTTCAAAGTGCCAAAATGTGTATCTCAACGTAACTAAGCAAGAAAAAAATACAAAGTTCAAAAAAAATTATCCGTAACTTTTTTTTTTATCGATTTTTTTTTTCAAAAAAATTCCAAAAAAAAAAAAAATTTTTTAAAAATTTTTCTAAAAAATTTTTTCAAAAATTTCAAAGTGCCAAAATGTGTATCTCAACGTAACTAAGCAAAAAAAAAAAATACAAAGTCAAAAAATTATCCGTAACTTTTTTTTTTTATCGATTTTTTTTTTTTTTTTTTCCAAAAAAAAAATTTTTAAAAATTTTTTTCAAAAAAAAATTTTTTTTTCAAAAAATTTCAAAGTGCCAAAATGTGTATCTCAACGTAACTAAGCAAGAAAAAATACAAAGTTCAAAAAAATTATCCGTAACTTTTTTTTTTATCGAATTTTTTTTTTCAAAAAATTCCAAAAAAAAAAAAATTTTAAAAAATTTTTTCTAAAATTTTTTTTCAAAAATTTCAAAGTGCCAAAATGTGTATCTCAACGTAACTAAGCAAAAAAAAAATACAAAGTTCAAAAATTATCCGTAAACTTTTTTTTTTATCGAATTTTTTTTTTTTCAAAAAATTCCAAAAAAAAAAAAAAAATTTTTAAAAAAATTTTTCTAAAAATTTTTTCAAAAAAATTTCAAAGTGCCAAAATGTGTATCTCAACGTAACTAAGCAAGAAAAAATACAAAGTTCAAAAATTATCCGTAACTTTTTTTTTTTTTTATCGAATTTTTTTTTTTTTCAAAAAAATTCCAAAAAAAATTCCAAAAAAAAAAAAAAAAAAAAATTTTTCTAAAAATTTTTTCAAAAATTTCAAAGTGCCAAAATGTGTATCTCAACGTAACTAAGCAAGAAAAAAAAAATACAAAGTTCAAAAATTATCCGTAACTTTTTTTTTTTTTTTTTATTTTTTTTTTTTTTTTTTTTTCAAAAAAAAATTCAAAAAAAAAAAAAAAAAAAATTTTTCTAAAAATTTTTTCAAAAATTTCAAAGTGCCAAAATGTGTATCTCAACGTAACTAAGCAAGAAAAAATACAAAGTTCAAAAATTATCCGTAACTTTTTTTTTTATCGAATTTTTTTTTTCAAAAAATTCCAAAAAATTCAAAAAAAAATTTTTAAAAATTTTTCTAAAAATTTTTTCAAAAATTTCAAAGTGCCAAAATGTGTATCTCAACGTAACTAAGCAAGAAAAAATACAAAGTTCAAAAATTATCCGTAACTTTTTTTTTTTTTATCGAATTTTTTTTTTCAAAAAATTCCAAAAAAAAAAAAAAAAAAAAAATTTTTAAAAATTTTTCTAAAAATTTTTTTTTTTCAAAAATTTCAAAGTGCCAAAATGTGTATCTCAACGTAACTAAGCAAAAAAAAAAAAATACAAAGTTCAAAAAAATTATCCGTTTTTTTTTTTTTTTTTATCGAATTTTTTTTTTTCAAAAAATTCTAAAAAAAAAAAAAATTTCCAAAAAAAAAATTCAAAAAAAAAATTTTTTTCTAAAAATTTTTTTCAAAAATTTCAAAGTGCCAAAATGTGTATCTCAACGTAACTAAGCAAGAAAAAATACAAAGTTCAAAAATTATCCGTAAACTTTTTTTTTTATCGAATTTTTTTTCAAAAAATTCCAAAAAAAAAAAAAAAAAAAAAAAAATTTTTAAAAATTTTTTTTTTTTCAAAAATTTCAAAGTGCCAAAAAATGTGTATCTCAACGTAACTAAGCAAGAAAAAATACAAAGTTCAAAAATTATCCGTAACTTTTTTTTTTTATCGAATTTTTTTTTTTTTCAAAAAATTCCCAAAAAAAAATTTTTAAAAAAAATTTTTTTAAAAAAATTTTTTTTTCAAAAATTTCAAAGTGCCAAAATGTGTATCTCAACGTAACTAAGCAAGAAAAAATACAAAGTTCAAAAATTATCCGTAACTTTTTTTTTTATCGAATTTTTTTTTTTTTCAAAAAATTCCAAAAAAAAAATTTTTTTTAAAAAATTTTTTTCTAAAAATTTTTTCAAAAATTTCAAAGTGCCAAAATGTGTATCTCAACGTAACTAAGCAAGAAAAAATACAAAGTTCAAAAATTATCCGTAACTTTTTTTTTATCGAATTTTTTTTTCAAAAAATTCAAAAAAATTCCAAAAAAAATTTTTAAAAATTTTTCTAAAAATTTTTTCAAAAATTTCAAAGTGCCAAAATGTGTATCTCAACGTAACTAAGCAAGAAAAAATACAAAGTTCAAAAATTATTCGTATTTTTTTTTTTTTATCGAATTTTTTTTTTTCAAAAAATTCAAAAAAATCCAAAAAAAAAAAAAAATTTTTAAAAATTTTTTTAAAAATTTTTTCAAAAATTTCAAAGTGCCAAAATGTGTATCTCAACGTAACTAAGCAAGAAAAAATACAAAGTTCAAAAATTATCCGTAACTTTTTTTTATCGAATTTTTTTTTTTGTCAAAAAATTCCCAAAAAAATTTTTAAAAATATTTCTTAAAATTTTTTCAATAATTTGAAAGTGCCAAAATGTGTATCTCAACTTAACTAAGCAAGAAAAAATACAAAGTTAAAAAATTTTTCATAACTTTTTTTAATCGAATTTTTTTTTCAAAAAATTCCAAAAAAAATTTATAAAAATATTTCTAAAAATTTTTTTGTATGCAGATCGTGCTGGGAAAAAGATATGGAAATTATGCGGTTAAAAAGACCGTTAGCCTATGAAGAAGTCATTTATACAAAATGTGTGAAAGCTTAGTCCAGGTAGGAAACATAAAAACAGAATGATAGTCTATGCCAAGTGATAAAAATACTCTTAATCATATTCCACAGATTTTATGGCATACTGTTACATGTCTGAATTATTATATGAATATTATTCAAAATTGTTTATCTTTTACCCTCAGATTCGGCATTTGCAGGCGCAAATAAAAACTGGTGAATCCAACGTTGGAACATTTTTAAATGAAGATCAACTTGATGCTCTAGGAAGACCGTCAATCTCTCCACGGTCATGGGGAAGTGACACCGTCACAAGAGCGTTGCAAATACGATGTACAACTGGAGTACAGGGATAAGTTTCTAAAATTGGTTTTGTTTCTTTAAATGCCCAAGTTTGATGGAAAGTTGACAGTATTACACCTGAAAGGAACTGCTGACCACTAATGTAACGAAGTGCTTAATCTGTATATTTGATCAGATTCTTGGTTTGTTGTTCTGTCTATTTTTTAACGTGTTTTTAAGTATGAGTTTCTTTGTAAAATCGGCTTTCCTCTGTCCGCTTACAGTACATTGCAATGAATTGTAGACACATTGGGGGTGCTCTGTTTGAGAATTCTTTGTCAAAACTCCAATTCTTGTCTAAGGTGAAATATTACAGATTTATTCTAGTGTAAACAATTGTTGGTAGCTGATAATTTCATGTCACCAAATTTTACAGGCATTGCAAATGGTGCAAAACATGAAGTTCCATAATACTGGATTGAAGCCTGTACAGTGATACAGTTTCCTACGACACCTATTATATCGTGGCACGAGAGATTAGTTTTAAATGGAGAATAGGCTTTTCTTATTTATGAGTGGCAGAGTGAATCAAGATGCTTTGGAGAACCTATTCTCACAGGTAATTGAGGAAGTTGACTGATGCATTTATCTTTCAAAATTGCCATTTCATCACTTTTTCTGATGAAAGGTTGGAATTAACATGGAGTAGTGATTTAATTTGTATCCGAAAACCTTAGAAAAAATATCTCTGCCGAATATGTGAATGAAAAATAATTGTTTGTTTTGATATATCATGTGTTTTTGTGATGTATCCGAAACTGTATTCATCTCAATGGAGATTTTGCCAATCTCTTCCGGACCTGGGCTAAATTCATTAACATTAATTAAGTATCAAGATATATTTCATTTAGGTCAGGGGTGAAGGGGTACAACACCCCAAACTAACACAATTTTGTTCCGCTCTCATGTTGATCTCCATCTCTCAATTTATGGTAAGCACCCACGAGCAGCTACGATCATGATGATACGCCACAACTAATTGATTTTATCATATCCAACTTGCGGTATGAGCAAGAACACACTGTGACGGAAGATGATACTGATGCTCTGAAAGTGCTATTTCATGCTGCAACAGCTTCATTCGATTCCTGTGAAGCTGATGCCATTTACGATTTGACAGGTTGGGCGGTTTTTAGAGAAATAAAGAAGATAGATTGCTTATTATGTACTGAAAAATATGTTGGAAATGGTCATGTAGATTTGGATTGAACTCTTCAAGCTTTACTTGCACTTTTTCGATCATACACAACAGAATAAACTTGACAGTGGATGGTTTTACTCAACACTTGTGCAACCCAACTACGTGAGGTGGAAACAATTTTTCCCTCAAGTCTTGGTTGTATGCACAAAATAATCTCGCCATTGTCGTTTTTGCTCAATAAAATCGATTACTCAAAACATGCATTTCCTTCATGTCATAATTTAGCGGAAAAAATTTCCCATCGTTTTCTGAATCTGAAGTGCGAAAGAAGTAACAGAATGTGTATCAAAAAAACAATATGCTATTAAGACTGCTGCCAGAGCGCGGTATGCTTTTTCAGGTACAAAGTATCCTTTTTCGTACCTTTTGCCTGCATTTTGAAGTCAATATTACATATGTGTGATATTTTTCTAATTCTTAGTTGAAATTACCTAAATAGTACACTATGTTCCATGGGTCCATTACACCAAAAAAGATTCCATATTTATTGTATATTGCATGTGTTATTGTGAATTCCTGTTCGGAGTGATCGTTGTTTGTTTTTCTCAACCGTTTTATTTTCACACAACGTCTTGACAAGTGAAAGAAAATAAACTGCTGCCTGCATGTCGTACTTTGGAGGAAATACTTTGGGATCGGATAGAATTGAATTCTGTCCTGCGGAAGAGGAAAGTGAAGAATGCAGCCTAGCCATATGGCGAATCACAAGCTCTTGTGCAGATACCCAGTTCAAGTCCGGTGAGGGGGAGGTGGAGTCTTTGCATATCCTCTTTAAGTGATTCATTCTGTGCATGAATATGGTTGCAGGGAACCGCAGCATGTGGTTACATGATCACCGTGCTTCAGCGTTCTCGCGTATAACTAGATTCGAACCCAGGACCTTAGTAGTACGTAGCTCGTAGTGTATTGAGCTCCACTCGAGACATTCAAAATAAGGTCTGGAAGATTTTAATGAAGAATGCTCACCTAGTTTCGCGATTGTTTTTCATTCGACCATTAAATGTCTGTCCAGGCATGGGGTTGTTCGGCCGGGAATGTCGTATGTGGGACATACGATGAAACTTCATTCAACCCCATGAAAATGTGAGGCCAAAACCACCCCGATCCCGAACTGGTGTCTGCACGAGAGGTCGTGCTTCTCCATATGGTTGAGCCGTATTCTCGGCTTTCCTCTCCCGCAGGATAAAATTGAAAACCTATCCTATGAAGCGCCTTGCCTATACATCATTATTATACATTGTTAAAGAATTTTCAGAATTGCTAAACAATACATAGAATCCACCAAATCCAAAATTTCACAGCAAAAATTCGGTTTCAAAGACTTTTGGAAAATAATAAATAATGTGATAAACAGGGGTAAATCTAGTATCCCTCCTCTTTTAAATGGCCCCGAAATTTTGTGTTCTTCCAGAGACAAGGCGGAGTTGTTTGCCAGGATGCTCTCTAATAACTGCAGCCTTGGTTCGGTTTCCGGTACCTCACCACCTAATTTTCCAAATCGAACTGACGTTACATTGGAGAACATGTCAGTAACTCCGTCACTTGTCTACAGAATGATTGCCAAACTCGATTCGAACATATCTCCTGGTCCTGACTGCATTCCATCTGTGATTCTGAAGATTCTTCCATTTGAGTTGTCCGCTATTTTGGCCAAACTGTCTAATAAATGCCTAAAAGAATGCATCTTCCCCAATACATCGGAATGTGCAACGGCATTCAAAAACTGTGGCGACCGATATGATCCTAATAACTATCGTCTAATTAGTCTCCTACCAATTATCAGTAAAATTTTTGAATCAATTATTAATAATAAAATCTCTGGACACCGGGAGTCGCTTTGTCTCCTCACTGACAAGCAGTATGGTTTTCGTCGTTCTCGCTCTACTGCTGACTTGTTGACAGTAATAACCGAACAAATATTCCGTGCCCTTGATCGTTGTGGGGAGGCAAAGTCAGTTGCTCTAGACATTTCTAAAGCCCTCGACAGAGTTTGGCACCAAGGTCTGTTGCAGAAAAATCATGGGATTTCTGGTCAAGTTTTTTCAATTTTCGAATCTTTCTCATACAATCGCAAGATTAATATTGTTTTGGGCGGACAACGTTCAGGAAATTATTCCATTTTATCCGGTGTCCCCCAGGGGTCGATCCTTGGTCTAACTTTGTTCTTGATATATATTAATGACCTGCCCGATAATTTGATATGTGATTTGGTAATTTACGCTGATGATACGACTCTGTATTCTTGTCTCAACGCAAAATCGCTCCCGGAACAACGTCTAGCTCTGGCAAAATCGCTTGAGTGTGATTTGGCCACAGTATCTAATTGGGGTAACACTTGGCAGGTAACTCTTGACTCGGAGAAGACTAAAGTTTTATCAAGTAATCGTTACACTAATACGAATGCAACTCAAATTTCATTATCTGGTACTGTTCTTGAGGAATCCTTAAATATTCGTCTTGTTGGACTCACACTGTCTAAGGGCATGAGTTGGAATGAATACGTCACTAGTGTTGCTAAACAAGCCTTGATGAAAGTCGGTTCTCTATATCGAGATCGCCATTATCTCACTCCCGAAATCATTCTCCATTTGTACAAATCATTGATTCGACTTTGTATGGAGTATGGCCGACACATTTGGGGCAGTGCCGCTGTCACTGTTCTTAGCATGCTCGATCGTATTCAACGGCGTGAGATCGGCCCTAAACTTTCTTACAGTCTGCAAAGTTTGACACACCGCCGCAACGTTGCCTCCCTATGTTTATTTAACAGATATTATAATGGTCTTCGTTCAAGGGAGCTTTCTGCTCTTGTACTTCCAAACAAAATTTTTAATCGGTCAACACGATTGGCTACCAATTCGCACCTATTCATTGTGAAGGTTCCACAATGTCACAAACAGTTTTATGCAGGAAGATTTTTTCCAAGAATATCTAAACTTTGGAATTCCTTTCCTTCTTGCTTCTTTCCTGATCGTGTTGATCTACAAGGCTTTAGAACTCGCGTTAATAGACATCTATCAGGGATGGGGGTTCCTTAGTTCCTGTTCCTGTATTTCATGTAGCTCTATGCACTTTAGTGGCTCCAGGAGAATTTTCAAGTTTGATTCTTCTTCTGTGGCCTTGCTCTGAGCGAATTTCGATAAAAAAAAATTCATACCGGCTTATTATCGCTAACTATTGGACAGTTAATGGTGGGTGTGACGGAGAACAATGGTCGAGACCCTTTGTCTTATTATATTCACTTTGGTACAGATCACAGAAGTACAAGCAGACGGACAGGTGACTTGAGATGCTGTTGAGCCTTTGTGAGGATAGAGTAAAACAGTGTTTAACCAAATTGTTATTGTTTAGTCAAGTCATGAAACAAAATAGCATATTTTCTTATGTAAAGTCAAAGAATAACAACAGCGAAGGTGTGGGTGGAAATGAGCCTTGTAGTTCAGTTCTCACAGAGACACCTCCGCCGAAGCGGACCAAATGTAATTCAATGACCAAGGTTAGAAAATAGGACGACACATATTTGAGATACGGGTTCTTTTTGCCGGGTGACGAACTTTTAAAGGTAGCTCCTCAGACCGAATGTTTGATTTGCCATAACTTGACCATATTCAGCCGTGGTTCCGGCTAAATTACAATGACACTTAGAAACAAATCATTCTGCGTACGCGATAAAGACTATCTCATTTTTTAAACATATGAAAAGTAGCGTGCACAAGCAAAAACAATCATTCTTAGGAGCAGTGAAAACCAGTCCAGATCTCTGGTTAACTTCATATCGACCGTCACATCATATTCTTAAAACAAAGAAACCGTTTACTTTGGCCGAGAAATATATTAAACCAGCGTTGCAAATAGTAGCGGAGGAGCTGCTTGACAAGGAAAGTGAACGCAAGTTACAAAAAATCCCTCTGTCTGATAAGCAGAGCAGAAGGGGATTTCATATGGCTGAAGATTTGCTGGAACAATTTTTATATAAAATCAAAAACTTCCATGTTATGGGCTGCAACTGAATGAATCAACTGATATTGGGAGTAGAGGAAAACTGCTTGTGTATATAAGAATTCCTGATATTGATTCATACAGCATTGTTGACGAATATTTGTGTTGCCTAGACTTGGATGTGAGCACAACTGCCGAACGAGTGTTTAGTAAACTCAACGAATTCTTGAAAGAAAAACAAATACCATGGGAAAAGTGTTGTTCTCTAACTACAGCCGGGGCAGCTGTGTGTGATGACTGGACGCTTTTCGGGAGTTGGTGCTCGTGTTAAGGCAGTGGCTACTAACTGTGTATTAAAACATTGTATTATTCATCGTGAAGCTCTGGCTGTAAAACCGCTTGGGTTTGACAAGCAGAGAAAAACGGAACTAGAAATGGTTTTGGATATAATTGTGAAAACAGGGAATTACATAAAATGTGGTGGCGAATCTGCAAGAGTTTTTCAAAAAGTATGTGAAGAAAAGGAGTCTGATAATGTCACTCTTTTGCTACATACAGAGGTGCGTCGGCTATCTCGTGGCCAAGTTTTGGCTCGGGTGTTCAAACTAAGACAAGAAATATCAGTTTTTCTTGCAGAAAAAAATCATGAATATGATACCTATTTTCTTGATCATGAATGGGTTTTCAAACTGGCATATCTGACTTCAATATTCGATGTGTTGTCCACACTGAACACCAGCCTTCAAGGGAAAAGATCAGATATATTTTCCCAAGTTGGCAAAATTGATGGCTTTAAATAAAAAATTGACTGCTGTTCCAATAAAGTTTCACAAAATGATTATTCTCCTTTTCAGTTTTAGAATGAATTTCTGAGTGAGGACTCCGAAGTTGAGGATACAGCTGAAATAAAGGAATTAATATTGGCGCATTTGAAGCTATTGAGGAAAAAATTCAACCGCTACTTTCCTGCATAAGAATCTGAGAAATTCCGTTTGCGTAAGTGAGTGGTTAATCCTTTCGTTTTCCCTTGCCAACAACATGAAGAACTCCTGGATATCTGCAATGACGTCATTAGGAGGAAATCTTTGAAAAAAATGGAAAGGAATATTTTTGGATTTTTTTTTTGTGCAAAGAAGGGACAGCAATTTCAAAGAAATGATTGAAATTTCAGTGTCAATTTCCAAATACCTATTCGTGTGAAACAGCATTTTCTGCTCTAACAACTATGAGGAACAAAAACAGAAGTTGCTTGAAGGGTGTCGATATGTGTATGAGAATTGCATTAAGCAACGTTGAGCCTCGATTTAAGAAGATTGTAAAAGAAAACCAACAGCAACAGAGTCATTAATTGTCTGACTTTACAACTTTCGTAAAAACTGTTTAGGTTTTGAAATGTCTAATTATTTTTTGAAGTGTAACAGTGTAATAACGGAATATTTAATTTTCTGACCAAGCAATTCGTAATTTCTAAATTTTTTTTAGTTGGGTTCCGTGACAAAAGCGAAAGCACATGAGGGGTTCCGCGTTGTGAAAAAGGTTGAAGAGCACTGCACTAACTTATACCTATACTTGGGCACAAGTTGATGCCTTCACCAGGGTCATGCTAGGGACTGATATGACGCTAACTTATACATATACTTGACACTCGGCCAAAGTTTTACTGGGCTACCTTCTACAGATATGTATTTTTTATGATAAATCGTTAATTTATCTGTGGAGCATGCTGTGAACAAACATGACAACACTAAAACTTTAATCTTCTACTTTTATCTGAGATACCGTCCAAGTTTGATCCTGTACTTTTAACAATTTTTTAGTAAACGGCAATACTTATTTTTTGCAAATCTATGGTTTATCTATAGACTATTCACGGGACTGACAACCTTTCATCTTCTACTCATACCTGATACTAGGTTCAACTGTGACCGGTATACCCTTTATAGTTCACGATTTTAAGATATATTAATAATAAAATTAGCAATTCCACAAACCTTCCAGCTTCGCCTGGATGCCTGATACTAATAAAATTAGCCATTCCACAAGTCTTCCAACTTCGCTTGAAAGCCTAACTAGAACTGCTAAGTAGTCTCGATAGTCTCGATAGCAGAAAATTTCTTGATAAATCAGTAATTCGTCTATGGGTAATACTTGGAACTGATATACCACTTAATTATACCTATACTCAACACTCGGCCATAGTTTCACTGTGATACCTTCAACAAAACTGAACAAAAACGATGATATTGCACTACCATATATCAATATTTGACAATCGACCAAAGTTTGACTGGATATTTCCAGTTGTTGAGCTTTTTAGATAAATCGGTTATTTATGGCCATTCTTGGATCTGGTATGTAATTATCTTTCATCTATTTTCAACACTCTAGCGAACTTTCACTGGAATATCTTCAACAGATAAGCATTTTCGAAAAATTATCTACCGGGCATGCTACTAATGTGACACTATCTTATACCTATACTTGACACTCGGCCCAAGTTTGGCTGAAATACCTTCAACAGTTGAGCGTTTTTCGATAGATCGGTTATTTATCTATGGGCCATGCTTGGAACTAATATGACACTATCTTATACCTATACTTGACACTCATATCAACTTTTGACTGAGATATTTTCAACATATATCCATTTTTTTGATAAATCAGTAAATTATCTAAGGGCCGTTCTTGGAACTGATATGACACTAACTTACACCTATATTAACACTTTGGGAATACGCTTCGAGCTACGTTAGGCATCACTAGCGTCCTTGGCCCGAATCACTTGCGGGATTATTATATACGAGAGGATTGCTGGACACGTACCTCCCAGTGCGCGTAAGCTAAAGTTTCCGCCACTAATCATGTCGCTCACAGGAAAAATCTGTAAACTGTTTGACAAATACAAGATTGGCAAATATAACTTCATCCCAGATTTGGAAACAGTATGGTATATGCACGAGAGGTTGTGGTTAAGCCATATTCTCGGCTTTCCTCTCCCACGGGATAAAATGAAATCCCATCTTAGATTTCTGCTTTTTATTTCTCCAAAATATTCAACCGGTTCACTCAATCAGCTTCCGATTCACTGTGGAGATTCCGCAGTGTCACAAAAGGTTTTATGCAAGATTTTTCATTTTAACCGGCTAGACTTGGTAATTCTTTGCCTTCCTGGTCGTGTTGATTTGCATGGCTGTAAACTCGCATCAATAAACATCTGTCAGGGATGAGGATTCCTTATTTCCCATTACTGCATATCATGTAGCTCTTTACCCACTAGTAGTTTCAGGAGACTTTTCAAGTATGACGCATCTCTTGCAGCGTCGCTCTGAGCAAATTATGACAAAAATATATGTAAAAATATTTCAATTTGCCTGCAATTTTGCTTTGAGCACTTTAGTAGACGGCTGCAGTAATTTTGAATCAAAGACGGGGACAATCTATTTAAACCACTGCATCTGGTATTACATGCATGACTAGCGTAACATTAGTGCAATAATATGGAATTAACATGTAGTTATCTTGGAATATAACATAACAATATATAAGCACTCTCTAAAAATTGTCCTCTCCCAGCCCTCCAAACATACACTTAAGCAAACGAATCGTATTATAATCATTTTTACATTAATTACTTGTATATATGTGTAGTAATAGTAGGAATAATAATCATCAATTACGGCATTATAGGTATAAAGATGTTACTTATTATTATATAAATGAGTGCAAATAACATAAACTTTGAATTCATGTAGCATAAACTAATAACATCGTGCAGATAATTAATTTATAAATGACACCATCATAAATATCATCTGCTTAAGCATAAGCTATGTCTTTTCACTGGCCAACCTAGTCACTTTGAATGCAAAACACAAACTTCTAAATACAAACTCAAAAATATATATATTAGACTTGTGGTCCATTCGGTTCGTCCTAACCATCAAAAAATTTTTATCAATTTTCTCATGTAAGGCAATCTCTTGTATTGTTTAGCATTATTGGAAACTTAACAAAAGAATAAAAAAGCTGAGTAGACAATCCAACATTACTGCCTAATCACTCAGTTAAAACAGTATTAGAATATTACACACGACAAAACAAATTTTATATAAAACAAAAGTATAATACAGCCTGTCCCTCAAAGCAATATAAGTAACCATTCTGTAAAAATGTAATCAGATATTCAATGCATTAAATTAACTCCAATTATGGAATGTTTCATTCCACGTGGCATTTTGGTCATTATTCAATGTTGGAATATAATACGTAATATAATAAGTCTACAGTTATTAGAAATCGAAGGCACTGTTATTATGCAATATAAAATATATATATTGTTCTGAAGCAACCTTGCTCATAAAGAAAGGCACTAAGAATCTCCACAATTATTTCAAATAAGTTGAAATTTATCTTTGCTCTCATTCCTCATCCATGTTAGTCTATTTTTAACAAAGCTGCAGTGACAAAAATGCATTTGATATTAATATTGTGTTAGGCCTTTGTGGGCCATATTTTCTTATGTAAAGTCAAAGAATAACAACAGCGAAGGTGTGGGTGGAAATGAGCCTTGTAGTTCAGTTCTCACAGAGACACCTCCGCCGAAGCGGACCAAATGTAATTCAATGACCAAGGTTAGAAAATAGGACGACACATATTTGAGATACGGGTTCTTTTTGCCGGGTGACCAACTTTTAAAGGTAGCTCCTCAGCCCGAATGTTTGATTTGCCATAACTTGACCATATTCAGCCGTGGCCATGCAATCAAAATACCTCATACGTATATCAAACAAACTAAAATAATATTGATAAAACGATTGAGCAATAAGTGTAGTCATGAAATAGTATATCAATCGAAAACAAATTAAGTCCCAAATACCCTAAATTCCACATGATAGTACGACCCACTAGAGTTGTACATTGCTCTTGAGTGTGGAAAAATACGAAACAAATTAGAACAAGACGTTTCAATGTGTTCAAGCAAAGTTTTGAATGGAACGATTTTGAGTGATTTCGATTTTTGTTTGTAGTGGCCTATAACAAATTTTCAATTCAATATAGGACAGATATGCAACTTCTGCTTTTAACTTACAGATATTAGAAACAAAGTTTGCTTGGAATTTCAGAAGAGAAAGTATTGCAATACGTACTCAAATAGAAAGTAGTTAAATTTGATTGATGTGTACATATATATATATATATATATTCATGGCAAGCAATATTATTGTCAGCTCAGGCTCAAAAGATTTGCCTTTTAGTATAGTAATTCAATAAGTTTGATTAAATGGCATTAAAATAGAGCCCTTCCCTACACAGCTGAATTTCCATGCTTAGAAAATATACAATTAATATTTTCTGCTGGCAGCTATACCAATACTTCATATTCAAGCCACAGGCAACAAGCAGAATGCCTATGCAGCACGTGAATGAATTGATGGCATGGATGTACAGAACAATTGATTTGAATTAATCTTATCATAAGATTAAGACAAGTCTAGTGGTTATGCATGGCAATTTATTCAAATACAACTCATTCTTATTTTCATGTGAATATGAATTTATACTGTTGAATACTGACCAAAGATGGAGTCTGCTTCAATGGACTAATCCATCAAAAACCCACATTCAAAAAAGGAAAAAAATTATTGGTACATGTAAGATAAATCGCCCAAGAGATTAGATCTCTGAAGTTTATTCCTTAGAATATAACAGTATATTTGACATTAATATTTGCTAATTTGACATCCTTTCAACGATTTAAGCAACCAGTACAGTATTCTGTATTCATTATGTAGTAACAGCAAATCAACTATCTTATTGATACATGGTTGGAAGTCTCTTCAGATAAACTAAGTGCGATATATACCAACTTACTCACAGACAGAGAGAAAATTAGATTGCAAGTATATCATGACTCGATCTTCAAATTTGGAAGATATTAATTTAAATGTTAACTGAGTGTAGACTGCTGTCATGTTAGAATTCATTACTGAAAACGTATAACTTTTCTTGCTATTCTTGATCAGATTCATCGGTTTCACTTGCTGTGGGGCGGTCATGTCGTTTTTCATCTGTATGTAACAGCATTCATATGTAGCATTCATATGTAGTAACAGCAAATCAACTATCTTATTGATACATGGTTGGAAGTCTCTTCAGATAAACTAAATGCGATATATACCAACTTACTCACAGACAGAGAGAAAATTAGATTGCAAGTATATCATGACTCGATCTTCAAATTTGGAAGATATTAATTTAAATGTTGAGTGTAGACTGCTGTCATGTTAGAATTCATTACTGAAAACGTAGAACTTTTCTTGCTATTCTTGATCAGATTCATCGGTTTCACTTGCTGTGGGGCGGTCATGTCGTTTTTCATCTGAAAATATTCAAACAATTGTATTAAGAAAAGACAAAAGCACAGGCATTTTAAAATTTGCTTTCAATTTTTTTTTACAAAGGTAACAAAGAAAATGGAAAAGTATGGAATTGAGAGATAGGATGCACAGGTAGCTGAAATATGGAATACCCACTAGATGCTACGTTTGTGGAAAAATATGATAGAAGTGACTAAGAATAAGTAATGAGCATGGCATGTTTGTTCTATGCTAGTCCACAGGGTTTATAGGGCAATTTTTTTACCGATATATCAAACAGACCCAAAGTTAACAGTCAATATAGGCCAAGTCAAATTGTGTCTATCATAATCCATTCAACTATATATTTGTTTCATATTTTGATACTATCACTAATACATACTAAAACCTTCATATTACCGAAGTTCCATATGTAATCCTGTGTTCATTTTTTGGGAGAAAGTTTAAACTCAGCATTTTTTGCTTCAGTTTCCCATTGATTTTAAAAAGTCATGTTGGCATTTATATATCTTGCAATTTGTTTAATAATATAGTGAACAATCAGAACGAAATTGCATAAAAAATGGTTTTTCTCAAACAAGAGTAAAATGGTCATACGAATGTATTTGCATGAACCAATTGTTTATTCAGGTATCACCTCTTTAATTTTTAGATAATTGATATTAATTCTTGGATGTTGTGATGGCATAGTATTGTCTTTGTTGATTAGAACTCTCAGGTTCAATACTCAGTAAATCAAAAATGCTATTAGCTTTGCAACTAATAGAGCAGATCATTGCGGATTAGAAACTCCAGTTTTAATTCCTGGTAAATCCGGAAGAATAAGCCGATTATTCCATGCCGTTATATTCAGAGTTATTGCTACCTGAAGCTTGCAACATTCTATAAAAAAAGAACACCAACCAAAATTCTTCTTCAAGCCAGAAAAATATTGTCAAGTGTTGGTCACTGATGGATAGCACAGTCAAGACCGTGTTCCATCTATGGCTCATGCATAACAATGCCAAATTTTTATCTGGGGTTGACACAAGATAAAAGCTATTTTTAAATAGGTAAAATAAATAAATAATTGCGCCAACATCACAGAAACTTAAATGACCTTTGCACACGAGATTTTTTGAGTTCTACTACAATAATTAGAAGGTCAGGTCGTATTTTTTACTGCTCCACCAATTATTAAATATATGTTTGCATGCACAAACAAGACCTAACTTCAAGACCAGTAAAACAAATTTATTATTTGATTTAGAACATAGAATTATCATGAAAAAGTAAACAAAAGCGGTTAAATTTATTTCGATACCGTTAGAATAGTTAACTACCATAGTTCTTAACGATCAGAATTTTAGTTTGGTTAGTGTCAGAAGATGGTATAGAAATTTATCAAATTCATCAAATGAAAAAAATTGTTAAAATAGGGATTTGAAATGATTTAATCATTTCTTGATAAAAATTGATTTTACAAACGATTTTACAAATTTTTAATAATGAATGTGCTGTTGATGTAACATTGATTTTCATTTAATTGTAGCAATTTCTGTACAAATTAGCCTAAATTTTTGAAAATAAAAAAATGAGGAAAATCTGGGAATTTTTGCTCTTGTCAGAGTTCGCTTGAAGCTGAAAATTTCAAACAATCAGCCCTGCTTCAAATCGTTTTCAAATGAGCTGAAATTATTTAGGAGTTATCTTTTACCCAATTGCTCATTTTGAGAGGTTGTAGCGGTTTTGCAAAAAATTCATTTTTTTTAACCAACCACACTGTGTAAAAGTACAGTAAATTCACCATATTTTAACTGTATATCCTTGAACTAATATAATTGAACTAATTATATGTTTCCGAAGTATAAACAAACCATGTTATTTGTATGTTTCCGAAGTATAAACCCACCACGTTATTTATGCCCAGTATCAACTGTTGATGGGCCATAAACAGCCAATAATTGCTCAAAAAATGACTTTTCATCATTTTAATCATCTAATGAAATAACTGTAAATTTTTGTTACAATGCAATTGTATAAAAGTTATTACACAATGCAGTACCAGCCACTACACTCTAACAGTAAACTGAACAGTGATTTCAATACAATTTATGTTTAGTATAGGGCTTGAATTAGGATGCATCTCTCACATCTTCTCTGTGTTTGCGCCTGCATCCATCTAATGCGGTGGTTCTGAAACTTTTTTTGAGTGGGAGTGAATATCTTGTGACCTAAGCATCAAATATCACCTATTATTTATTTAAAATTCAAGTGAATAAAATAAAAAGTATGGATGAAATAGGATTTTTCTCTATATTAAGAGAAAGAGAGCGCTTAGAATAATGACTCACACCTATTACATAACATGACATTTGCAGTCCTAAATTAAAGGTTGGAAGTTTATACCTTGCTAGCATATCACATTTCCACATGGACATAAAGCAGCAAGCCCATGGAAACTGATTTGGTGTACTGGCAGTAGCCTCGAAAGGTAAAGTCTAATAATGCATAATGGTAACGACTAAAAAACAGATAAAAATCTTCGTTGCAGTATAACTAGCATGATTCCGTTGTTTCAAAACTTTCAAAAAACATCCTTTCTGGTTTACCACCAGTAACTAGCTTCTGCAGATATAGTGGTGATATGAGGGTGGCTACCTAGCAATTCTTAAAAATTTTGACACGAGACTTTATGGAGGTTTTCAGTTTATTTCTCACAATTTCTTAGCATCAAACAATCACGATTTACATCCTCACACGATTGTAAGCAACTCCGAGCATCTTTCTCGCTCATGAACAACCGAGCTAGTCAGACAAAGTGCTTATGGTACAATAATTGGGAAGTTTCTGAATAGAAGAAAATGCAATATATGATGGCGTTGAAACAATGGGACAGAATAAAAAGAAAATTGAAAAATCGACTGATTTTAAAAATCTTTGATCACTTATATTATATGCCCTATTGCATGCAAATTTTCCATCACTTAACGTATAGTAAAAAATTGAAGGATATACATATACTTAGGGCACTTTCGCAATATTGGTCCATTATGACGCCTTATTTGTTAAAATCTGAAACAACAAAAATGCCAACATGACTTTTCATCATGACCCATTTGTATGCAAATTCTCCAGTCAAACCAAACAAGGTTGAAACTTATTTAAAATTTAGGTCATTTTTGCATTATTAGTCCTTATTTGATATAACATGAAGCAACAAAAATGCAAATATGACTCTTGCAATCCGTGGAAAACTGTAAATGGTTCCATTTGGGATGTTTTCCGTTTAGAGTGTCGTTGCTGGTATTAATAATTTTAACAGCTCTTTGCTATTGAGTGGCCGGTGGTTGGTTCCTTTTTGACGCTACTTCTGGTCATGCTCATAGTGAATTTCAATAATAATAAAAAAGCAGCGTTGTGACCAGGAATGCCTGTTTGAAAATTTCTAAAACCCACGCCTTCACTTGCACACAGTTGAATAAGTATTTGTTTACTATGCCGTCATGTGCATAGAACTACATAAGTACAGAAATAAAGACTAGGGAATCTTTATATCTTTGTGGTACTAAATTTATTATCTATCCTCACCGCTGCAGACTAAATCAAAAACATAGTTTTGGTCACCAATCATGATGAAAATCTGTATTTTGATTTATCGAGCGAATATTAATTTTGATTTATTATATTTTTCAACACATATTGTTTTATAATAGCATGTTATTCGATCACCTTAATGAAAATAAGCTTGCACACATGGGGAAAGGATTATTGATTACTTTAGCAAAAAATTAATTTAGGAGTATTCAGCCATTATGCTGTACTATCCGGTAAATATGAGATGGCAAAAAAGCCAGCATAAATTTTTGAAAGCAGTAGTGTTAGGACGCTTCATATATTCTAAGCATTATCATAAAGCATAATGCAATCAGATATTGCTGTTCCCTGTTGTCACTTTTCTTGTCTAGTTTTTTTTTACTTTTGTGTTTGTCATTGAGAGACTTTGTCATGTTTATTCAATTGTTTCATAAGCAACTTTTCAAGTAGAAAAAATGCAAAGTTTATACTTTCCCCAGAAATATTCACACGAACCCCATTCCGTTGAAACGACATATGAAACTGCACTATATTGATGAACATATTAAAAATGATGAATCATGCTTCGTTGGTATAAGTGGGTTCGGACAGTTGCTAGGACCTCAAAACATTAATTTTTAAGCAGCTGTTAGTGTTCAATTTTGGCACTTGTTTCACTGCAAACATCCCACCCAAAGTATTCAACTATCAGGCATTACAAAAATAGTTTTACCTTCAGATGGTGACTCAGAAAGGCCATGTTCATCTGACTCTCCACTGTAACTACTAATAGAATCTTTTCGTTTAGAATCTGGTCTATGATAGTTATCTTCTTCTTCACTTTGTATTTTCTCAACTTCTTTACTTGTTTTTCCAGATTCAAATAAACGTCGGTCTTGTTTGGGCTGAATTCATATCATGCATGCAGATAGAGATAAATTATATCAATATTAATTTAAATGAAGGAAATGCACTTGGTCATGTGCAAGGAAAAAATTATCCAAATTAGATAAATAAAATAGGCCGGATACCAAACTAAGGTGTTAAGTTTGAATGATTTTTAGGTGAATTCTAGAAAAATGAAAAAAAAATTGAACAGGTGCCACATTTACCACAATATTCAAAACGTATGTCCAAGTGTGTAGATGACTCATCCCTATTATATTTAATTTTAATAGGATTCAAAAAAGCCCTTCTTTCTAGATTTGTCACTGGATATCTATCTATCAGCTGCGTAGAGGGGTCATAATTGCTGATCAAAATTTCATTGATCAGGCAATTTTAGAGGTCAATTTTCAAAAACATAGTTTCAAATCGAGGTTGAATTGTGCAAGTTGAAATTTCACTTCGCTCCCTGTGCTTATCGACTTTTTTAAATCCCAGTTACAAACCCACTAGTATGGTAAAATGATTTTATACAATAAATTTTAATAAGATCAAATATATAAAATGTCTCTTATATTGGTTGTGGACAAAATGAGTGAATTGATGGACTACAATTGATCAGTTTCCATATAATTTTTTTTTATTATTTGAACATTTTAAAGATGTCAATTCACTGTAGACTAGTATTTATTTTCTCCATGTGACCATTTTCTCAATGAGCAATAAGTGGTTGAAACAGAAAGTATATACTAGAAGTTGCAAATATTTTATATCTAAAGCCCAATACACCTACCTCAACCATCATAGTTTTGTTTTCATATAAATTTTTCCTATTCGACACATCAGTAGTAATCATCTAAAAATAAACAAAAATTATACAAAAATGAAACTAGATTGAGATGTGAGAAAATGTGGTATAAAACAAAGATTAATAGTAACAGAGATTGAAAGACCCTGTTCAATGATCGACTAGAATCACACTCTAATAACCTTCATCTAAGCCTTGAACTCGAATTTAATGTAACAGAAACACCACTTGACTAGACATCTAATGTGAATCAAGCCTCAGACCAGTATTCTCAACAATGGGGAAATATTAAAAATTAAACATCTCGAGATCATGCCTATTTTTAGGATTAAATATCATTTAGATCATCTGAAAGGGAAAACAGAAGATAAAACTTTAAGTACATGGTGAACCATGAGCTACAGTGAAGTTTAGGGCTGTGGAGTTGGTATCAAAACATTCAACTCCAACTCAGACTACCCAGTTTGTGAAACCACATACTCCCACTCGGCTGCTCTATTGCTCAATATCCATCTCATGTTCGTCAAAATGAATGGAATGTATAACAGATTGAGTAGATGCAATAGTTGTATGCAAAACTTTCATCAAACAACATGATTTAATTATTACAACAAATCATACTATATGGAAATAATATTATACTACTTTTCTTATTTTTACTAATATCTGAAGTAATACTTAACAATAAATTTTATGTAAAAAATGACTATTGAAATCTGATATGTCTACAACTCTGCTCTGATCGTAGCTGATGCCGGTAGTAGTTGTTAACAGTCCACTTATTTAGAATTATAAATAATCAATCATTGACAAAGTAACGTTTGTGGAGGTAATATGTAGCATTTTAGCAGTAAGGATATTATTATAGTCAGAGTCTGGAGAATTTTACAGGCTCCTTGACTCAGACTTCTCAAGCTCCAAAAAGCTCTCAGACTCACAACTTCGACTTCTTTTTGGAGTCTGACTTTGACCAAAATTCGCAGCAATAATTCAGAAAATACATTCTCCCATGTACAATGAATTTCTTTACAGAATGTGGCATGTTACATTGATGTTATTGTTGAAATAATTCAGCAATCTATCAACTTTTTTTTGTTCCTTCGCACTGGGATTTTGTTTTATATGTCCTTCTTTCTTCGGCCCAGCTGACACAGGACTCAAAGTGAAGTGACTCATTTTCAACCCTAGATGACCCTAGATCAAGGCAATCAATATTTGAATTTATCAAACAATTGGAATCCACGCACGGTGCTACCACAGGTTTTAATGACGACTGTTTTCTTTTATAAGTCTCAAAAACCTTCATATAAATTTAAATTCCAGCCATCTAATAGTTGTCAGCAGGCAATATCAAAAGCCAAGATGATAATCGATTTGAAACAACATGCAGGTCTTTCAACTAGACCATGCAACAAAACTGTACTGTTACATGTCCTGGGAAATAAAAATTCCGATTATGTAGGGGTAATCAATGGTTTTAGCAGCGGCTTTTAATGTGTGGTTTTTTCAATGCACTTTTAGGATAGGATAAGATATCATTTTTATCCTGCGAAAGCCGAGAATATAGCTCAACCATATGGCGAACCACGACCTCTCGTGCAGATACCAGTTCCAAATCGGGGTGGAGGTATTTGGATTATCGTATTTCTCATTTTTACTGTGCAGGGATCTGGTTGTTGGAGGAAACCGTAAGCAGAGCTTACGTGAACCACTGTGCACTGGCGAGGCGCCCAACAGACAACTCGCATATAATCATCATCCCTCACGTGATTCGAACCTGCATCATGACGATCAGATATGCGTAACTCGAAGCATATTCCCAACGCTTTACTGATTGAAACCGGCCACCCAATTGTTCTAACCGGCCACCCAGTAAGTGAGTTCGTTTTGTTTTAGTCCTATCATAGACTGAATTATTGCGTCATGGCACTTTAATAGACTTCAGGAACTTCTGAATAATCGAGTCATAATGACAACTAGTTCGACAACTAGCTCTTAGTTGTTCATGCGCAGTGAACATGCTTGTAGTCGCATATCAGACCCGTGCATGTAGACTGCCTCGGTGGCTCAGTCGTTCAAGCTCTATTCAGTCATGCGGTGTTTGGTATAAGCCCCCCCGACCTATTCACAGCATCAGCGTTAAAAAACAACTTTTAAAACCCCAAGAATATATATATACAAAAGTGGCAATAGGTACCTCAACGGTTCTGGTTTTCAACGTTCACAGTAAAAATCAGATTTGGGCCGCTTTTAAAAAAGTTAAGAACCTTTGGGTTATATCATTTTAACCACCAAGCATTTTCACACATAACAAAATTGAATAATATTAAGGTAAAAGTCTGGGTCGATTATCCATGCCTACCACTCAAACCAGGGTGTAATAACTTGGGTAGGCTAAACCGAACAGGTAAATATCATATCTTTCCAGCAACTGTAACCCTGTCCGTCTATAGGTGGTCGCTGTTACAGGGCTTTGGACAGGGTGATCCACTCTAAGAAGTAGCTATAATAAAAAAAGGTACAGACTTCGACCATGGTCAGCTGAATAGCCCTGCGCTATCCTATATAATTAGTTTCTTACTGTTCGAACTGTTGTATTTTTAGATACTGTTTGATTTGGAGAATCTTGAGCAATGCTTTCCCATTTGCTTCTTCTGTTGATAACATCCGACTTGGGAAGCTCATTAGTCTAAAACACATCATAGAAAATTGTTTTGCTATTGAAAAAGATAAATTTGATTAAGTAAATAAAAAACTTTTAATTTCGCAATGAAACAAGATTAAGGTCATTTGCACACAAAAACGAATTTGGACAAAAGTGAACATAAAAAATCTGGTTGCATTTTTCGTGGAAACGAAAACGTGATTCTAAAAGTGCATAAATAAATCAATAGCTTCCACAATGATAAAATATTATGCAGCTTCAAGACACCATATACTGTTTCATTAAAATTGAAACCTCTTCATATCGTGCTATTATTGCATCATTTTCCAGCTTTCAAAACATGTGTATTTTTTCACAACCCACCAACCACTTCGTGCTAATAAAAAATGCACATGAGTAAATGCCCAGATTGGCATATAGGACGTGAACACACAACTACTATTGGTAATCATTATAAACTTTATAGTCTACATTGACAATGCTTCAATTTGTTGTATTTCGGAACCGTATTTTAGTTGTGTTTTGATGATAACATTAAATTGACTGATCAAGTCATACCTTTTGTTTTGTTGTGGATGCGGGAGTGCCAATGACTTCACCTTTTTCCCATTTGTTCAGGCGACTCAAAACTCCTGTTTTTATTACCTGTGTATCCTAAAACAATATAAATAAATTTTTCGACAGAGAAATATCTGAAAATTTTTTATATGTCATTTGCACATTCATCGTATTTGAAGTAGAACGGTATTGTTATATTTAAACAAGTAAGAATTGTAAGCCCAATCACATATTCCATCATAATTTAATATAATAATTTGTGTTCTTATAAGATTTATATTAATTCGAAGCAACACATCACAGATGTTTGTTCACTTTTTTCTGATGATAATTTGACTTCTTCAGAATCTACATGTTTTGTAACTGGGACGATTCAATAAGAGACCAAAGAAAAGCTCTCTAAAAACTTACCCCTGGCTTGACTGGGCTGCTGGCTTTGGTTGACTCTTGCGTTGCTTTTAACCACATATTTTTACGACTTGAAAAATCGGCTCCATGAATATCAGCACGTGCTGATCGTTTTTCTCCAGATGACCCTGATGAAACTTGACCAGTTTCCCACATGTTCTTTCTACTAGAAACACCCGCTCCTTTTTTAACAACTGCTGTATCCTGATATATTATAATTAATAAAAGCAAATGATTCAAAAAGTATTTAGAGTGTAAAAGTTTAAAAGCTTGTCCGATATTTAGGGTTCTTTTGGTACTTCAAGGGATATTATGCATATCAGAATAAAATATTTCCAAATTTCTTTCCGTATTCCAGACACTGGAAACGAATGAATATTTGCACAAAAATATTATTTGTTGGCTACATCACAACCCTAACACAGAAATTTTGAGAAAATAATGAAATGTTTGACTAACCAAAACCTTCCTTGGAGTTTTATCGGCTGATGTAACCTTTCCAGACTCCCACATATTAAGTCGACTAGCAACATCTGCAGCCTTTGGTGTAACAGGTCCGGTTTTCCTGACAGATTCCTGAAGCAATAATTGTGCTATATATTTCAGTATTGTTTACAATGCGATTAAGAAAGCAACAACAACAATGTTACTGTACCTATCTGACAAATTAAAATGAAGCATTCATGCGGGATTGATACATAATACAAAAACATACCGGTAATGTCATCAATTAATTATAATTATTTCAGTGGAAAATCTACATAATTAAACTCTACCCTCGTTTGCTGCTTTTGTTTATTTGAGTTTTAGAAAAAGAAGAAAAATTTTTACTCCTAATGGCATCTTTTCTGCCTATTGTAGGTCACAGATTAGGATCACATAAGCTTGTACGTGTCAAGAGACAATTCAATTTTACTTCAAATCTGATTAAATATTGCATAGTATTAAGTCTGCTATAAACAGTGAATTTCGGCTAAAAACAGAATATTACTTTAACGTTGAATGTTGTCACTTGTATCCAAAAAATTCAGCTATCAGAAAAGATCTTTGGTATAAATTTTACATAGTAAATAGGCTTCCATTACATGAGTGGCGTGAGAGGTGACTGAAGAGGTTTTGAAGTCACACTGTTCTGCTAGGGATATTTTCTGCCTATACTTGCAGGTACTACATTTCTTAGTTGATTTCTACGTTTGAGAAGGCTATGGGTTGTTTCCTATAAGCGATGTTTCTGGCCTTGCTTAGAGTGAACTTCCATAAGAGAAAAACCTATAATGTTATGAATGAAATTTTGAAGCATTGTTTTAATTTTTTTATTTCCATAGGGAAAGAATTTCACCCATTTTTAGAGACCTCTTCCACTCCAGGCCAGTTTGTCACCGGATTGTCAAGTTTTCACACTGTGTTTCCCTTGCCTGAAGCAATACGTTTAGTCAGCCATGAACAGTGCTTAAAATTATACCACATACTAACTATTTGACTAGGCTGGATAGATAAGCTTAAAAATATAACCTGCTTTTGAGCTTTATTTGTGTAATTCTTGAGACGATCATCAAGACTGCTGATTTTTGCAACTTGTGTATCAATAGGTTTTGATGTTTTTGGCCTGGAATATAATAATAAAATCATGAGACAAGTTGCATATTTTATCCCAGGAAAGGAGAACCTTACAACCCTTACTTGCCCTCGTCACAATCGAAAGTTTCAGTGATCAGTATTAGTATTAGCTGAGCAATATGATCAGTGATTATAACAACGTATTTGAAACAAATTACACAAAATATAAGAACATTACAGTGAATCACACAGGAATTAAAAAGACAACGAATAAAAAGAACAATTCTTCTAGTTGTTGATACTATGTAATAAACAACCAGTGCCTTTTTCTTGTTCCTTCTATTCCTGGATGTGTTAATGGAAATTTCAAAATAAACTATGTCTATGTTTATGTCTATGAATCCGTGTGTGAAAGAAGACGCAAAGGATGTACTTTTTCATTCCACAGAAATTATAGTCCATTATAAGCTTTCGTTAGATCATTGTATAACTTCTACAGAAGAAGTAAGATGATGATTTTATGATAGCTCACAATAAACTTATAATCCTGTGAAATGAAAAGATGATATTTGATATTGCGCATACCCTAATAAGAGTAAATTATACAAATATACTCACGAATCAGATATTCTGCTGTTCAAAGCTCTCATCTAAAATTTAGAAAATAATATAAGTATAAATAATACCAGTTATTCAAACCTTTTTAATCATACATGTTTATTTGCACTGAACGATATTAAAACTATCTACCCCTCCATTGTTTTCTTTTAATCGCCTCATATGGCACACAGTAAATATGTTGAAGCAGTTCAAAAACTTGAATTTAATGTACCTGATTGATTCAGTTCCTAACTGAATTAAAATGATATTTATAGGGTTACTAATTAAAAATATACCTACATAGATTCTCTTTTTCTACAATAACTGTGATGGAAAAAAATTTTCAAGAAAATATTCAGCCATGAGCCATGCAATTGTTGTGCTTGATCACATGCATCAGAAGCAACCAGGAACAACGTATTATTCATTAATAATCATGATATGCACTCCATAAATCAACATCATTCTAACCCATGCAAAGGAACAAATGTGATAGCCAACTTGTTTGCTATAAACAAGCAAAGGTAAAACTTGACAAACCATTAAAATAATTCAGCAAAAGGTTTTTAATTTACATTCAGCAATTTTCAAATGGATGATTTCACAGCAATCAACTGCAGCGTTCAAAAATTAATTAAAAATTCACGCTCAAAACAGATGCACCCCTAATGATGCTAAAAATATGTTGGTAAGAATTAATCTAGAAAATTTCTATTCTATTTTTACAGATTCCCATCCTTAATTCTCACTTATTTAAGCAAAACTAAAACTCGTAAGAAGATTGTGGAAATCAAAGATAGTAAATGGAATTGTACTACAAGAGGACATAGATAGATATGGGAATAATATTTTTATTTGAATATTTTCCTCATTAGTCATGGACTGTTCAAAAATCATGTACGATCTTTATAGAACACATCATGTTCATGTTCACTATTTTACCTCATCATTTGTTTAGAAATGGGAAAGAAAAGACAGAGCCAGCAAAATTATTTAATAAGAAGAATAAAATTATCAACAATCTTTTAAGACACAAAATAGGATAAAAAAATGTCAACGCAAGCGGCAAGCGTGATCATTTTGACTTTTTTGTTGAAACGAGCCAAAACTCAGAGATGACTGATCTGCCCTATAATAAATTGCTGTGCGTGGTATCTGCCATAGGTGCTGTTAAATTATATACCACTTCTTTGTTTCATTTTAGCCCTAATTGATTGTTTAAGACTGCAATTAGAAATGTTTACAATCATGAAATGCAATTGATTTGGAGGCAAGGTTGTACAGTTACTGGTGTAAATAGGTGTGATCAAAGAATGAAAAGTGAGGGCCAGTCGAGTAGTGTGTTATTTTCTTTGCTTTTAGGAACAATACTACAAAAAATTATAAGTCTGGAATTCATATTTTGCCATCGCAACTTTTAGCAACATGAAAACAAAAATATCCACATACAACTTTTACGGTGAAATAAGAACATTTGTATTAGTAAGAAATATTTGACAACTATCCATTATTTTAATATTTTATTAAAAGCTGATCTTTTAAACAATCCTTCACTACCCTAATAATTAGAAAAATTGTACAAGCCACAAGGTAATCTGAAGAGTTAAGTTGATTTTGATCAGTATACGCATTCTGGACATTAGCATTATGGATAGTTTTGTCTAAACATTCCACTCCGTCAAAAGTAAAATTGGTTTAACAAATGGCATATAATAGTCTCAAACATTAACTACCAGACCATTCGAGAGCTGATCACTGTATGATTACCAATGCAATATGATGAATGCAACAGCACACAAACCACATATCATAGAGCAAAATCTCTGACTGAAATCAATATATAAGGATGTCTGACATAATTCCCAACTATCCATTATTTAATTTTATTTGCACTATCCACTACAAATACAAATTTTAACTACTTTCCTTTTGTTGACTATATTCCGCAATCTGAATCTAGTAATTGGCATGATATTTTTCACTTTTAAAAATATTTGAGTCACTTATTAAAAGTTGTTCCAATTAATTGGCTTTCATAGTAACAATAAAAGTGTCACAAAAAAGTAGAAGAGAATAAAAAGTTGAAAAGCCTCTAAAATCACTGTGTTGAATATTTCACAATTCCCAAAATGTATTTCACATTGAAACTGTGGCAAGGAGAGTAGTGAGAACAAAAAGACAATTTTGTAAAAGTGATAGTATTTTATGAAATTTTTTTATCATGTTAGAAAAATCCATGTAACATTCTGTTGGTTGGTCGAGCGTATTTTTGAGATTATTCGAGCTGTTTATAAAGAAACTAACCTGAATACTTGCATTCACTCAAAACTGACTGAATCACAAGTTTACTGGGAAAACATGCTAACTCACAGAAAAAGTTAACATTGTTTTTTATTATATTAAACAATTAGTCCTCATTGGGATAGTTAGATATATTTTCTAATGTTAAAATTAGTAAATGGATTTGAATTTCAGATAGCACAATTTGTGATCTACCATGGTTCCAAATATATTAGCTGACAATAATTCATAATGGTGATTAGCCCTAACCAAAAAATTTACCGATGCTGATACAAGTACCAATATCACCTTTTTATGCCAACTCACTCTTGGGACACTACATTTTCATTCATGTGAGTGCAAACTACCATGAATAAAAAATGTAGCGAGTTTAAACATGCTGATTGATAGCTTGGCACAAGCATACATAGGTTAAGGAACAGTGCACAAACAAATGGTGTCACTCACATCTACAAAAAAACTTGATATAGACGTCGGTGTCGAACATTTTCCGATGCTAATACAAATACTTCAAAAATCGTTAATACATGCCAATACCAATACATCGCCACATCTCCAACTCATAAGAATATTGAAATCTTGTTGACATCTGACAAAATTCATTTCTAAGAACTCACTAGTAGGATCTGTCCGATTCTGATTAAAACTATTTTCATACATATTAAATGGAATACTTAAACAAAATATTTGAAATATAAATTTATTACATAAAGGAGTGCATACTCTGCATTCTGTTCTATCCGCAGGGAATAATAAGGACCTGAACACAATGGTAACTGCAATTCGAATCATCAATCATAAAATTCAATTCCATTGGGTACGGGCTGAATTTAGATCATTACAGAAGCCACAGGAGTCGTTAATACTTTCCTGATAGGACAGGAACAACTATAGCAATATATGACTCCAACATACCAGCTCGATTTCTCACACATTCTTCGCATTCCGGTACATGTGAAAATGCTCATGTCAAAAATATGTCACACCTATTTCAGTCTGTAACCGAGGTACAGTCTATCTGCAGTTCAAGGTTGACAAATTAAATTTGTAAATTCTTTAAAACTGTTTAAATGATATTAATTATCTGTCATAGACTACCAACATGTTGTCAAAACCTTGAGTAGTAGTACTGTATCCTTCAATCCGTAAATTTAATTCTGTTACCATGCTATCCTACAGTGGAAAAACGTATACGCGCACAATATAGAGACTTACAACCCCTAATCTAAGAATGTATGTTGCTAAAAGGGATATTATACACCTGAGCAAAGAAAATAGGAGGGAATATAGCCAGAAAAAGTAAAGCGTTAATATTCCTTTTCAATTTATTTTGCTTCAGTTTAAAAATAAGTTATTATGAAGGTTCATCTCCTTTTCACTGTGACCATGACACTGTGTCACCTATTCTGTTCTTCCACTTCTACTCTCCTTTTTGGGCAGACGAAAAGTATGAAATAAAAGCTCATTTTCATTGTTGATGACATTTTATTGGTCATTAACTGGCTAATATCTTTGATTTACTTGATAATATAAATAATTTAAAGTGTAAGTCAAGTATCAGATACTTGCGAAGTGCAGGCTGCGACTGAGTGGGGGAATACTGTGAAATTTTGTAACCATAGGTTTTTAGACATTTTTACTGATAATTTTAACATTTTAGGAGCAAAAATGATGAAAACGTATAGCAAATGTGATTGTGAACAAGAAGCATGCAGGCAAGTCTTTTTCAGAAAAAAAAAATTATATTATTCGGTAAGGTGAGAATGAGCAAAGCTGATTATTGATAAATTAACAGAATATTAAATAGAAAAGAAAGAAGAAAAGTATACGCGAATAAAGAGTATTTTTTGTTTTCTTCAAATATATAGTAAAAAAATCGATTTTGTAAATTCTTAAAAAAATTAATTTTCTTACGAGATTCGAAAGGTCTTAAAGCTGATTTGCGAATATTTGACAATGAATTTTGCATCGGTGTTTTTTCAATGCATATGCTTTTGATTTAGCAAGACTTTCAATTTTTAATAAATAGTCAGGCAAACCCAACACACAAGGAGAATTGTAAGAAAGTATAAATATAGGATAAAATAGAAAAGTAATTTCATTCAAGATACATGCATTCAATAGCAATACAAATAATAGAAAGCATCTAAGTGTTAAGTGTTGGTCATACAATTGGTTGGAATACAATTAAAGTATTAAATACATCAGATGAGAAAAATTCAATCTTAAATTTAGTATTTCGAAACATCAAATTTTAAAGCAATAATTATAGCTTAATTATAATCAGTTTAGTGACCAAAGGTTGAGAGCTGCCAAGTCTCATATCTTACCAAAATATGAAATACCATATAAAATTATGTAAATAGCTTAGATCAAAACCATTTTTTGTAACAATACATATGAAAAAATGGTACATATTTTTGAAGTGGTCTGTATTGGTGGTAACAACATCAATTTAATTTTTAGAGATGATTATTAATCCGTATGACATTTTTTGTTTATATGAATATGCAACGATAATTTTCATTATTACCTTTTATTCCAGTTCAGAAAAAGAACCATACAACAAGAACAAAATAAAATAAATAGACACAACTCCTGAATGGTGCGAAAACAACTTCGAATTAAAAAATATCAATATGTGCAAAGCTATGGATATATAGCTGCAAAGTGTATACAGGAAACTTTTTACCATGTTATACTAACTGAAGTTTGAAGTTGAGGCAATAGACTGTTCAATTTATCATTTGCACAAATGCCAGGAAATGCAACTGGTTTTGATGATTGAGACCAACAATACCGAGACCAGATATTTTATTTACTTTTTCCGCGTGAGTTGTAAGCCATTTCCAACATAATTTTCTCCTTAAAAAAAGCGAGGAGAATGTTTTATACTTTTATGTGTAGTGATTCGCTTCACCTTTCAGTAAGGATAGTATCCATATCAATATCCATCCATATAAAATACCATACTATCATGCACTTTTCATTATAAATTATAAATATTTATCGATTACTTATCAATTTAAAATCTGCTTTCCCATTAACCCTTGCCCATTGTCATTGTCTAGACACAATAAAAAATCAATGCATGCTGAATGAAAAAGCACAAATTATTTTTCTTTTGTGCAGATATTTTATTAAAAGCGAGAAACAAAAACAAAGTTATGTTTTGCAGAGCTTATTAAACTGTGCTGCCAATTAGGTGAAATTATAATATAGTTGACCATCAGCGTTGATTGGCCATGCAGTAAAAAGTAAAGAAAAATAAATGCTACTGCTTCAATGTGGAAAAATCGTCAGTTAAAAAATCTCAAAGTAGAGTTTGCAATTTCTATACCAGCAACATGACACATTTTAGCATTTTAATCAACTTTAAGCACAGATAGCAATTTCTAGAAAATCCATGCAACACTTCACACTCACAGCATGCCAAAGAAAAAAGGTTAGAATATGTGAATCAAAGAATGATGTTTATCAAACAATAAGCCTACAGTTAATAAAAGATGCAAGAGAAGGAAATTAATCCCAAAGGTCATGAAAAGCAGCATGTATTCAGCTTGAGTAATAAATGGATTATATATTTACACGAACTGGTGATTCTTTTGAGTCCTCCTCATTTGTGGAACAAGAACTATTAATACTGGTGGTGTTAGAATTTTCATTACTTCTCCTTCTTTGCCCACTGCCTTCTTCTGAACAAAGTTTTTGCATTTCTTCACTTACTTTTACTTCAGTGTTTTTAACAACTTCACTATTGGCATGACTGAAAACTTTCCATGGGGAAACATCACTGTTATATTTTGATTTTATGCTGGCAGAAAAATTGGCAGATTTCGAAGCATTCTTATCCATCACTATCATGTTATCTGATTTTACTGGAAGGCAGTCAGAATCATTAGATGACTTTGGTGCAACATTTGCATTGGTTGCACCATCAGAAGAAATTTCAGGTTTTGGTAACAGATTGTGTTTTCTTCCCCTTCGTCTTGTACGGGATTGAAATTTACCACCAGAAGCTAATTCCTGCTTTTTATGATTTTCAGCAACATTTTTCATCTCTATCTTTTCTGTGGAAGAAATGGAAGCTATTTCTACAAAACTTGATTTAGAATTGATCATGGAGCTTGGGGTTGTGGACACTTCCACAGGTGATGCATTTACCTCTGTAGTCAATTCTTCTGTACAAAAGTCTTTTGCTATATCTGTTTCAACAAATAGTTGACTCCCATCGGATATAGAAAATTTCACATCAATGATCGGAACTTTATTGTTATTTTTGGACCCATTGTAATCTTTCTCTTTCTGTGCAGCACAGGTTTCAGAAACACTTTCTTCTGTTACTCCTGGAAGAATTTCCTTTGGTGATAATCTTCCCATATTCGAAGACGTGCCTGCTGGAGTTTCACCCAAAGTGCTATTAATAGTGTATTTTGCTCTAGCAATTTCTTTCAATCTTTTCATGCTATCACTTCGAGTAGGTGGTTTAGGTGTTGTTCTTAGGCCAGAATCTTGCTTTTCAGGTTTATTGCTTTGTATTGCTGAATTAGATTCTGCAAGCTGCTTCATTCGATCCTGCACACTTTGCCTCGATGACTTGACTCTGAGAAGTGAGCTTGGTTTACTAGAAGACTTTTCAGAATGTTCACTTGATTCTAAAAATTCTTTCAGTTTTTGAGGCCCTGCTGATTTGTGTTCTTCAAGTTCTGACAAAAAGCAATACAAATCCCCAGCTTGTTTTTCCATAGCATTAAGCGAACGCCTAGTTTGATTTTTTCGTGTAATATGCCGAGAAGTATTTTCTGTATGGGATTTGACATGAATACTTTCAGAATCAGTTCCAGATGATGACATTTTCGATTTCAAACTCCTTGCAGGTATGTATGAATCTTTATTTGTGTTCACAATGCATCCAGTTGCAGCAATAAAATCATCTCTCTAAAAATGCATTACAATTCAAAATAGCAAATGCAAATGACAATTAAAAATTTCACTTTTCCCAGCAAATGACCATATAATCAAAACTGAAATTCAGTCACCATATCCACTGTTTTGCAGAATAAAATACACAAACAACATTTCCACCAACTGTACTCAGGCTAAAAATCTAATATTCTTTCTCCCTAGGGTGCTTCACACAAATGATGCTCTATCAATATTGTATTTCTTTATGAGATAGAAGAAAAAAAGCATTCATTTCCTTTTTGAACCAGGGTTCAAATAATACCCTTGAGAATACGGAACAATAGAAAGCTTCTGCCAGATTCAAAAAGTCAAAAAAAAACACATCAAAAATTCGCACGTCATACCTAACTGATCGATTCTGCCAAGCTGAATAAATTTTATCACAAAATTCAACCAAACACCAGATTTTCAAAATATTGGCAAAAATTTTAAAACCAGAACTTGAAAAGTTGACTAGATCTTTCTCCAAAAAAATGCTTATAACAAAATATTCAATAACAGGATAACCGCTCTACTTGAATGTATCAACTAAATTATTCCAAAATGATATTCCAAACATTTTTACATAATGTTGTACAAGAGGAATTACTGTTTATGTGGGTGTGATTTTCTGTGATAATAAAAACATACTGCAACAAATCTATGCTACATCGCTATTTGTACTGAAACCTGCATTAGTTCCCTATTCTCTTTATTCCATGTAGTTAAAACCTTATGCAGTATTACACATTGAACATAACGTCAAACATAATAAAAAAGATGTCATGTGCAGGCGGCATTTGGCAGGTATTTCTTTACAATTTCCTTTTTGGAGAACCATCAGCATGTAAACAGGTAGTAATAAAAAGATAACATCAATGTATTTGTTGTTGCAGTGATCAAAATGATGGTGAATGATTTTCCAAAAAAGGTGAATTGTGTTTCTACTCTTACTCAGACAGTATAATTTTGTTTTACTGATTGTATCAAGTATGAATGCTATTAATGAACTGCTCCGCTGAGGCACCTTTTAGCTCTGACTCATATATGACTAAAAAATATTTTCTGCTTTGGATACATTAATAATACCTATTTTTAGTTCTATGTTAATTAACAGACATTGAAATTTTTATAACCGCATACATCAAAATCTAGAAATGATTAACAATATAGTGCACATAGTGCAAAAATAAAAAGTGTTGATAAACTTTCCTCCCATCATCTTTTTTTAAATTCAAATATCACTGGATTACATCTGATTTTATTAATATTCCTACACTTAATGACCATCGAACAAAAGCCAACTTTACACTCATATTCTATTTCAAAACGAAATGCCATTTTCCTAAAACGGAAATAACTCTCACATATGTCATGAGGGTTTGATTATGAAGTTGACAGATTATCATCTGAAAATCTTTTTGCCAAAATGTGATTTGGTAAGCATGGATTCCTGACTAATTTAATGAAATTATTTAACAAAAATAAAATTATACACCAGTCGACCTCATAGGCTTACCAACCTTGAAAAATTTCAAGGTAAACTTAAAATGATTCCACACTACTCGGTAGTTTAAGCAAACTAATAAAAATATAGCATGTGAATGTTCAACGTCAGGTAGAACAAACAATTATGTTGAAATTAATTAAAGCAATGTGCATCTTTTAAATCCAAAGCTTTCTGAAAATAATAGACCATCACAGTTGCTAAACTTTAAATTTGGAAGTCAATACTATAATGTGTTTGATTATCATCTTTTTTTATTATTTATAGATTATTTTTTATTATTGTAGTTAAAATGAAGTGAGGTTAGAACAACTTTTTAAAAAAGAATTCCTCCAAGACTCCTCCAATAACTCCAATGTGTTACTCACAATGAGCACAACACAAGATAAGAATGATTAACCAGATATTTGGAAGATGAGTTCCAGAGAACCATAGTTTATTGAAAAGAACGTTTTTGATAAAATTGTTATTGAGAAAATGAAAAATGAAAAATGGAAATTGTTACACAAATGATTGGATCAACAGAGGACCTTGAAAGAAGGAAAAGTGCAGTAAGCTCAGAAAAATTTTGGATTGCACTGAACACCCGTTTCTAAGTCATATCCAGTATGTTGATCATGGTCGAAGGCACAAGCCCAAATTCGACAGCAATACTCTACTTAGTTGGATTACGGTATATATGTGGTATAGACCCATTCAATTTCAATCAGTCCTGCATCTTTCCTTTGATACTGGTCATGGGAATCTATTTGTTTAATACTTTCTTCGCACAATAACAACTGTTAGCAGGACAAAATATGTCAATCCTCACCAAAAATTTGACTTTTACGCACTGATTTTACCATTTCAACCAAGTCATTTAACCATTGAAAATATTAAGTAATTTGATGTGTATTATATACTGTAATCGAGCTATGTAGCTCATTGAGTATGATATTAAGTGTATTATTTATAGTATGTGACGTGTACCGGTAGTTTAATTAAGCGAAATCTAAATATGGATAAAATCCACCCACTTCACTGTTTTGGCAACAAATTATAATAGTAAGTCGTATAAACGATATAAATTAATATTAAATATTAAACAGATACTGTACACAGTGAAGGCAGGAGTGGAATATGGAAAAAAAAATTCTATATGAGACCAACAAAAAACTTTCACCAATTTGGGACTGGAAAATATATAATACAATTGTAATACTCCCTCTCTGGGAAACTTGCTAGGATATGTCTCACTATTTCCACCTTGACCCTTTGATCGACCAAAAAAACATAAACATCAAAAAGTGATATTAGGGCTTTTCCCACAAACCACGAAAGATCACTCAATAGGCCGCTGAAAGATTTGTTTTAAATGACATTGAATACAAATTCAAATATAACTAAGTAAATTGTTGAATGCTGAAAACAGTGATCTGAGTATGAATCTGTATTTCTATCTCAATCTAGTAAAATAAATAATGATAACTTCAGTGATCTGAGCACATATGATTCAGTATCGTAGCAGTGGTATCTCGACGCTTTGTGATTAGGAATATTCATACATCTTCAACGCAAAATTATATCAATTCATAAAAGTGTACAAACTCTACATCAAATTAACCAGCATAAGACAAATTATTAAATGTCAGATATAAAATTGAAAATATCATAGTAACACAAGTTTATGAGCAAATGAGACAGGAAAATAAAAATCAATTACAAAACATTATTGATCGAGTAATATGTCAAAATTTCAACAAAGTAAAATAAGTTAGGATGAATATAAAGCACAAGCATCTCTATTCCTCAGTTAAGAGTAGAAATGGTGGCATAGATTTGTGCCATTCTTTAAAATCAAATTAATCAATATGCCTGAACTACCATAATCTGGTGGCTTGATTCATGAATCCCTTGTCCATCTCAATGAAGACAATAACTAAAAATCTGCCAACCAACATTTGGAAATAGTACATGATTTTGCTATTTGTCTCTTTCATTCCTACTATATGTTTACTTGTGTATTAGTTTTGTAGGCTATAAGAAATAATATTTATTCAAGCATGAGACATTGATGATATTTTATACATGAAAGCACCAGTCAGTAACTCTCGCTGATCAAATGTATTTTAAATTTACCTTTATTTCTAGAGAGGCAGCGGTGCTTCCTTTTGTGCTCAGTGGCTGGGGGTCAAGTGATGACTGTTTTTTAAATTCCCTTCTCTTTGCTTCACCTTCGGCCATGCGTCTTTCTCTTTCCTCGCGTTCGGCTTTCTTTTTAGCCTGAAATCAAAACATAATTACTGAAAAGCCGCTAAAATAAATTACTAAAAATGTAATATTCTCAGAAAACTAGCCATGTGTTTTTCAGGAGAAATTTTGAATTGACCGAGAAAACGAAACAAAATCTGAACCCATTCTGCCAGAATAAAAGATAAAATTGAAGTTATAAGAAGCATTTCTCAATGCAATTTGAATAAACCAAGCTGTTAACATATTCAAATTCAGTTCTATTTGATGGATTTTGGCTACTTTTGAATTGTACATAAATTCCATCACGACTCAGTCAGAAAATAGCATGTATTTTTGTAACATATTTTTATTCAACTTTGAAAACCTATATTCCACTTTTCATTGTTGCATGCGAAAAATTAAATTTTCAATGATAACGCAATCATTTTTGTTCAAAATGAAATTTTTTGAAATTCCTTATAATAACATACAAACCATAAAAATTAAAAAAAATAAAACATTTATCAACCTCAAATTCCAACTTCCTTCTTTCTCTTTCCTCCTCCTCTCTCCTCTCTTCTTCTAATCGCTCTTGTTCACGTTGCATCTGAAAAGAAATAATGAAGATAAATATTCATTTTTAAGAAACAACTTTTCTTTTCAATAAACTTAAACTTAAAGTGATACGTAGATAACCAATTCGGGAAACATAGCTTGGTACTATCCGGGTGAAATTTGTAAAACCAACTTAGATTAGGAACATTATTATTTTCAAAGAAAAAATGGACTAGTAGGTACATCTATGCAAGCTTTTAGTGGACAGTTTTCATAATTTCAGGAAATATTTCAATAAATGGTTTCATCATTGGTCAAGACAGATACCATTCACTGCACTTCACCATTGTGGTTTAGTTCTGTATGAGATGTTTTCCACTTAGAGTGCAGTTGCTGGCACTTTATCTTGTAGTAGCTTTTTAACATTTCAATGGCCTCTCGTTTGCACCTTTTGGGCACTGCGCCTTCTGGGCCTAGCTTAAAGCAAACTTCTATAAAAAAAGATATACCTTTCGTTTTTGCAATGTATCAGCATGTGATATGATTGGTTTCTCCTCTGATTCTGCTTCATTTGCGCTATCACTACTGGATTCTGATTCTTCTTCATATTGCTCCTTTGAATAAAATGCACTTTCACTAAAAGTCATTCTATTTATGGGCCATCGTTAATTACATGAAGCACCAACAAGCGTTGAAAATACACACCAAACATGGCATGATGTCATAGGTAAAAAGCAAAGTGGGTAGCAGGACTGTGGAATCAATGCATGAAAATGTTTACAGAATCAGTGCAAAAGTGCAGATAAACAATAGTGAAATTAGACAAAATTCAAATTTGATTCTGAATCTTCTTCATATTGCTTCTTTGATAGAAATGCACTTTTCACCAAAACCCAAAATTCAAATTTTACAGTGATTTCTGATGCAACTTATTTCATTGCCTGAATGTTTCAACATTTTACCTTCATCCATAGCAATATTCTTGTTTCTCAGAATTTACAGTACCGGTAACATTGAAGAATTTTAAGATAGTTAAGCGTCTCATATAAATAGTGGTTCCACCGACTGTGCTCTAAACGGAAAATGTCCCTACAGAACTGAACCGTTATGGCAAAGTTCAGTGAGTATTATCTAACCTGGGCAATAGTAAAACCATCTACCACTTCTTTATCTAAAGAAGTTTGTTCATATGAACATTCAAAATATTGGTAATATACATCATTTGCTTTCACAGGCTGGGCTTATTTTATTCTCTAAAATTGATGAGAAATTGAATTATAATGATGTTCAATTGAAGGAAAAAGAAATTCAGCTATTTTTGAAGTTAAACTATTGGAATTACCAGTATTTTTCTGGTCTCTTCTCAAGGGATATTCTTAGTCGCACAAAATTATATTTAGTAGGGCTTGTAAAGGAGAATTCATTTTTAGCTATAATAAAACGAGGCTGAAGAACTGAAAATAGATCAGATTTTGGTTTACACCGAACACTAAACATTTATGGCCATGTGCTTGTTGTTTTACCAAAACATTTTGCAATTCAAACAAATACAAAAATGTAACTAGCGATGAGGACAAAATGTGCAATGAATGAAAAATAATCTTGCAAAACATAGGGTGTTATGGTGTAGAAGCGTGAACTTAGAAAAGTGATACAGAAGTGTTTCATTATCATTAAACTTCCAAACCTGAGTATTTATGAAATCTGAAGCAATTACTGAGAAAGATAGAAAAGAACAAGTGTAAGAAATCATTGAAAAACAAATAATGGTGTTTCAGGGTTTGGATCTTGTGATTGAAAAATCCAATCTGGTATATGACATTTACAATTAATAAAATCAGGTATTTAACAAAATGCATAAAAGCTGGTATCCAATATTAAAATGAATTTTGCATGCAGAACTCTATCAAAACACCAAAGAATTATTTGAGTACAGGTAGCTGTTTCAGAGTTTTATGCAAAATAATGAAAAGCAATGTTTTTGTTGAGTATGACAATGTTTGTTTTTTTATTTCTCTTTCTAAATAGATATACTCTAATAATATATTATGTTGAAGTAGAGTTTTGTGTTGATGATACCAATAAAGATGTAAAGACTTGCTGAAAATACTTCAATTCAGATATTGAGGCAACCTTAAATTTAGGGAGAGGTTTGGACAAATTCACGGAAATGTTATGTATGTTTTATGAATCTGAATGTTTTTTAAAATTCCTACTATTGAACGTATAGAAACAATACCGTCAGAGTAATTATAACATGCAATCACAAACACTGACACACATGTTTGACAGAATCTCCGATTGATCAAAATCTAACGGGGGGGTTTGGGTGCTCATACCTACTATATGTTTTGTGCACCAAGCATGAAATGATAAGTAAATATTGCACAAATCTGCGAGCGAGCTGTTCATATTCAATAAGAGCTACTTTAGGAGTCAAACATTATTAAAATATAAGGTGAAGGAAGTTTGACTTGACGAAGTCTCAATCTGCTCCTACTCATGAGCTGATAGTGCTGAATAGGAAGAAATTAGTAATGATATTGTATTATAATAACATGTGTCAATTTGGAATATTGGCAATTAATCAAGCAACCTCATGCTTCAACTAGATATGTCCAAAAATGTGACTTCCAAACTTATTAGCCTTTATGGCATGATTAAGGTTTGATGATTACACTAGCAGTGGAGCCATGAATATTTCTTTGGCATTTTGAGATTGGCAAGAGGACATCAATTTTTTGTTTTTGCTCATATAGTACAAGTGGCTTGAAGGACAATTTGTGCTAGATAGTTAAAGATCACAGAATTCAAGAAAATGTTCCTTGAACAGTCCAAATTCATGTCCGCGCATCCCCTGCATATTTTGCAAACAGTGCAACAAAATTAAGATGACTGATGGCGGCAGCTATCTTCGGTTATCTAAGAAGCAAAGTAGCTGATACTCAATGAAAAGATGTATATACACAACAAAAGGGCAAATTGGACTTGTCATGGTCAACTCAACTGTTATAGTTTGTGATTCATTATGAAATTTAATTTTAAGTGTCTCATCTTAATATCCAATTTATATAGATAGCTCACTTATTCACACTATAATTCGATATTTATAAAAAAAAAATTCTCACCCTTTTTTCTTCTTCTTCATCATCCTCTCCATCTGACATTTGTGGTTCTCTGAAAAATAAAGAAGACTTCATTCATTTTATCAAATCTTAATCTCCATTTTTTATTACGGAATACGTTTCCTCAAGTAGGCTGGACTATATTATAGGGTATGTACACAACACATAAGAAAAATCATAGTTATTGAGCTCCACCCTGAGCAAAGTTAGCACTTATCAAAAGTTACCTGTTAGCAATCAATAGGCAAAAGCTATATAAATGAGAACTAGCAACTGCACCCTGAGCATAAAATATTCCATACACCCTAGGACAGTCCGAAAGCGTTCCTCAAAGTAAGGGTTGTGACCCATGAACCTTGATCACCAAAGGCGAGAAGACTGTCAGATATGACTTGAAAAACATAAAAAATAAGAATTTCACAATTTTGAGATGTGAAATTTAAAAAATTCTTGCAGTCTCCATGTTGGTACAACATCCTTTTAGCGACTCTTTGCTATAAAATGACCGTTAGTTGGTTCCCTTTAGGCACTGCTTCCGGCCTTGCTCTGAGTGAATTTCAATAAAAAAAGTGATGATTGGGTAAAAACCTGTACTCCTGACTTGGAACAGGTAATTTCACTAGAGCTCATGGCTTTTCATATGCTTTAGCTCAAATTTCCTCCCACACATGATAAAAAGGATTCTAATTATTTTATCTTAAATATTCCCAGAAGCGTATTCCCAAAAGAATCATGAAGCACCCCACTGGTTGGAAACACTGGCCTAGAAGATGTTGAAAATCATCTACCAATTTGTTGCTTCCCTTTTTTGAAAATTCTCTCATTGTCAAAAGCGGCACTCAAATGAAAATTACATCCCCTAGCATAGTAAAAAGATGCTTGAAAGTAAAACCAGCAATGAAAATTACATACAACATATTTTTACCTTTCCTTATGGTGAAAATTGCATATAGGACTTGACGAATGACTCTCACATGTCATACGGTAAAGCGTAATCATACTTGGGAAATAACTGCCGAACAAGTGGTGGTAGAAAAAACTATAAGCAGAAGTTATCTGATATGGCTTCTGAAATCCATTGTCCAATATTGCTACCTTACTTTCAGATGAAGCGAAGAACCCCCATCGGACAGCCATCAAACTCATTTACCACAGACATTATTATAGGTAAGATCACGAGAGGAAAATTTCCTCATCTACTTTGATTAGAAAGCAAAAAACAAAAGAATTTGTATTATTGTTACAAACTCACATAGATTTTTTTGTTGATGTTATAGTAACAGATGTGTATGTGGTTTTATGTGTGTTATCTTCCTCTACTTCGCTCGTTTCTTCTACCATAAATTCGACCTCTTCATTTCCACCATTTTGATGATCTTCTCCATTCTGAAAAGTTGCTTTATATTCATGAACTTGAAATTACACTGAAGGTACATAATTAGATTTGGTCGTAAAAAAGCATCATTGGATGATCATCATTGCATGATAAATTGGAAGATTCTTTTTCACTTTTATTTTTCTATAACTTCCTGTTGTGTATGGAGCTATCCAAAAATTTTTTCACTCAAATCCTCATTCTTAGAATTTCTCTTATTTTCAATTTATTGATGCCAACACTAAAGCTGGGCGGCATGGGGTATTTTTTGTACCGGTATACCGCTGTCAAAACACCAGTATTGCCGGTATATTAGGCTATTTTTTGACGAAAAAGGATTTCAGTAAATTACGTCCTAATTAAATAGAGCACGCCGTGCTTCTTAAGCGACATTAGATTTTTTCAATACACTCCGCAGTCACAGCTGGCATCGATGATCACCGGTGCGTGTGCTTTCACATTTCACTGCCTTATTCAGCAGGGCGGCGCTAGGCTGAGACAGCCACATGCATTTTTTCATATTAATTGTTTATTAGTAAAATGCTAATGGAATTGCCGATAACGTTTCTGCTCATCCTACCCAATTCTTCTAAAATACGGTTCAATCGATCGAGTTCGGCATAAGATAAAAAATAAAGAACGCAACCAAACCAATAAAAGTTTAATAACCCTTCCAATGTTTGTTCATGTAAGCCATGCCCAGGTCATGCTTAAGACGGCATGACAACATCGTACAACATTTTTCATGCGCTATTTAATCCAGATTGACCCTGAGCTAAAGGTTTTTTGCAAGCAAAGTAAGCATATTCACTTTTTTAGCAGTCAAACTTGACCTTTTTGTAGTCACGACCTGGCCAGATGTGCTAAAAAGTCTTTCACTAGGGCAACTCGTTGCTTTTTGCACAAGCTGACCCAACATTTTGTATGAACCATAATTATTTCTCCATCCCTCAAGTGGGTCGGCCTGAGGTTCTATATAGGGGGATAAATTTTGTATGCATATCTCCTCTTTTGCACAATCCCGAGGTCCGAGTTCTTCAGAAGGAATACAGGCATTTAGTTTAGCAATTGCCCAAAGCTTTTACGCTTAGCCGGTGGCTCGGTACAAGGTGGCTAAGACAAACCTGTTTCGTCTGTATACAATTAACAGCAGGCCAGCCAGCGGACTACAATCTGCAACATCGTGAACGAAAACACGCTCTGGCATGTTCTCGGAAATGCCTCGCCAATGCGGGTCATTGTTCCGTCACAAAGCGTTTGTTAAGACGAGGCAGATAAGCATGCATGGGTGTTGAAGAGGCGGTAAATTGCAGCAATCGAAGTTTTTGCGTCAATCAATCTTAGGTTTTAAGCGGTATGCCGTGATTTCCAGTTTCGCGGCCCCCCGGCATTGCGATTATTGACGTGCCACGGTATTTTAGAAAGCAAGATGCCGGTATTTACCGCCCTACCGGTATGTCGCCCAGCTCTAGCCAACATTAGATTTAAGGATAAACCCTATATGAAGAACTGAAAACAAAAGTAGGATAGATAAGCATATTTATCCATCTGTTAGGGTGCAAGCGACTTGCACACACATGTAAACATGTTCATTCTATGCCAACTGAAACGAGAAAAAATCCACAATCTACAATCTAATTTTAAAAAGACCAACAACAACCTTGACAGTTTGTTCAATATTGTAGCCTATATTTTGCCTATTTTGAGCGAAAATCGTGACTTAATATGGTTCTGGGTAAGTGTTTTCTTTGTTCCAGACAATTTAATCAGTTCCATTATCATGGAATCTGTAATCAGCTCCCTTACAGTGTTGTCAGCAAGACCGATGACTATGATGAGGTTTATATAATTCACACAAGAAATAGCGCCGTTACTCAGAACTAGCTTCAGGATTAAAGCGACATATCTGTGCTTGATGCGCCACAGGAAAACCACAGAAAAATAGAACAGGTTGCCGGGTTAACTAATTGGCAACCCACTTTCAGCTCACATCGCTGATTGTGCTGACATAGGTTGGAATCCTGTGAGGGATGATTATATCCAAGAAGTCTGCTAGACACTTCACCACAGACAGTTGTTCATGGCGAGCACTGCTCACGACTTCCCCCACCACCCACATCCATGCACAGGGAAATGAGTGAAACATTGAGCGAAAATCCTCACCCTCGATAAGGGGTCATGGTTCAGCATATAGTTAAGCTGTATTCTCTGCTGAAAAAATGATATCTTATCCTAACCAGCAAGTAGTTACAGAATACATGTTAGGATGATAATACAGCAAGATATATTCTGATTTAAATGATGTGTTAGATTAGTGAAGATAGTTCACCTGATCAGCTAATCTATCTTGACCATTACTAATAACTTCAGTAACTTCTGAGACTGTTTCTTCTACCATTTCCTCCGCATCACTATCATCATTTATTTTTTCAGTTGTTGTAACAGTACTTTGGTATAAATATGATGATGAATATGTGTCAGTTTGTGTGTCAACCGTTTCTTCTTCTCTTTGTCTCCTTATATTAAAAAAAAATGAAATAGTATTTACAAATTTCCCATTTTAAATAGTTACCTTTACAACTATTTAATATACTGTTATAATTAGTGTTGGGCTGATACCGAAATTTTCACCAATACTGATACAGGTACCGATACCACCTTCTCAATTTATATTTCGATACTGATACCGCTGAAACCAAGTACTTTATTAAATATGTTTGAAGGCTTTTTTATATCCAAGCACTTTTGCTTTTGGTATATTTGCACTCACATATGTTTGCACCTACTTATGTTTGCACAGCTATACTTGCGCCCATTTGAGTGCAAACTTTCATGGATGCAAATAAACTGTTGCAGGCAAATCCCTTACTTTTACCATACTTATTTTATTGAAGTTCCCTCTGAATGAAGTAGTCAGCGATGCCCAAAAGGAACCAAGTCCTAACTAAGATAAACTGGGTATTGGTGACGATACTTCAAAAATCACCAATGCTTGCCGATACCAATATATTGGCCAGTATCTAGTTGTAATGGCGTAATATGCTAAAAAAGTTTTATGACAAAGCCTTAGACTGGCGTTGTTCAATAGGGACGTCTAAAATTTATTTTGCAAAAAACACTTTCAAAAGTTGATTCTTGATCAACTTTACACACATAAACTGCAACATTACAAAATGTCTAGTGAACTAGATAACTCAATGTGTTCAAATTTAGATGGATGATTTTGTATCTATTTTCAAATTTACACAAACAATACTTTCTGTATCTTCATCAAGAAAATTTTCTTAAAATCCATACATTTCATAAAGCTGTCAAACAAAATTATTTATCGCCTGGGCCTTAACAACATAATAACATATGAAAGATTGATTTTAAAAATAGGGTGGACATTTTCATTTATTCTCAATTCAAATCTGACCGCATTATTTTAAATTGAAGAAAAATTTCAATAAAAACCAATATGCAATTTTAAAAGAAGCATGCCGAGTAGCAACATTAACACATGTTTTCAGAATACCAGTATGTTACAGATCTTAGAGTTACAGATTCTTTTGAATTCGGCAACATCCAATGAATATGCTCATGATCCCTAACTGACTCAGAATAACTCACTCAACACAGTAAATCTCGGCAGTAAATCAGAGAAGATGTACTTAAAGTAGTAACAAATATCACTACAAATAGTACACAACCAAGATTTGAAAAAAGAATATTTTAATTAAATATTAAATTTAAAAGCACCATAGCTGATACTAATAAAAGTATATGAATATGATTAATTTATTAAAATAAATGGTTATGTGAATAAAGATCAAACTCCCCACACCTCTTTTGAAAAAAAAGTATACCGGCATAATCATTTTCCAGGACTTATGCTTAGGTAGTTATCAATATGCATAGCCAATAGAATGCTTTTTCATAAGGAATTAGTATAAACAGAGATAGACACAAAAGTACAAGCAATACAAATTTTCTCCAAGAAGGAATTTTATATGTTTACAATTAAACTTAATTAGAGTTAAACTTAAAATATATTTTTAGATCATTTTGGGGTGGAAGTATAAAAATAAGCAAGCACATCAAATCACACAACAGGAATACAAATCGAATTTTGATCTTTTTGTAATAGTTTTAACGGGGCATTACCTTCTTTCTTCTCTCCTTCTTTCTCTTTCAGCCCTTGCTTCTTCCTCTTCTTTCAATTGTTTTCTAGAACGGGACACAAAAACCATATTTTATAATTAAATTTTTTAAAATTCAATTTTATTTGAGATTTTCCAATAGGCAAAATCAATAATTAAAATTTTTTAGAAAATGAGTTATGAATCGGCAATTCTGCAATCTCGCAATGTATGCAAAACACACAAAGAAGGTAATTGAAACTTTCTCTACAAAAGGTTTTTTTCCCTAAAAGTGCAGCTATATTTGTGCATTTCTTCAGAATCATAGATCATCTTAAATCTCCATATATCATGTCTTGTTTGATCTAAAGGGTTAACACTATCAACTAACATCAGTTCACAAATATACTTGTGAATATTATTTTTTCTATATAGAAAAGTGTGGTATAAATCGTACATTAGGTGTTTGCACCACCAAAATAAGTATGAGGAATCGGACATGGCATCTGAATTCATCAAAATCTAAAAGTAACAACGAGATATGACTCCACTCGAAATCTAAAAGTGGCATCCCTTGTTGCATGTGGAAATTTCAAACAGTTCTAATCAATATAGGCTGGTAAGCGATACAAGGTACGTTTGATAAGATGATCAAACACCTTCAGATTTAGTAAGCAGCTGTAATGTTATAATTATCGAGTATAGTAGGTTATTCTTACTCCAATTCTTCTCTTTCCCTTTTTCTTTTTTCTTCCCTTTCTCTTCGCCTTCTTGCTCTTTCCTGTTCGAAATTATCTTCGTCATCATTACTGATTCTAGATGATGTTGTCACTTTTTCCGGCTTCCCAAGACTGCAAAAAGAAATTAAATGAATATTTCCCAAGATTGTTGTCACATTGTTTCATAATTGCAGTGACTGATTTTTGCACTTTCAGATTATTGAACGTTTTAAAATAAATAATACACTGTGCAACACAGATGAATTTTGTAATCTGCTTAGCTTGAGTGTATAATCAACATTCAGACTCTCAATTCCATTTGCAATATCTGTAATGCCACCATTAACTGATTAAATCCTAAAGGTAAATTGATCTAAAATTTTGTTTAACTGAGACATTTAATAAATAATAAAATAATTAGTTAAAATTAAATTAACGCTGAGTATTGCTTGCTTAAGAACAATAAATTTACTATTTTAATACAAATGTACAAATGGTCGAAATTGCTATTTTGCTAGTTCGCAAATCACAACAAAACACTTAATTCTGTAACTAAATTCTTTCATTTTACTGATTTTTGTTGTAGATTTTTGACAGAAATTCTTTCACATTATTTCTGTTATTAAGACTGTGACAGAATGTAAGTTATTTGGTGCAATAAGTCATTCCCCTTATATATCATTGAAAACGCATATGAATCAAAGTTAGAGGGTATTTTTATCACTGGCAATTGTTTACTAAAATATGGGTAAAACATTGAGAAGCTGACTTTATTTTTATTGGATAAATTTAATATTCCTATTCGCCACACATAATTGTGTTGGACAGACAGCTCTAATAATAATAGAATAAGTAATTGATCAAATTATGATGATTTTCCTTTCGATTAAAAAAGTGATACTGCGATAATTTATCGCAAAATACGCCAGAGAAGGCGTATACGGTATCGGCGTTTTCGTTGCATATTACACTGACGTAAGCGATCTCAATCCTTATAAGGCAAGACGGTATCCACGCGAGAGAAAAAGAGAAAATTTTAAATAGTATGCGATCGACCGCGAAAGAATTTGTTAACCCGCTCATAACGTATACTTAGACCTTGACTTACATTTCTCGTCACCAAACAGACAAACAAATTGAAATTAATTATAGCGCCAAAGACCCGCTGTGAATTGTGTTCATTTTCTGGACAAAAACTAGATGATTTTTAATCATTTTTTTATATGGCACTTTAACAGCATGAAAATAACTAATTTAGCAGTTTTACACTTTCCTACCATGGCAAAGCAAACACAAAGAAAATGCAGTCATAAAGCGATTGATCGGAAGACTCCCAGAATTTAGTGTGATAGGCGTGTTTACGACAAACATGAAACATCGATTTAAAGCGCCATAAATTGCTAAGGAAGGTTGTTCACTTAATTTCTTCTGCGTTCCTACTAAAGAAAAAACATTGATTGACCCATTTACATACATTCGCTAATGGATGATCCCTTTCAAATTCACAACACATCACAGGAAAGCAGGAAAGCACAAACACGTGACAGCGTCAACGTTCAGGCATGAGATAATATAAGTAATCAATGCGATGAACAATTTATTTCGATTTTCTCACAAAACATGCAATGAAAATAATACAACACGCATAACATTAGACAAAATCAGGAAGACGAGTAAAACCTAGGAATCAATTATTGAACTCTGCAAGAAATGGTTACGAGTCTGTGTAGCTCGAGGCATCACTTAAATAAAGTCCTAAATACAACAAACAAATTTAAATTTTTTCGCCCATAATTTCCAAATGAAGTTATACGTACAAATTTGGTCATATCAGTTTTAACAAACACTCAATTAAGCGTCATTTGTTCAAGTATGTGTCACTGTTGGATCGCGTGAATTAGACGCAATCTTTAATTCAAGGGCTGCAGCGATGATACCCAACGGATTAAGAATTAGAGCTGTCGCAAGTAGAGGTTATTGTCAAGATAAAAAATTTCACCACTGCTTCCAGAAATGATTGCGTACCGGAGGCTTGCAAAAATACAGTGGGTCTTTTGTGGAAAGTCGTCATTTTGGAAAAAAAGCAATAAAAACATATACAGAAACGAATTGCGCGCAGAAGACGCGCGAGAATGTTTTCTATTGTATAGAAAGTTAGTGATAAAATTTCAAATTTTGGGCGGTCTGTCTCTTCTAAAAAAAACTTATCTCTTTCAAATAAAGATCGGTAAACAGCACGGTAACAAATTTCTCACTTGTAGATGTCGGTATATTACAAACTAACTTACTTGTCGGCTTCTTGCAATAATTCTTGGCGTTTTTTTCGGCGCATTTCCCGCCTTTGTTCCCATGACAACGAGTCGTCTATAACTTCGGTCATATTACTTTACTTGGTTATATTGATTTGGGAAAGTATTTTCAAAACACGAGATATGACTCCACTTGAAAGGCAGTATGTTGTCGATTATATTAACAAATATTTCGGCAATCTAAAATTCGTAAATAATGGAAGTGACATGGTTGACCGCAACTAAGTGGCGTAAATTCCACTGTCAAACTGCCACAGCTTGGAAGGTAGCAAACGCTTTCTATCCTCTTCTGATCTGAAAAGTCTCACCATGCCCTGTATTAGCACTTTCGTGGAAACCCGACCTGCCTCAATGCTTGATTATTTGATACATCACTCTGTTGGTTGCATCGTATTTAGTACTGAAATAATATATATTTTATTGCCCTAATAGCGACAGGAATTCATGGAACATGCAGCATTTCCTACTATAAGTTAAAGTACTACTCTCCTAAGCGTAGAATGCTGTACGTAAGTCCTACTTTGTTATCGCAAGTTTGTATTTACTTTATATAGAACGGTCTGGAAAGAAAAAACACGATGCTCAAAACCAACGGCCCATATCAAATGTGTGTCAGCCGTAATAAATAGCGTTCTTTGACGAGTAAAGGCCAGATTGCCAATGATCAATAGCAGCGTACACAAATCTAACATGCGACTAACGCGGTGTTCAGTCACGTTTTATAAAGTAATACAGGCTGGAAATTGGTTTTCCGACTGCAGCACATATCTAAATTTCTAGGACATAGGCCGATTTGAATAGAAAAATGGGTCGGTGTCCACCATTTTCTAAAAAGTAAAAAGTGCTGAACTTTTTCCACAGATAGGGATGTCCAAAATATTCGATTCGTGATTCGCGAATTAATCACTGATTCGTTTTTTCAGTCATTCGTAACCAGCAGAATAATTTGAGAAATAAAAATTAAATTTCGACGCAAGTAATAATTTTCTTTCCCTTATTTAGGATTCGATTATTCAATTCGATTTTGAATTCAAGATGTGAATTACCGCTAACCAAATTCTAGATACTGCCTAATTACAAACATTACTTTCTTAAAAACTGTGGTGTCAACTATAGCCTGTGACAGCTAAATCATTTTAACTATTCCATTCAGCAACAATTGCATCTACAGCTTTACTTGAAATTGCGGTGGAACATCATTCGTTTGTATAACTGCATTGACCTAGTATTATAATCATGAAAAGGTAACAACGTGCAGGCGCAGATACAGGGATTGGGAAGTATATCCTTCCCTCCACCAGCTTCTAAGCTCCAAAAAATTGTATTTAGAATTTCGAAGCATAAAGTGCGATTTTGACACCCGTTTTACATTGTTTAAAATTTGATAAAGCGATTTTTAAATATATTTATTCACTCGGTAGCAAAAATGTTCGACTATTCAGACTATTCGGCGCTGGATATGACGTCATAACTTCAAAAATTAAATCAAATACCCCTCTAAAATTTCGGGATCCGACACTGTCCATATAATATGGTAATATGTAAGTGTAATATTTTTAGATTTTGCTCCATAGACATGTGTCGCTGATAAATCAAGGCTTGGTATACTTGTGACTTGCGTTTAACGAGTGAACGTTTTTAATTGGTCTTCTGTATCATTCGATTGTTTGTGAAGTCGAATAATTGGGTTCTTCAAACAGGCGTAGCTATAAGAATGAAGATGTATTACCAAAATTAAATTGAAATAATAAATAATATTCAATTAAAACTGGCGCCAATTTTACAAAACAAAATAAAATATATTTTAAGATACCCTCACCACATAAAGTTTGATACTCAATGCTCCTAATGCTTAAATATTTTTTATGAAATTGGTGAAAATTTGTAACCTCGATAATGCGATATTATAAAGGATACGAATACAATACAACAGACGGGAAAAAATAAAAATCGGAAAAATAACAATAAGCCTGAATTCATAAAGATTTCAAAATATATGTTTTTGATGGATCCCCATTATCTATTCACATCTATTTTTGTAACTAAATGGGAGTTGATTTTTTACCTCGATCCTTATAATGTGCTCATACAAAGTCTGCTCTGATGAAAGCTTTTTCAGGCAGCCCTCCAACAAAGTTGGTTTACAATATTATTAACGTGTGATTCTAGGTAAATACACATCTTACACTAACTTTTTTCAACATTTTGTCTCCTCTCTGCAAAAATTGTATTGCATATTGTACGCCTTTTACCTTACCTGCGTAACGATGTGCAAATAATTATTGAGCAAATTTTTATGGTCCTGAAATATTCTTAGATGAATGCCTTGATCAGATTTTCTCACTGAAATATATATTCGCAAGATTTTTCCCGACTGAAACATCACGATACACTAAATTCCCACCGTCAACGATGTTTTTCATAACTTCTGACTGTATCCAATAGCAGCAGTGCATACTTAAGACCGAGAAGGGTTTTGCATCAGGACTAATCATAATAGCTGTTACTGTCATGATCGAATTATGAATTCTAAACCCAAGCCGCACCAATGCATAAACAGGAATTAAAGACACGGTTGTATGATTTATCTAACGACGGAGGTAACAATGTTAAGCCTCGGGCGATGCGAATGAGCAAATTCTATCGTTTTCCTTTATGAAAAAAATGATTACGGCGAAATCGTGTCTCCTTGTTCGAGACCTCCCTGTTGGTTGAAAAATTGTAAAGCATATCCGTTGTTTGCTATGCCAAGTTTGTTTTGATTATATATAATTTTTACCTATGAAATGAAAGTGTCTTTGAATCTGAACATTTTCATTACTCGTAATGAAAATCCCATTCAACACTGTCGAAGACTTTGTAAATACCCAACCCGATAACAGTCCAAGGAATATTTTGAAATGCAGCATGGTCGATGGTGTCACAGAAGAGTCGGATATTTCCCCCATTTCCATAAATCCTCGTGTATAATAGTATTGATAGTACTTTAAATGGAACTTTCAGTAATCAGATGTGTCACTGAACGATAGTTGTTCGAATCATTTGGTTGTTTATGTTTTTTGAAATCATCGCAATCAATCCATTAGATTGTATTTCACTCATGCTTCCCCAAACCAAGCTCAATCGTTTCATTAATGGTTCTTTTATCTCGTACTAAAATGTTTTATAAAACTCGCAAGGTAATCCGTCTAAACCAGGACTCTTGTTATCTGTCATGCTATATAGCGCTTTTTTGCATTGTAGCTCTGTAACTTGGCCCGAACGCAAATTTGATATGTCATGTCAGAACTGTATGGGTTTGATAAAATCGTCGTGTTTCAAAAGAATATCTTCACTTGCAGATAAAATAATCGCTCCCGAACGTAGTTTTGTTATTCGTTTCATAGAATTTGTTTTCCCGCGTCCGAAAAAATATTTTGAATATTTTCTCGGTCTTCAGCCCATTTATCTCTACTGCGAATAATGTAACCCTTGGTTATGTTTCCATACGAAAGTTGTCGCTGCTTTGCCGAAAGTTTATTATAACTTTCACCTGCGTCATCTGCATTACAACAACAATTAAAATTGATTGATTTTGAAGCTCTAACTCATTCATTCTTTTTGTTTTGATTTACATATGCCTGAAATATGGAATATTTTTTCGTATATTTAGTATATTTGAGATATACTAAATATAATCCTTACTAAGAAGTGGGAGGAGGTTCACACTCTTGCCCAGGGCAGATACCACTCACTACATTCTGCAATAACAGCTCAATTTCTCTGGGAGGTTTTCTGATTAGCCTACAATAGCTGGTTTTAGGACTCGTATAAAGAAAGCCAAAGGACCCGAGTCCTCTGCTCCCAATAATAGGGGAGGGGGTTTCTATTTCTACCCGGTTAAATTCAGCTAAGGTGGCCGGAATTACGTTCATAATTACTTCACCATTACTGAGTCATTGACTCGAATCGTAGAATTTAATATGCCATTTCCGGACAACCCCTTACTTCACATCCAAATAAAATACAATCTCTTGTTCTCCACCAGGCACTTCCGAGAGAGACTAGTTCATCACCTTATTAAAATTAGCTCATCCGGCATAAACAATCCCATCCTACATTGTCCCTGCATGCTGACATATATAAATTCCAAGTATACACATCGACCAATTTCAAGCTTCGAGTAGAACATACAACATTATGCCTGTATACAATATATTAATGTGTTATGCTGTCACAACAGATGGAGCAAAAATCGAAATATGCTACATTAATCAAAGAACATAACATTCACTGAAAATTCAGTAAATCTGAATATTCAGAAGTGGTCAAGTACCATCAAAGCTTTTGAAGTTGAGGTCCCACATCATTGGTAGTTGCAGCATGGGACACATGGGATTGGGGTTTGCAATTCTAGCAACCATCCGCGGTTGAAGATTTGGGAAATTTTTGTAGAGATACTCAAGTAAAAATTGAAACAGGGGTTTTCTAGGCCAAAATGTTTTTTTTTTAGTTTTCTACTGAATAAGTACATCACTTTCAGTGCTTAATCAGTGAAATCCTCTTCTCAAAACTTCAGATGCATGCCACCTCGGTTCCAGCCAATGGCGACATTTTGTTTGCTAACCCATCATCCGTGCTATTTATTGGAAGAAACTACAACAATATGAGACCATAACTCTTACTAAAAGAGTATTTAGTTGATTTCTGCTATAACATAGAACATAGTTCTGCACAAGACATGCTGAAATCATTTGCTCTTTGTTTTTAGATGAGTTATTAAACTCTGCCCAAAATGAGTAAGTCACAAAATCCAAGTTACAATTCTACTTAAGTCATGCATAAGCATTATGATATCAGAGAATGACGTCATAAACATAGGAATATAAATCAGTATATATCAGCAATGCATTTCCAATCGAAATATAAAAGTATACCAGATATCAAGACCCTTGGTTTCACGTTTTTCTCAAAAATAGAAAAAAATGCCCCACACATTTTGGTTAGGAGGGTGACGAGGGTGTTTTTTTCCTTTTATGCTTCGAGGTTTTTTTTATTTTATGCTTCTAGGACTTAGCTGGGAAATGTCATGAAAGTATTGAATAAGTAAACATGTGAAAAAAAGGTAATCAACAACTATGTGTGATTAACTAGATGCATTTTAAACAGAAAAAATAAACTAGGCAGTAAACAGCTTAAGACGTTTGAAACTCCACAATTCACTAATGGGCCATCTACACTCTGCGTCAGTGGTTTGGTTTTATATTTCGCTTATGATTGAAGTCAAAATATAAAACATCGAGTATTGATATTTAACCCACTTGTAATATATTAGGTAAGCCAGATTGGGGCAAGAACAATAGCAATCCCATTGCAATGCAATCTGTTAAAAGATAAATTTACTGTTTATCAGTGAAACAGTAACATCATGTTAAAATAATTTCACACTAAAAGCAGTAGAAACATCTTGAAAAGCTACACTTGCAAACATAACTTTCAATAACCGATCAATATCTTTGACAAATATATGAACACAGATAGAGTACATATTAGTAGTGTTGCTCGCACACAAAACATAAGTGGCAAATTTCACAAATTAAGTAATTAATCTATAGATAGAAAAAAACGTAGCAGGCATTCAGCAGGGCCGTCCAAAACATGGCTTCGTCTCATGGTTTGCGAATCATAAATTATTCGATTAAAATTTTCCAGTGTCTTCGACAATTTTCCAAAAAATGTCTTGTTTGGTTTAATATAATACAATTTAGACGATTCTGGAAAATTATTTGTACACCCCCAGCAGGCAGTTGATAACAGAAGACAAGTAAATACAATAGGTTTTAATATAAACTATAAAATTTTCATCAAATACTTCATGTGAAGTCAAATCGGTGTGTCAGGGATGATAAAGTATTTTAATGTTCAATGACAAAAACATGCTATAGTTTAAGTGAGAGAATGCATTTTGTTAAGCAGGATATACAAATGGTCCCCAGAGTGACTTATAAGTTATTCATGCTTGATAAAATATGTTTCAAAAAATATTTTTGTATTGCTCAAGTATAATTTGTCAGTCTGGAATACAAATGACTCATCAAGTTTTTATCGTCATAAAATCAACCATGTTGAAATACTGTAGATATTGATTAGGGAACGTCAAGACAATATTTTATACTTGATGTGACTGCATTTTCCCACTTCCTCCTGGACTTGGTTGCTTCTGTTGAGCCTTCATCTGAGCTTGCATTCGTGCCAACATTTGTTGCATTTGACGAAGCTTAAAATAATAAAAAGATTCAATGAGTGATTTTTACATGGTCATTCGAAAGATTTCAAGTTTGGCAGAGCTTATCAAAGTCATTACACCATGAGTTAAGTGGTGAGCATATGATTACGACCAGGCTTATGGACACTAAAATCAAATTTCTTCTGCCGTGCCAGCCGGTTAACCAACGAGAGAGGCAAGGCAATAGAGTCCAGCTCATTGATATATTCTAATTTCAATTTCAGGAAAAATTTTTTAACTATATTGGAGAATATCAATTTCTGAACCAGAATCCAGAAATGGATTAGAAAAATGGGGTTGGAAAAACATAGTTATAAACATATAAGATAGAGTTCCTCATGTATATATAAGAATAGAAAATATATATATTTTCTAATTTCCATATTCAAGCCATGTCTTTTGTTGGTTAATTCAATAATTTAACACAACGCTTTTAATGCTAACCAATACATCAAAGTAGACAATCCTCAAAAATAAAAAAAATAAAGAAAAAAAAAAAGACGGAACCGTTAGTTGTGAAGTTTAGACACTTGGTAAAATTTAAAATGATCAATTCAGCACTCTAACTAAACTAAAATCCTTCAGTCAAAAGAAAATACCTCGGCTTCTTTCTGCAGCAGAATCTTATCTTTCTCTGACAGAGATGGATCTTCAGGTCTGAAAATGTGGTCAAATGTGTGAGAAATACAGCCTTTATAAAATATAACTGGTTGATGATTAGTTGGAATCTAACATTGGTCTTATTAACATTACTTGAAAATTTTACATCAATTTCTAATTCTGCTTGTGGGAGAGAGGCTAGCATATGCAAGAAAGTTTTTTCTATCCAAAGGATATCAGTGTTAATTGTATCAGTGTCAGTTGTAAATTCTCTTCAGTATGGTGAGGATATTTGAAATGAAAGGCAAGAGAATTACCAAAAATTATTAACTCTTGTCATACCCTTAATATTTTCAATTAGCATCCTAGAACTTTTAAAGATCTTAACCATATATCCAAAAATGTCACTTTCATATTTCTAAGATTCGAATTTATATGGAAATGAGTCCGATTTGAAAAATTCAAATACTAGTTTCTGTAATTAGGTATGGTTTACAAAGATATTGAACAAAACTTTCATCGATCACGTTGAAATTATATGTAATTTTGGAAAATTTTCATCAATTACATGAACAAAGATTGACATTTAACACATCTTTTGTTATTATTGAACCGGATTGCGAAAATTGGATTCAAAATGATTCAAATCGAAAACAAATGTTGAAAAAGAAGGTGGAAATCAAATAGACAATCAAACGTAACACACTGTTAAACATTTTTTTGCATATTCCTTCATTATAAGCCATAATTTTTTGCATTATTCAAAACTTACTATCAAGTAAAAAAATTAAATATTTCAAAGACAAAGACAAAGATGTTCTAATCTGACGACATCAATGAAACAACAGCACACTTACTCTTCACTACTTCCTTCTTTATGTTTGAGTCTCTGAGCTCGGAAGTTCTCGTAATGAAGATCATGGGTAACTTCTTGTAAATCTTGCATGTGTGTTCTAGCAGTCAGAATACATGATTTTAAAAGTCATTCCAGAATAGAACATGTTTTTTTTTTAATTTTTTTTTTATTGAAATTCACTCTAAGCATGGTCGGAAACAGCTCCTAAAAGGAAATCCAAACTGAGTTGGATAATAGATATGGCAACATATATTTCAATGAAAAGTAAAACATCGTTTGAGATGTGGGACATTGTACCTGGTCGACAATGTCTTGGCGGAAATGCGTAGACAATATCAACACACAACACATTATGGTAAGTAAAGTGGCAATTGCTTGACTGTCACAAACACTAAAAAATCTTCAAATACTCAAAAAATACCAATTTTTACGCACCTAAAAGAGAAGCACTAAACTTAGTGGGCATAGCAGAGAAATATTTTTATACAAAACTGATTTAAGCTTATTTGCATGCCTGCATATGATTACATGATACTGTCAAGTTTACTATGACTAATATTACTAAATCATCTCACATCAGCATTGTCCTGAGTTTCAAAAAGTCGCAATGTTCTGGATTCTCAACTTCAACAACTCCCCACGGATAAAGACGACCTCTGACCTTTTTACCTTTAACTTCAATCAATTGTGTAGATCCGACAACCGCAAAAGGAATGCTTTCCTACAATCAATTTCAAATTAAGAATATGTGACTAAAGGCAACCCGGGCACTAATTAAAAATTCAATAATTTGCCTGTTGTGCGATGCTTGTATATGTCAATGTTCGGCATGTAAGAGCACTTTACTAAAGAGTCGATTAGGTTGATTTGAAATAATAAAAAATAAAATCAGTAATAAGGAGATTTCTAGATTATATCCAATAGTGGAGAAGCATGGCAATGGGAACTCCACGACGCTAGAAATTTGAAGCTTTGCAAGCAGTATTTATTATATTTACTAACTGGCCATTGTTGCCAGGATGACAGAATCTAGTTTTTCCTTTGGTGTCCAGGATGTCCATGTCATTCTTTTCGAAAAATATTCATTTGGGACGAAAGTGAATAACATAAAATATTATAAATTATTAATATTTTAGAATTGATTTGATGAGCAATAGCAGGCATATCTTGCGGAGACAAGGTATTGATAATGACAAGTAACTTTGTTTTTCCTCGAAAGATAATTAAAATATTTAATCGTGACTTTTTCTGTTTTCGTTTTGACGATTAAATGGTATAGTAATTAAAAAATTACATAAAAGCAAAAGAAATGCTAGTAACATAGAGAAAAAATACATCACAATTTGATGACATGAAATATTGTCGCCACCCGCACGGTTTTGAAGAAGGTGCTAATCGCGAAAGAGGCATTTCATTTCTGTCCGTAGAGATATTCTGTTTGTGTGGGATATCTATAATACGGTCCGTATATATTTTATATTATAATTTTCAATTCTCATGCTGGAGTTTGTTCAATATTAATTATGATTTCCTTGCTTAATTGCAATTGTAAAAACTCACCCTGAGTAATCGAGTTTGTTCTTTGAACTCCTCATCCTCATCATCATCTGCGTCTGGTAATTGATAAATTTGAATCCCATGAGTTGCAATTTCTTCCAAGATTCTCTGCTTCAGTCTTTTCACTTCAGCCATTGTCAAGGTGTCTGCTTTAGCGATGACTGGTACAATGTTGACACGATTGTGTAAAGCTTTCATGAACTCAACATCCAAGGGTTTCAAACTGTGTGAACAATTCAATGTTATAAAAGCACATTTTTGGTAGGTAGAATAGTCTCACTGGAAATAAGTGAACGATCAAGCACAACTAGACGGTGCATTTACGCAATTTATTATGATTAGAAGGACATTTCTCTCGGATTTAATCCAAATCAATGGCTACAAATAGTATTGGAACATATCTCAAGATCTTAGCATTAAAATTATAACTTAATTCATGCGTTTCATGCCTCAGAGCAAGATAATCGCATGAAAGACATTTAGATGAGATTTGAAGGAGGAATAAGAAGAAAAACTGTCAGTTTTGCTAGCTCCTTACCCATGACCAGCAGGTGAAATAAAATAGAAACAACTGTGTACTCTGTTATCAATGATATGCCGTCTGTTCAAACCACTTTCATCATGTAGATAACGTTCAAACTGATCATCAATGTATTGAATAATAGGCTTGAAACTAAAATAAATATATAGGAAATGAAGTAACCAAACAATGAAGCAAGAAACAGTTTCAAACAGCAAGTTTTACTTTTTTCTTGATATATAGTGCTTGATATATTAGTGAGTTTATTTTCTTTTTTCAATTGATATTCAATGATATGCAAAATCTAGATCAAATGTGCCCAGCTCTTGTAATCTAATATGTTAAGTCAACAAATAGAATAAAAATAAACTGGAAATCCAGATAAATTGCAACAATTTAAAATTGAGCCAGTTCAGTATCATGATTTTAATATGCCACTTAAAATAACGGGACACAATGTGACAAACAACTACGGTAATACTAATTCTCATCTATTTACGGTATATTTGTACAAGATAGATTACCAATCAGAACAATCCAAAGCATCACCATATCCAGGGGTGTCAACAACTGTCAGTCGCAATTTGACTCCCCTTTCTTCAATTTCTACAGTACTTGCATCAATTTTGACTGTTTGATTTATTTTATCAGCAGCAGCAGGTATTGTTCTCTCAGGGTATAAATCAGTCAGGAAAAGACTATTTACTAGAGTTGATTTCCCCAAACCAGATTCACCTAAACAAGTAAATATGAATAAAATTGATAATATCACACTGCATACTAATCATTTCAATTCTCCTCAAAACATGCCTTGCCAAGTATGGTACGTATATTGCAGAAACCAATTTAAAATGCGTTTAATGCCTTCGTCTGGTCATTCTATGGTTTGATTGAAGATTGATATCCTTTTTTATCAAAACAAAACTTTGAAGTAAGATATTTCGCATCCAACTTCTATGATCTTAAAATATGGAGACTTGAGGCGCAATATTATTTTATTTTTAACTGATAAATAGTAGTGGAAATGAAATATCCACAACTTGTATTGAAATTGTATATCTAAAAGAGGAATCTCGAATGGTGAATATAATCAAATCAAGAAAGTCATATGGATACATACCAACAACCATTAAAGTGAACTCAAATCCTTTTTTGACTGATTTCCTGTGCACTTGGTTTGGTAGGTTAGCGAATCCTACATAACCAGCCGTCTCAGGATTCGTAAACTGAATTTTTATAAATAGGTTTTAATCAAATATAGAAAGGAAATGGAAGTCAAAAACCTTTTGTAAGCAAATTTTCAATTATCTAAGTAAAATGACCTAAATTAGCACTTTGCACTTATCGGACTTAAAAAATATATGAAGAACAGTGTTTTTCCGACAACGTTTTTGCACACCTTCAGAATACAGTTTTATCACTTGATTATTCTAAAGAATTAGCACCAAAATTTTTGAAGAACATCATTGTCAATTCAATATAATGGCCTGGGTGCAAAAGAACAATTTTCACTGGGGTGTTTGTACGTAAAAACACTCTTAGCGTTTCAGGAAAATAATTATGTACAGTTGGCATATATTCAGTGAAATCCAGAAAACCAGTTTGGTCACCTTTGACACACATCACACTTGTTTATGGACGAAATTTTGTAAGTTATAATCGATTAATCAACTTTCAGAGGAAAATCAATGAAAGATTTGGCATCATAATTATCGAATAAAACTTAAAAATATTTTAATTTTTTATCCAAAACACAATCCATGCAAAGTAATATAAAAGTGCCGAAAAGCACATAAAATAAAGAAATCTGTTTCAAATACACCACACAAAAATAAATTCGATATCTGAAATAAAGAATTGCCTTTCTACTTGATCCCGAAAGCTTAAATATTTTACGCTTTGATGGATAATTAGGTTAGAAGAGGCAAACTAGCATCACACCACCAGGAGGCAAAGCTTGAGGCAATTTACTACTTTTCTAAAGAATTTCAAATGATTCGTGAAAGCATATCTATATTTTATAACCAGCATATCATAGCGCAGAAAAGCGGAGAGAGTAATTGATCAAAATAGAAACTGCGACTTTGCAGACTATCTATGATCCCACTAAAATATAATTTTCAAAGAAGTACCAGAAGTACTGGCCGGAGAAATTCTAATTAAAAACCTTATCTTGTGGTTTGATTTCTAATTTAGCAAGGATAAATTGATTGTTATTGTTATAAGTGTACTTCAAATCAAGTTCTTACTGCCAATTAATTCTTTTGTCTACTTGTTGTCAACAAACCTTGAATTTGGAAGGATCTTCCCTACTTTCTTTCGTTGGGGTATAGGCCTCATACTTCTTTCGGATTTCAGAAGCAGCACTGTACTGCAGAAGCAGAGATTATTATTATAATCACTACAGAAATTGCTTTAGTTAGGATTGGATTATGATCATGCTTCGAGCGCAATATTCTTGCTGCAAATATTTTCGAACATAGAACTTGCTTGAACCATCATTGTGGCTGAGGTTAGAGCTAGGGGCATCAAATAATTGCACCATCCACACATAAACAACTTTAAAATAAGAATCATTTCGATTGTAAAAGAGAAATAGCAAGCATAAATATTGGGAGTTCAAATAATCAACTGGGTGACCCAAAAAATAACCCATAAAAATGTTTTTTATTCCTAGGTCTAGCAAATTTCCACAAACTTTGTAAAAAAAAAAATGATGATCGTCTCATCAGCCCAAGTGATGATGTTGAAATCATCTATCAGACATGACCCCTCAATTTTTATTTGTTGGGGTATTTGAATTCTCAATGATAACCTGTATTAAAACAATCCTCAAACAACTGGTGAACCGAAAGCAGCAATTACAGAAAAGATCAGGATAATTCACCAAGGACAATACATGGAACTTGCATTGGCAGTTTTGAGCAATGCATACATGTGTGCAAGGAACACTGAGGACACCATTTAAAGGCTACATCCATTTTGAAAAGAAACAGGAATTCAAATCCAACAGTCGAATATAGCTAAAACTTTGCAGTAAACTAATAGACTACAGTTATATCTTAAAAATATGAGGAAATTTGATGGGCCTATGTAGGAACAAATCGACTATTTTACGAGTTCGTTTTTTTTTTGTCACCCTGCAATTGATCATTTAGTTGATCACAATGAGAAAGGATTGACCTGGAGCGATTCCGTTTAGGACCATTATTGTATGAGTACAACCCTGGATGAATGAAGTTGTCAGTACTACAAGAATGTTAAAAGAAAACTAGCATTTAGTGAACTCAGCACATCCATTCCACTAATGTGTTAAACAAAGAAATCTAGTATAAAACAAACAACAAGTTCTAGATTGCAGACAAACTGTCTTAAGCAAATTATAAGATTGTATTTATTTTCAATGATGAATTAGAAGTACCAAGCATTAATCTGGAAAAGTTAAAAATAAAACTTTGAAGATGAAGTGAAAAGTTGAATATTTTTATAGTTAATTAACATTTGTACCAAATAAATGGTATTCAATGAGGTACCATATTTTGCAGACTATAAGCACCTCCTTACTGATGGTCGCAAAAGGTCATTTTTCTGAAATTTTATTATTTTGTACATAGATAGGACGCAACAGAGTAATGGTCGCAAAGATAACTGAATTGATCAGCACGAAAGTTCGTCCGAGTCAGTGAACGACTCCTCGAAAACGGAAATGTACGGCACGATGTATCGTACGCTGACGGTACCGTAATTTATTAACCCAAACACATGGTCTACAATTTTGTTGCGATCGTTGACCAAAAAAAAATCTTATTCGTTGCCCAGTTAGAGCGATTGGCAAACCGCCCATTTATTCTTGACATAGATTACCACACAAGACGTCATGTCATGAACTTAAACAGAACCTACATGGCGTGGTTCCACAATAAAGCAAAACAATATCACAGTGTGAAAATGTGCTACTGTGAAATTTTAAAATTTCCTTGGTCAATTATTAAAGGTACGATGTGGATTGGATTTGGGAAATTCAAAAGTAATTTGTGCCCAACTTGTTAAGTTTTGATTCCTTAGAAACATATTTCAAACAATAAATCTGTGATAATATAATAAAATATTTCATTTTTATTTGAAAATCTGGCTAATAAATACAGAACATATTCTTCGATATCACAATTGTGGGATTTTGAATTTGGCGTCTTTTCAAATGTTATCGACATCACGCACACGTGCTGTCCAAAGAAAGCACACTCCTTTATTGCGAGTTTTTGGAAGGTCTGAAAATCATGCATGATTGGAGCATCATCACACAAGGCTCTTGTATGACGGACCGTATACCGGTAACTAAACATGATAGTAAAATATGATCAGACATGGGTACACAATTGACGGACAATACCAGGGTGATTTTGTGATGTATTTAGCACGAATCCATTGTGCAAATAGAATATGAACATATAAATCTGCGAAACATATATTCAGTACAAAATGTCATTGGTTCCCCTACAACCGCAAATTTGTCGCACTGCTCGTATATATAAAAAAATTCCTCCCAATTCGCCATGGATCGGGAAAAAACAATACATAGGTCGAAACAAAGTATAAGTCTCAAAAGGGAAAGTTTTGGAAAAAGGTAGCGACTTATAGTCCGCAAAATAGGTAATAAGAAAGCAACCACAATTTTATTACGGTCCTCCCAACGTACGAAAGCAATGACGTGAAAGGGGCAATATGTAAATTAAATTCAGGCCATTATTATCAAATGCAGACTTCATGTGTATTTCCCAGCAATAAAGTTTCATGCTTTATTAATGGAGAGTTGAAATGTTCTCAAAAGAATATTTTTACTGTAAATGATTTAAATTTTATATTTATTCGCATGAAATCACAATGGAGTGGTGACACAATATCCTATTATTCTGTCTGTGACTTGCCGCTCATGCAAAATAGACCCATGAAATCTCACCATCTCAATACATTTAAATTCCATGCACATAGCAGCTCAGAAAAAAAACTCAAAATTAAATTTAATTAAGCAGGTGATACAGAAGAAGTGATACATAAAACTATGAAGTGAAATAAGAAAATTACAAGCATTAATACAAGTCTGACGGACCGATACCAAACATCTATATAATGATATTATAATATAAACCATACCTTAGGTTCTGAGATAGTTACGCAGGAAAATTGACGATAGATGAACATGGAAAATAAAAATATACAACCGATTATAAAATTCACCAAGCAATATCATTTTATTAATGGACAAATTGAAAATAGCACCAAATTTGCACAAACAATAAGTGGCTATTGCTACCAGTGATTTAATGATCAGCATTATACTCATAGGTTTATGAACAATTGGAGGCAATAGTGTATTGAAAGCCTCAATAGTAAAATTCCAATTATTAAATTGGAATTACCCAAATCATAACTTGTGATTTTCCAATCATTGACCATGTATGGCCAATGTCTTGACAGTGTGATCTATCAGTTAAATATGCACAACATATTATGAAGCTCTCTAAATTTAAGATGAAAGCAACTTTTCAGTACCACCATCATTACTTTATCATACTATCACTAATCAGTAAGATTTCGGAATGCTGAATTACCTGACATGCTGGAATTTGCGGTGATAAAAGCTTATAAAATCAATAAACTTAATTTTTTAACAATCTAATCTGCAAATGAGTACGGTATATCATTTATATTTCAATAAATTTTGTAAGAAAAACTCGTGTTTTAATTTGTAATTGAAAATATTTTTAATGTACATGCTAAAATTTCAGTTCAATAAAAAGGTATGGTACATATAAGCTGTAAAAAGAGTCTAAAGACAACCTAAAATTCTTGGGAGAGAAGATTTTTCGAGTTTGGATATATAAAACATTTCATGTTGAAAGAGATCTTATATAGGTGTCTAAACAGAAAGCACTGATAGGTGCAACCTCATTTCCCAGTATGCAATTAACGCCCAAGGACCCTGGTGTAAAGTTTTTAGTACCATATTCCCGAATATCATTAAAATAAAAACTGGCAGAATATTCTCATCCTAACCAGGGGGTGCCAATGCTGCAAGCTTCTGGCATTGTCTACGGGGTTATGATGAGTCGCTAGCAACATGCAGCATGCTGCATGGGAAGTTATTATGATAATCGGATATATGGTACTAGGCCTACACTTCATGAGACCCGGCCCCTGAATCGGAACTGGTGCTGGGTGTCTGCAGTCTGCACGAGAGGTTGTGGTTCGCCATAGGCAGTACAGAGTATGATTAAGCTGTATTCTCCCCCACAGAATAAAAATGAAATCCTATCCTATACAGTATATCTAAGTAACAATACACTCTACACCAGTGCACTGATGAAATAGGCTATAGCAGCTGAGTAAGCGTGTCAGAGTTACCGGTACGGGTACCGGTACCCTAAGTGCTAAGTTAAGATTCGATACCGGTAAAGAAGTTTTTTTACTGTTTAACGTTATATAAAAATCCGCTCAGATACCAGTACGGTACCGGTACATGTCTGTCTAGCGTATATCGCAAAAATACCCCATGCCAAGCTAACGTTAGCCCAATCTAGACAGTAAAACCAAAGCTCACTCGATATCCTGGGGAACAGCAGCATTTCAGTGTTCACGCCTACTCGTTAGAAGTGAGAGAATAGTGAGAAGAAGACTGAGAATGTGAGACATATTTTCATAGGAAACATACGTCATGGTGAACGAAAGCGAATAGGGCCCTTTCTCAAGGTATGGGTCGTTCTAAGGTGATCAAAAAAAATTTGAGATCAGTAAATTTTTCAACGCTCTTTCAATTCTGTTTCTCGCGTGTTAATACCATCATACACTAAATTTTTGTATTTTATTCGGCTTCAGAAACTGGTTAATTCTTTGCAGAGTCAGACTCAAGCATACATATTCAGCGAAGTGCACGCTGCTTAGCCTATTGCAAGGAAACATTACAGTGCTTGATCAAAATGCTTGTTCCAAGCATGGTTCGATGTTCCAATTCTTGTATTTAAGTGGATTTCAGCAAACTCATGCAAACCCAGAAATAGTAAACGAAAAACTTTTTAATATCAGAAGACTTGGTTTGAAGATTCATAGCCATACTTATATAATCAGCGTGCACCTTACACAACTTTTTCTGCTTCTGTATATGTTGGATCGAATGCAACGAGCATATGCAATATAAATTTATGTGATTTGAGGGTTATGAGTGGCAAATGGAACAAGCGCCTGCGGGGCAAGCCATATGTGGCAGATAAATCACAAGTTTCGGCTAGTACTTGCGTGGTCGGAGGCGTTGATAGTGAATGTGAACCTCGATTAACTTTGTTATGTAACTATTGTGTAAATATGTCTCTGTGCGTTTTTGTAATAATTTTTTGTCTATTGAAAACGCCTTTTTATGATCTTATCTTACAATCAGAACTGTTCGCTATTGATAGGATATATACGTATCATATCGGGGGTTTAGGCCAGCAAGGCTCGCGAGTGCGTCCTATTTATATCTTTTTTAGGCATAGACATAGATATAATTTATTTCAACACCTCTGTCGACACAAAAGGCGATACAAATAAAGATATAATATTACAGAGTTATCAGGAAAGCGAACAAAACCTGAAAGAATGTTTAAAAACGTGCCACGGAATAAGTTTCAAGGAAACATTAGAAGAAAGTAACACGCGTTTGCTTTCCTCAAATGCATGTAATAGCCTACTCTTTTTACTTGAGTTGAATAAACATACATTCAAGTGGATCTACATTGTCGGCGAGGATAATTTTATTTCACCAAATTCTAACGTCAAAATGCAATTTTTTTTAATATACCATGAAATCGACAGAATAATTGCTTGACGTTTAAATGTGCCAAGACTAGAACAAGGGCCGAAAAATATTTTCGGAGCCACAATGTATTTGCTTTAAATTTTAAGAGGGCCGACAATCCTACGAGATGAATTGACTCTTGCGCCCTTGCTCTTTAGAATTTTGATAAGAATAAGTAAAAAAAAATGAAATTAATTGCTGAATTTGAATGTCTTTACTACTACTTTTTGAGGGTGGCCAGGGGCGATTCCACATCCGCAAATTCTAATGTTTGATCCACAGAAATTGTTACTTTATAAATCATGTGTCATAGATCCACTGGTGGCTCATACTTAACAAAAGATGTTTAGGAAAGAATTTTCTGACTGGGATATTAGGCGCTAAACCCGTCTCCGTGGCTTTATCTGGTACAGCGCGATCGTATTGTTAAAAAGGACGATGGTACGACGCTTGGCCATTACCCCCCACACCCGCCCAATACACTTTGCGAGTAGATGAGACACGTGTTGCATTTACATAGAAGGCCCATGCTTATATCGGCTATTGAGTGATATCGCCGTTTCATTCAAAGTACGCACCCAGACTGAAAGTGGAAATAGCATGGACAGAGCTCGAAAGTACGATGAACTCGCGGTACCTCAGCCGATACTGATATCAACGGCAAATGAATTAGCAATCTCATTATTATTTTTGAGCAGTCAATTTTGATTGAATTTGAAATTTGAAAAAATTTTGAAAAAAAAAACAAATAAACGAGGAAAGTTGTCGGCTTAAAATGATTTCTGTCCTAACAAACTGGCCTAACAAACTGGTACTGTTCGCATATATCCGTGAAACCGGAATCTCCATTTTCATGCAAAAAACAACAGATTTTTTACAACATTCCACCTAGTGTGAATGGTAAGTTCCACTCCATATAAACTACTGATAGTAGACCAAAATAAAAGTGGACGAGCGTTAACAGCAATTATATAATGCCTTCAATATTCCCTTCGATTTATAAAGAAACTTAGTCTAATTTTGTCACACTCCCAAAAAATCATGAAGTGTAAGAAAGATGCATTAGTTTGTGTAATAACTTAAGATTTAACAAATAATTAAAAAAAATCCGTTTGTAAGTTTTTAAAATATCGTCCCAACCTTTCGAAAATTACTTTAAAATTGAATCGTTTAATTTTTGTAGTTATAATATCAGGTCTTTCTAGCAAACATTTAAATTGTATTACCTGGCAAGTCCACTTGTGAAAACAGTTTGATTCCCTTCCTCGTTGCCTTTTTAGGGCTATCATCCTTACTTGATCTACTCATTATTATTTAAATAAAGCCAAATAAATGTATCTGTGAATATTAGAAATATATTGTAGAAAGAAAAAGAAACTTTGATTTGAATTAGTAACCTGTTCAAACCTACCAAACTTTGAAACATACGCTTAAAGAAGTAACCTGAACCTACTCCTGACAAACAGACAATAAATGCCCGGTGAAGCGAAAAGCATTAGCTTTAGCTTGCATTAAGCAACATAAATTAAAATTATTTGCTTTGTTCTATTCTGAAGCACTTAGCGCCAATGAACGGTTGTTTGTACATCGGTGACTAAAAAGTTTATTGCTTTAGCATAAAACGCGACATGGACCTTTAACCCAGGTAACGTCCCGGAGGCAAAAATACAGCGCCACAAACTCACAGTACACCGTAGTGAAAAGATTATTTATTTTGATAGGGATGATAATCACAGATAATACGGTTAACGTGATACCGGCGAAGTTAAGTTTCCATGTACATAACGGCAATATAGTTATTTGTACATGGTATAATGAAAATGACACTGATTTTTTTGCTATAAATGCACAACTGTTAAACACTCTGAAATTTCATTTGCTGAGTTTCAATCACTCAAAATATTTGTAATAAACAATGACATTACTGATGAATTATGAAGATACAGACAATTCCAAAACCACTTTGAAATATCTCTTCCCTAATAGAGATAGATAAAAGCTTTTGTATCATTAGACAAATAAAAAGTAAATGAAAGTATACGACGTGTATGACGTAGGTGCGAATTATGTGCCTAATTGTGCTCAACCAAAAATTTTATCTTATCAAGTATGTGCCACACATAGTTCGCGATTCTTGGAACACTCGCCCATTCATTTTAAATGTAAAACAGTGTATGTGCTTGAATAGATGGCTGCCTCTTCGCTGTCGGATATAGGTTAAGCTTCTAAAATTGTTAAATGATGCCTTCGTTTGAAGCAATGTGTCTATTTATATAAATCTAATCAACTATGTATATGAATATCTGTATACTCGACCCCCAGCTTAACAATCCCATATAAATTTCTTTTTTGTAGTTAAGCTACCTAGTTGAGCTTTGTTCTTCTTTAGCGTATATAGCTTGAGACTTTCCAGCTACACCTACTTTACTTGTCTGCAAGTATCCGAATGTACAAGGTTTGGCCAAGTTGATCCACATAAATACGAGATATAATGATTTTAGTAAAAGGACACATTTTTATTAACTACTATCAAAAATTTTTCTCATCAAGTAAGATATGTCGAAGTCCTTTTTACACTTATATAAATTCCATCAACCAGATATATCTTTCGACTGTGATAGTAGAACTAAAATAAGCTATTGTAACAACAAGACAGAAAGCGTTTGATCAATAAGAACAGGAAATGGGTTGCTGTGCACGTCTTATCGTTTCATGTAAAATAACGTGCAATAAATTTAGTAATTTTTAGGAACCACTTTTTTTACCAAATTTCAAATCTGGCTATTCGATGAATTAAGATTCCACGCTTTGAAATATATTCTTTATATATTTTTCATTGTTATTTTTCAGGAACTTCGTTAAAGAACCAGCATTATGACTGCCAAGTACGCAGCTGTAAGTCAGTCGTGCATAAGCAATTTTTATTCGCCAACGCACGCATACCGTAATATAGTATTATAAAAAAAATTCATTTTGATTAAGCAAGGCTGGCAGCAATTAGAAAAGATACTACCCAATGACCAACCAGTCAGCGACCCCTGCGCGCCACATCCCATCTCCCCTGCCCTTCAGTTTCCAGAGAATAAGCGTTCTTTCTCTGACGAACTGGATGTCTGATGAGCCGAGGAATTACCGTGCAATTGTGAAAGAAATTTCTAAATATGATGTTGAACTTGATGCATGAAGAGATTTCCTGCGTTCCTATATTGAGACGACCGAGCAATACGAATCTTCTTCAAACACTGTTTTAGAACCAGATGTTGTAAATGCAAAATTACATTTATTAAAATTAGGTAACGAAGCCAAAACTGCAGATATGAAGTATGATATGAAGAAGATATGAAGTACAGAGTAAGTATATCGGCAACCAGCGTTGAGTGGAAGGAGTGGTAATATTTCGAAGTCACATTCACGCCGCTCAAAGCAGTCGACCACAAGTTCAAAAATCACTGAAGCTCGGCTGAAGAAATAAGCTATTGTAACAACAAGACAGAAAGCGTTTGATCAATAAGAACAGGAAATGGGTTGCTGTGCACGTCTTATCGTTTCATGTAAAATAACGTGCAATAAATTTAGTAATTTTTAGGAACCACTTTTTTTACCAAATTTCAAATCTGGCTATTCGATGAATTAAGATTCCACGCTTTGAAATATATTCTTTATATATTTTTCATTGTTATTTTTCAGGAACTTCGTTAAAGAACCAGCATTATGACTGCCAAGTACGCAGCTGTAAGTCAGTCGTGCATAAGCAATTTTTATTCGCCAACGCACGCATACCGTAATATAGTATTATAAAAAAAAATTCATTTTGATTAAGCAAGGCTGGCAGCAATTAGAAAAGATACTACCCAATGACCAACCAGTCAGCGACCCCTGCGCGCCACATCCCATCTCCCCTGCCCTTCAGTTTCCAGAGAATAAGCGTTCTTTCTCTGACGAACTGGATGTCTGATGAGCCGAGGAATTACCGTGCAATTGTGAAAGAAATTTCTAAATATGATGTTGAACTTGATGCATGAAGAGATTTCCTGCGTTCCTATATTGAGACGACCGAGCAATACGAATCTTCTTCAAACACTGTTTTAGAACCAGATGTTGTAAATGCAAAATTACATTTATTAAAATTAGGTAACGAAGCCAAAACTGCAGATATGAAGTATGATATGAAGAAGATATGAAGTACAGAGTAAGTATATCGGCAACCAGCGTTGAGTGGAAGGAGTGGTAATATTTCGAAGTCACATTCACGCCGCTCAAAGCAGTCGACCACAAGTTCAAAAATCACTGAAGCTCGGCTGAAGAAAGTGAAGAGGCAGAGATCAATAAACTGAAGGGATACAGAAATGGCATGTACGGGAGCTGAAATGCAGACGAAATGCTTCGTAAACAAGCCTACATTTAAGCAAGCAAAAGCGAATGTTCTGGATGAATCTAGAAGCTCTAGATCACCTCGCAGCAACAACATCTGGGTTGTCTTCTGTTGAGAGGTAACCTCCTCTCTCTGTATTTTAGCCGGCATCAGCTTTGTCTCCAGTAAGCCCAGCCACTCAGCAGTAGCCAACAAGCATGGCCGAAGCATGTCGATGACATAGACTATGTCAAGTATGTTTCCATCGATTTTACATTAATCTACCCCTCACTATTGTATGGGGCAGGTACCATGCACTTCTGCTAATTGGTCGGATTTAGTGTTTCCACCAGTGGACGTGCCTCAATTTTCATGGCCACTTGAAATTCCTCATTCAAACATACAAGAATTCTTTTTTTCGGAATTTGTTCAGAGTTTGACACAACTGCCGATCATGCCATCTGTTATCATAGATGATAGCGGGTTGCCAGGACAGCCATCTTCCTCTACGAGGGGAACATTGAATCCAATCATTACACCAACTAACGTTGCAGTAATTCATTAACCATCGACAGAGCAGCAGAACCTGGCTAGCTAGGAGGATCTATGCATATTGGCAAACACGAGACAGTGGTTCACATTTCCTACCAGTCCGGCCGACGGAACTGCCTACCTTGCAATTTGGCATTACAGTTTTACTTGGGGGTTCTTGATAGTCAGTCATAATAGTCTATTTCACAATCCGAAGAATGAAAATTCAAAATTAAAACTGATCGTTAACTCCGGGGTCATTTATAAGAACTGTTTTTGGATGGAAAAAACTACTGAACGTCATAAGTATAAATGAAAATTATAAGAATTCAGAAAGTTATGGTACGATTGATTTACATGCTGTATCGGAATCGCATATGAAACCTGGCAAATGATACAAAATACCGATCTAACAACAATTTCGCACTATGCACGCTTGTCGCGTAATAATAATTCATACATGCATTTGATAATTCAGCCGATTCAAGCAATATTGCTTGCATTTTGCATATTACACAATGAAGGTTCAGATTTGCATTCAGGGCACATGTACACAGCAAACACGCACCGCAATAAAAATACAGCAACATCGACTTTTCTATGACATTTGGTGAAATGAAAGTAGACAAACAAAGCGGTTCCGATTTTTGGAAACTTGTAATTGCAGTCAACGACCGTGCTCTTTATAGGTGTATGAGTAGGCGGAAGAAGTTCCCAATTTAATGGATCGTGTCGAAGACGAATGTACGATTTACGACTGGGTTACTTTTTATTAGCGCAATATATATAGCATTCACAAAACACCACAAGGTTACAGGAGGTGTTATTTTATATATTCCTCCATCGAAATTGTTGGATATTGATGTAAATGTAAAGTTTAGGAAGACTGAGCATTAGATAATTGCATTTTATAATACGTTGCATGTTTTGTTAAAAGCATTCTTCATATTTGCTATCTGGCTGCCAGTTTAATTTATCAAGAAACCGCCCCCAAAAATTTTTTTTACCCCCATTCACTGAAAACCACAATTAACACTCGGTAAAACGATTTATTAAAATAACATTTTTGCAATTGAAAACACAATTGTATGAAGCATCCTGCAAACCCAGAGGCTGTAATGAAATCGAAATTGTTAGTGGCATAATAGCGACGCAGGGGGACACGTCCTAACGCAGGACGCACGCACCAGGAATTACGCCAAATCTTTAAAGCAGCAAACAACTAAATGGCATAATAACGACGTTGCGCGGACGTACCAAAAGCGCACACCCACACGCCTGGTAGACTAAGCAATTGCGGTCGGAATAATCGAGTTCTACGCGTGTCTACGCCGCGTCGAAGACGCAAGCAATTGCGGTCGGAATAATCGAGTTCTACGCGTGTCTACGCCTTGTCGTAGACGCAAGCAATTGCGTTCCGAATAAAAACACGTTCTACGCTTGTTTACGCCGTGTCGTGGACGCAAGCAATGACGTTCCGGATATTCACGCACCACGAATTCCGATACCAAATCTTCTGAAGTATCATGCAAATTTAAAGGCTTTTTTGACAGCGAAATTATTCTTGGTAAATAGCGACGTTGCGCTGACGTAGCAAAAGCGCAAACGCACACGCAGTGTTGTAGCCGCAAGCAATTGCGCGCTAACGTCGACAATCAGTTTAACGTATTTAACGTCCCATATCACGAGCAACATGGCGTCGACGAAAAATGAGACGTTATAACGTGAAAGAACGGCACAAAACAGTATTAATTGGAAGCCTGTGGGAAAGCAGGAAATCATGAGAAAATTAGGCTACCTCGTTTCGAACTTACAAATTTGATAAGAATTTAAATTTTGATTGAAAATCGAATGGTGTCTTGAGTTTCCAGCGGACCAACGGAGGTAATATTTCCCAGTAAGAAATTATCTCAGTTGAACAATAATCAAATTGAAATTTCATTTGCTCGACTGGCGATAATTTTTTCCACCCACTGGGAACAAGACTTCCCGCCGTTGCAGATTTACGTAGGTTCTGCATCGCGAGACAGGTAACGAAAGTCACTGTAACGCCCTACACCTTTCTAAAATTAAATAAAGCCGCGCGGCACCCTATGGCGCAGTGCATATGTATCATTTATGTGTGTGGAAAAGTGTGTGACGTTTTGTCATGATTGTAGTTGTCTTCGGGCCCATCAACGCAGCTGAGAAGTCTGGAAAATAACTAATATATGTGATTAATATGTTCAAAAATGCAAATAAACAAATGCATAATATAGAAAGAAATCACCGGATTCCAGTTCCACCGCTATTGGTCCGTGTCTGTTGGTCCGTGTCTGTTGGTCCGTGTCTGTTGGTCCGTGTCTGTTGGTCCGTGTCTGTTGGTCCGTGTCTGTTGGTCCGTGTCTGTTGGTCCGTGTCTGTTGGTCCGTGTCTGTTGGTCCGTGTCTGTTGGTCCGTGTCTGTTGGTCCGTGTCTGTTGGTCCGTGTCTGTTGGTCCGTGTCTGTTGGGCCGTGGTTGTTGATACAGTGATCTGGAAAATCTCCAGCAGCATTAAACTGTTTAAAAATTTTGACGATTGCAAATCTGGTTGCATCAAATTTCAAACTACTGGCTGTCCAAAGCATGATTAGTGCTTGGTCATCAAAAGGGTGCATGCTTTTTTCTACATCAAATTCCAAGCAGATACAACCGTTAATCGCAACCATCAGCAATTGGGAGACTGCACACATATACACACGTGAAAAGCCCGGCGCCAGGCTTAAACATGCAGAATAAATAAAAGACACTTACTTCATACTTCATATCATCATATTAAGCTTTTTAGAGGTTGTTGTTCCAATTCTTCATTTTGTGCCGTCGTATACGGTAGGCAGACAGACGGTTGGGCCAATGTCCCTGGATGGTGTTAAATTGTCACCAACCGACGTTGTAGCGTTTTCCAGTCGTTGTTGTTGTTGTTTACCGGCCGATCCTTTGTTGTTGTATTCCATCCCAGTTGGTTCTGTGTTGTTGCTGCATTCCACTAGATTGCTTGTTGTTGCTGTATTCCATTTCAGCTGATTCATTGAGTCTGGAAAAGTCTGAGCAACATTAAACTGTTTAAAAAATTCGATGGTCGCAAATCAGGCCGCATCATATTTTAATCTACTGGGCGTCCAAGACATGTTTATATACTTGAACATTAATAAGGTAGCATGCATCCCTAAACCAAATAAAAAAAGATGCAACTATCATCGCGACCATCGGCAATTTTGGCTTTTGAAAAAAAAAGCGATAGACACACACACACATAAGTAAAAAGCCCGGCGCCAGGCACAAGCATGCAATAAATATTAAATGAACACTTACTTGAGTTCTTTGTATTATAAAATATTTACCAACTTTGCTCTTCAGTGTTGCGTCGTTCTTCCACGGCGTCAATCATCAAAGTGATGTGTTCAGGGACGAAGAAGCGACGATTTTATGTAACGCGCGAAAGAAGCTTCGAGAATCTTGATTAGGTAATTAAATGATAATCAAGTATTTGCTGATAAAGTTAACGCTAGATCTCGTACGCATGATGTTCTTTTTGTATTGAGGACATGTGTAGCCCGCACTTGATTCCAAATAAATAAATGTGCGACGGGAAAATTGAATAATTTTTGTGTAAAAATGCTTTGTTATGTATGGAACAGTGAAGTGTCTTGCCACAACTACTACGATGCAAGCTTGACAAATAAAAACGTCGGATCGGGAAGAAGCGATGAGAATCCTAATAGGAAATCTGATTTTGTCAAGTATGAGCCGCAGATGGACCACACTCGTCGGCGCGATCCATCAGTGTCTCATACTTAACAAAGCTTGTTCAGGCAAAATGTTTCTGGCTAGGTGATCCTGTTTTGTTTACATTGTCGTTTGATAGAATGTATATATTCATCTGGTAATGTCTCGGTCATTTCATGTTGACGTAACCATATTGACATCTTGGAATGATTGCACATGGCATACCTGCATCGATGTTTTGATTACCAGTTAAAAAATATTGTTTGAAACATATTTTCCTGAACTTAAGTCACTGATGAAACTGGCGTAGGCGCGGTTCGTCTTATTCTACACAATACGAAAGCGGGCACTTGACTTATATTACCTTATCGGTATTCATACTGTTTTGGCTTTGTGTTACAGTACCTTTGGGGTCTTGCCTACGCTTTGAACTATATCTAACTATATCTCCCTATATCTTAATCCAACCAATCTATATTTAAAAGTCCAATGGATCTAAATATTGAAAAAGATATCAATTTAGTATTTGTACCAATATATCACAAAGAAAATGTCAAACAAAGAACAAACATATGTATAAAGTGACTCCCCCATAAAACAATTTCTCAAACTCATGGTAGCTCGTTACCATTTGAGTGGTCGCTAGTTAGTTTCATTTGGATGCTGGTTTTGGTCGGGCTTAATGCAACTTCCATAAATGAAATTATCACGACTTGACAACTTTGTTGCTAAGGGGTCTTAGTTGATCGAAAATCTAATATAACCATTTATGTATTAGGTTCATAATTGTTTTGAGTTATGGCCGTGGTTGCCGAAACCGCTAAGCAAGGAAGCAATACTTACAAGCAGTGGCGAAATTTAGAACTTTGAAAAGTGGCGAAGAAATTCCGAGGACAAATTATGACATCATAATGGGCGCCACGGGCCCAAATATTTAACTCGAAAATAGCGTTTTATAGTATATCATTGCAGAAGTCGCGACGGAGCCACGTTTTGAAGCCGTCAATAGTTCATTTTGAGATTTTTTCCATCGACAAGGAGAGGGCAGGACATCATGGCATGTACTTCCAGTTCCAAGGTCGACGGTGGACATTAATACTTCATATTTTCAATTTCTATACAATCATGATTTGACATCACACAAGTCATACAACATAACGATTCACTATTGATTTGGTAGATGTAGATGTAATTTATAAATTTTACTAAAATTAGTGAAGTTTTAATATTTTTAAGTATTTTATAATTTGAGAAAGTTTAATGATTACTGGTTATAAAATTCTTCATGGTTGCCGATTGTGGATAAAAAATGTCAACCAAAACCCTTCTTTCTCGACCTGGAATTGGCATCTGCACGAGAGGCCGTAATACACCATATACTTCTTTTAAAACCCTATTATGTAGGATGAATTTGACATGTAATTTGTCTGACAACGTTGTCACTACTGGCAATTTGAGTAAGGGAGAGTTTTGTCATGAATTCAGTATAATAAATCAATCGGAATAATCAAAATAACGTTTTGTAAAGTACAAGTGGATGGCTGATGGATTTCGATGCTCGAAAACTATACCCAGTGTACTGGATGAACGGGATGTACTACTAATTTGATTACATCCAGTAGTATTTCGTTCACTGGGATTATACCCAGAATAATTGCACTCGGTAGAATTGCACCTTTTACTATGATTGTAGAATAATATCACCCCAAAGAGTTGTTAAATATTAGCCAATAAGTCCGTATTATTAACTATTAGCACTGTAAAAAATTCAGTAAAATTGCCGTTTTTCAATAGTAATTTTAATTGATAATTTTACTGAGTGCAAATCTTTTGAATACATTCATACTTGGAGCAATCCTACTGGATGCAACTATATTGGGAGCAATCTTAATGTGTGCAATTCCACTGGGTGCAATCTTACCGAGTTCAATTCGGCTCTCACTAGACTCAATCCTCTTGAGTGCACGACTACTGGGTGCAATTTATGCAGTCTTACCGCGTGCAATCCTACTAGGCGTCATTCCAGTGGTTACAATGATACTGAGTGCTCATGGTGAAATGAGTACTTGGTGAAAGCTTACTGGGTGGTATATTAATGGATGCAGTACTTCCGAGTTCAATCCTGCTTGATGCAATATAATGTGTGTGCAACGTGCTGTGGTTGCTATTGCCTTGGGTCCATTATGCCATGAGTGCTCTCAACGGCCAGTACCGTAGGTCGGTACCGTATGTCCAGTGCATCCCCTACATGCCGTAGTCTTGTATACCGTGCCTCCTATGTACATCATATATTTGTTACATCCAAGCTTTTTGTACACCCCGTATTTGACGGGAATCCCGTACATACCGTACATCAACTGCATTTCGTGCATCCAGTACGCGTTGTGCTTATCGTACATCTCATCTATACCATATAATACTTACCTCCAGCACACTCCGTACATTTTGTATATACCGAGAATTCCGTGCATGACGCAAATCCAGTGCAATCCGTACATACAGTATAGGTCGTGCATGCCGAACATCTCGTACACACGGAGAATCCCGTACAGTTTTTGAGACACCCAGGAAACAAACAGTTTTTCACAGTATTTGAAGCGAAATTTCTAGGACAAGAAAGAAGTTAGAGGGTTTTATGATGAAAATTTGTCTGCTTTTACAAGAAATGCTACATTATTCTATAATGACGCTCTAATTTGTGTATTTTTCCTGTAAACATATGGTAATATGATTAAAACTATGGTCAATACTATATGGAATACTTTTTTTAACATCCAGGCACAAATTTTTGCAACTTATTACGTTGCTTGCTTATTAACCATTGTTACCTGAGAAACAAAACACTTGGATTGTTTTTTGTCTGTTTTAGAAGCAGTCCTAAGCTGTGTGGGTGGGCGAGAATCTTGAAAAAGCGTTACGAATAAATACACCTACTGGTGTAGGGTAAAATAGAGTATTCATGTTGCACCCATCCTGGGTGCATGGGAAGTAATTTTGTTGGTCATGTAGTTAACTGATGCTGTCCATATTAAGGCTATATAAGAACTCCGAGCCAAACCATTTTTTGAACTGTCAAAACTTGCGCTGAACGGACATTAAATAATTTGGGTCGTACTCATTCTAAATACATTTGCCTTCAATGAGACACGCGTTATAATCGTGGTAATATATATTATGAATTTATCAGCATCGAACTTGACCAAAATACAGTGAATTTATTATAACATGAACTACACTGGTCTGGTCATATAGGCGTAGGAACCGGGGAGATATCGTCAACCTGTGATGCGAACATGTTTACCACTAAGCCATCGCGTCCAACCAAACGATGAATATTTCCACGAATAAGTTCAACCCACCATCTGCAAACACTGGTTAAAAAATACGCTTTCTGTCTCAATATTACTGCGCGATAAAATTGTGACTGAAGCATAACAAATGTATGCCCCCACTAAATCACAAATCTTATTTTATATAATAAGTTTTGTATAAATATGAGTTACTGATGATCTTCGATAAAATCGACACTGATAAATTACCACTGATCACAATATTTAGCTCATTATATATCTTTCTGAATTGAAACAAACCATTCTTTTCCACAACATATGTTTATTAGTATATAATGGTATTCAGGCAAAATCAATTTTTAGCTTTTCTTGAAATGGAGCGGTACAGAAAACTGTGCTTGTCACAAAAATTTAATTTAGCGGAAAAAGAAATATGAAAAAGTTCCGAAATAAGAAATTATGAGTCAATTCCAAAATTAGATAAAATAGACAATTAGAATAAGAAATAAATAAAGAAAATGTTGACTACAATGATAATAATATCAATAATTAAAGCAGAAATTAAAATGTTGTTGACTTGATATTGTTGTTGGATGAAAATAAAGAATAAGACTCTTGGGTCTCAACTGTGTATTGACTGTGAGACATAACATTACCAGAGAGAATCAAAATCAGCACAAAATCACAAACAGCACCAAAGAATATTGTAAAATATATAACATGAAAGTCAATTTGCTACAAAACCAGAAGCAGTAGTTTAGCAATTTCGAATCACATAATAGGTACCGTGTATCGCAAATAACACCAATAACGAAAAGTTCAATATAACAACAATAAAACAGGAAATTTTTCGTGAATGTACACTAAGGTATATATTACTGATATATGTTATATCGCAGGTACTGTAAAGTTGAAGGGAAATTTAACTTCTTTCCGAACAAAAGTGACAAATCCTTTAAATGGTCCGATTTGATATGGTACTAACATGATGTAGAGATTAAACAAAAAATTTTCGAGTTCACATTCACCGAAAATTTTTTTAATTGGTTGACACCGACACGTAGTTCGAATTAAATACAGCACAGTTTAGGCACAGTGAAAATGCAACACCAAGACCGAACGAATACAGTTACAATTATCACGATCGTGCGGATAATAAACAAATCCATAATGTTTGATTTGTTTGGTTTGCACTTGTACTTCTGTGACAAAAGGCAGACCGAATTGATTATAGGCAAAGAAATGTATAAAAAAAGAAGAAGGTTTATTGGATAGCATATATTATGTATGGGCCAAGGATGGTCAGTACATTCGACGAGATAACGTTGTATCATCCACGATCGATTAATTTTCAAATCAAAATAGAGAAATAGTTGGAATGTTCTTTTATTCTTTTTTGTAATATTTACAATTTCTTGCGCGGAGCTCCTTTTCTTGGTATCTTGGACCTGTGCGGAGTGTCAGATGCACTTGCCCTTGACAACGACCCAGGTACTTTTGGTGTTGAAGTTTTTACTGGAGTTGAGTGCCGAGATGGTTGGGTTGGTGGGGACAATACCCCCGAACTTGAGAGAGGCGTGTCTCCTGTGGCAACCAGGGGTGTTGTCGAGCGATCCGAAGACCCACTGGAAGCACGACTTCGCTCGTTTTTGTGTTTTGCTGGAAAGTAAATAACCAAATTAGTTTTTCAGAAGGAAAAAAAATATTGAATTATAAAAAGAAATTATTTCGGTATTACCTTTTTGTGACCAATTCTTAATACTCTGTCCGTTTAGAAGTATGTATAATCAAAACCCGTCATCTGTCTAGCATAATTATTGCTTCTTTCGTTCTTATTTACGAGCCTTAGCCATTTAGTGGCAACTCGAATCCCTGTTTTTCAAAAAACATGGATATAAATCCAGAACACAATATTCATGCATAGACAAACAGACGAGACGACAAATCAAGAAAAATTGACCGTTCTACCTTGCTTCTATCAACTATGTGCCATAGCACATCCTAGCAATACTAGAAAACGAAGTTGCAATTTCGTATTCACAAAAATCAAAATTCAGAACGTAATCACCAAAAACTTGAAACTCTGAATTCGACAGTTCAATCATCAAATTAATATTCAGCATGTTTTATTAGTTCAGATAGACAGAGATTATTAAAAGTCAATGAAAAACGACCAGTCATAACTTTTCACATAAATGAATAAAATTCAGTTTGTTTCTGTTTTGGATGTTTTCGCTTAGAGTGCAGTTGCTGGTACTACATTTGGCAATACTTCTTGAAATATGAACCATTAGTTGGTTCGTGTTAAGCGCTGCTTCCGCCCTTGCTCTAAATAAATTTCAATGGAAATAAATTATTTTATACATAATTCTAGAATCGGTAAGTAAAATGGTCGTAAAAAATAGTTGGACTTTTTTCTGTTCAGGGAAGAATTAATAGTATTTCTTCCAATAATAACTTGCGCTAGAAACTTCACTTCATCAAAACTTGGCTCACAGGTGAATCTCGCACGAGAGGCGTAATCGATCCCAACCAGACATCTTATTTTGTAAAGCACAAGCCACAGACTCATGCTTAACAAAAACAAAATTTTCTGAATGGGATCAGTGGCCCATGCGCGATATGGCGATAACCGGACAAATAGTATCTGACTTAAACTTACGGCAGCTATGTCCATTACTTCGATGTGGCGTTGTATGAATTCCAGATGTTATGGTATGACGTGATGGAGAAGTATTCCTCGAAGAACCACGTGATGTAGGAAGGGAACCTTGTAGGGACCTTTTTGAAAAAGAAATGGATGTAAAAATAGTTATTTGTAATAATGATTCAGTTTCACAGAATTTCGAATTATGATTATTTAAAAAAAAATTCACTTTCAGGATTAGAAAATAACATTACAATGCATTTGGGTTTTGTATACTAAAAAACTTTGCATGACTTAAATTAAAATGATAAATTTGCGTTAAAATAATCTGATTTATAAAACAAACATTAAATTAATGTCAAATAAAATCTTCTTATTATAATTAATTTCCTAATTACAAAAATTCTAACTGATTTTAAATTAGAAATGGGTGACAAACCGCGGAGTAGTTCCTCTTTTCGTACGGAATGCAGCCATCTGCTGTGAAGCTCCAGCAGGTAGAACGAATTTCTCCCGTAATTCCGTGTTAGTTCGACCTTTTGCTGTAATGTTTAAAATTAATTATTTTTTCCAAGTTTGGAATTCGTTTTATTTGCTTATTTATTTCTGCGCGAGGAAAACAGTCAAGTCTTGCTGATACAACCAAAACGAAGGAAGTTAGTAACTGTGGTAGACGCAGTGACCTAACTTGGACTTTGTATTTGGGGAGACATCATATAAGTCGCTGATTTATGACGTCATAATCAAAAAACATTTTTCTGTAATAACGAAAGTTGTGATAGCGATATCAAAATAAGATAAGCAGAATTCTTAATAAAAGCCAAGTTATAATTTCAGAATTTATTGTTAGCAGCGACGTGCCTTAGACCTGTTTTTCACTGTGAGGTAGGAAGCAGCGCCCGAAAGATCACTATGAAACTAATCAGTAACCACCACTATTACAGTTTGTTCGCACGATCATATTCTACTTCATAGAAGTAAATTATAAAAGCAGAAATATCAGGATATTATGATATATTAAGTAATTTGGGAGTTGAATTTTAACTAATGCTCATCTCAATTACAGGTTATATTTTGTAAAAAAAAGTCAAGTCACGACATAGGCTAGAAGGCGTGTCTATCTGGTACAGTAAAGTGAAGAGAACTTGAATTGCACCAGAAATGCCAGGTAAAAAAATGCATTACAGCAACGTTCTTATATCTATGCCTTCGGATAAGACCGTAAGAAACCCATGGATGGTGTACAACGGACATGCTTTCGGTCTGCCATTCTCATAATATGTGCTATTCCATAAACATAAATAGGAACACTCATATTGGGGGGCATAAGTATATCCGCCCCCCTTGTTAAATTATGGAGATGGACTTTCCCCCCTGTCCCCCAAGCCAGTGACGCTTATGGGTAGATGATTTTTATGTTAGACCAGGGGAGATATCACCCACTGTACTTTATCATGGAAGTTCCTTTTAAGATATTTTTCGCTTAGGGACTACTGGTGGGACTACATTTCGCAGTAGTTCATTACCATTTACCGTCGTTTATCGGCTCCTTTTAGGTGTTACTTCAGGTCTTGGTTAAAAACGAATTTTAATAAAAATAGACTATTAAAATATATAAGCATAAATGAAAAAGAATATAAAGAAAGCAAAGAAAATCCGATACCAATTATTTGTTTTGTATACAAACTATACGAACCGTGATTCGGGTTGTATGCATAAGTACTTCCATGCAATGGTTGGCGAAAATAATCCATCAAAGAGTCTGGTGAATTCGCACCATCATTCTCTCGGCCGCATTCATCAAACAAATGTTTTCTTATTTCAGATATACTATTTGTTATGTCACTTTCATCACTGTTCTGATTCAAATTGCTTCTGTTGTCGGAATCGCTCGAAGTGATTGAATATTTATCAATATCATAGCCCATTGACGAAGATCGTTTTAAACGCGGTATATTGGAAATTAAGTTTGCACGCCTTGATTTCGAAATCTCGAATGTTGTACGATCGGAATTTAATGCGTCAGCTTGTACTTGGTCAATTTTCTGTTTAGGAATTTCTTTTGAATACAACCTAGAGTGAGTAGCGCTGAAAACGTCGAGTGATATTAGCATTTTTCGACGCAGAATAGAGGTCGATAACGCTTTGTCGGATGGTGCTGATAAAGTGATGAAATGAGAATGATGATGATGTTCGAAGATGAAGTAAGAAGAGAGATGATTGTCATAGAAAAAAAGAGAAAAGAAAAGGAACAATTAGGAATACCAGAAATGTAAGGTCGTGTGCTCCATTCCGAAATAAAAAGATGAGACATAAAGTTTGAGTCACTGAAGCGCGATCCATCTGTGGCTCATGCTTGTCAAAATATAATTTCTGATTGGAACATAGAAGAGAATAAGAACTTCTGTCAAACAATAGAGGATGAATTACACAGTATTGGAAATATTTTTGAAAAAAAAACAAGCAAGTTTGCAATAGAATGAAGAAAAATAGACAATACAGCCCTTATCGTGAGTTACTTCAATTTAAAACCATGAATAAACGAACAGCGTATTCATGAATTGGATTGACATCGACGTTCCGCCTCTTAGCAAATGAATATTTTTTATGTAATGGACAAATTTCAAATATTTACCTCGACAGGGGTCATTTTTGACCAGAAATTCATCAAGAGCCATCCAACCTCCTCCAACTCGAACCATGACTGTACTACGCAGTATACGAACCAAACGAAGTTGCTGATTATCTCCAAACTACAAAAACAAATGTTGCTATATTAGGAAGGATACCTATTGGGGGTATTTCAGTGATGAAAATTCAAAATCAAAGAAAGAAGCACTGATGTCGTTATCTCCACGGTCATTTATAAATTTCACATAAATAATTTTCTTTTTTTTAACATTAGACAAAAACATTTTGATGAAAAAATTTATGGAATAAAGTATAAATTAAAGTATGAATGAAAATCATAAGAATTCCGCAAAGTTATGGTATGATTGATTTATATGCTGTATCGGAATCGTATAAAAAATCTGGCAAATAAAAACAAAAATTACCAATTTAACAATTGTGCACTGTGCATGCTTGTCGCATAATAATAATTGCATTTGATAATACATTATACATGCATTTGATAATTCAGCCGATTCAAGCAATATTGCTGGAGGTTCAAATTTGCATTCAGGGCACATGTACAGTAAACACGCACTGCAATAAACATACAGCAACATCGACTTTCTATGACATTAAATTTATTTGGTGAAATGGAAGCAGACTATCAAATAGACATTCGGCTGCCGACGGCTTGTACCGCCGGAATGAATGACATAAACGAAACGAAATTTCCAAAAAATTTATGTCATCATTTTTTTTTATAGAAGTTGAACGTGCTATTTCATATATTTCTTCACCGAAATAGTTGGATTGTGTCAATAAATGTATATTTTAGGAAGACTGATCAAATCAAGTGTTTCGCTGTTGGTCCAAAATGTCTTGATAGAATTTGAATAAAATCGCATTCAACGTCTTTACTTTGATTGTTGCTTCAAACGTCTATAATCTAAAATTTGGCAAAATTATGAAAAGCTGGTGAAATATTTCGTGAACATCAGATTAATGCAATGAGTTGAAAATGACATATTTCACATTTTTTATTTATATCTTACACTGTAACAAAAAATGGCACAAAATCACTGGTCTTCGACAGTAATTTCACTTGGCGGTATTGAAAAAAAATCAAATTTGATTTTTTGGCCGAATAAATATCCATCCATCAACAGCCCATAATTAGCATAAATCTCATCAACATGGCGTTTTTTCAACTTTGGAAATACGCAATTACTGCAAATGACCAATAAATTCACTGTACTTTTGTTACAGTGTATCATAGTTCAACAACGCAAATCCGGGAAAGGGTAACTTAACTAAATAGACCATGATTAACACCAAAAGTTAATATCGTTGACCGAAGACATATTATTACACAAAAATAGATTCCTAGTCCCTAATATATTATATATCGATAAATCTTCGACAAAAATAAATCATAGATAATTCAAGTCTGCAAATGCTCGAATTATCAATTGGTTAAGTATGACAAGATATAATCAACGTTAAATGAAAGAAAATGCATGTTTTGCTTTCCATGCAATGAACATGCATTAATATATTAAGAGTTAGATATTTTTATGATTAATAAACAATAATTTGACACGACATGTTCTGATGACGTAACTATGCGCAAATACAAACACCGAACTTGAAAAATGAGAAAAGTACCTGAGATCCCATGAAAAACTGTAGAAGAGGAGCGAAGAGGAAAAAGAAAATAATAATAAATACGAGAGTGCAATAATACTGCAAATCCAGATTTAGCAACAGAACAAGATCATGAGAATAGGATAGTTTGTGACCACTCGATACTACCCCTGGCCCTCCCCCACTATCTATTCACCATGCTTTCCAAAAAATTCAATATTGACCGCTAAGGTGCGTTCCATCAACAGCCCATAATTCTCATAAATCTCATCACATTGTTTTTTTTTTCCCTTTGGGAATAGGCAATTACTGGAAATGACCAGTAAATTAATTGACTGTACTTTTGTTACAGTTCACAGATCTATATATAACTAGGGTAGCCACTTTTAGGCATCAAATTGTAATATTTTGATGCGATTTTTTTCCAAATTTTATACCAAAACAACAGTGTGATAGACAGTCTTTTTTTCAAATCCGGTTTTATTTTTTACAATTATGAACATAATATACAAATTTCACATAACAGTACAAAAATTTAATACACTTATTGGTGCACTTTTAACCCAATCGACGTGAAAGAGGATATTTGAATCGAATTTTTCCGAATTTGTTTTAATATTCACAGCATATAGGTCCAGTAAAATTGAATTATTAGTATTTCCGAGTAATATGTTGCCCTGCTCATTGGGTATCATTGTTTTAGGGTAGTCTCCTACAAAGAAACTACCTCTTTAGCAAACTTTGCTTAAAGAATAAAAACGAGCATCCGTATCCTTAAAATCCCAGTTGGAAATGGACCGGCCGTAAGAGGCTTATTTTTATTCAGGAATAACTATGGCTACTATACTGTGACGAAAGTACAGTCATTACCGCTCCTATCCAGTGACTGAATATTTCCTAAGTTTGAACGGCTGTGTTGCGATGAAGATTATGCCAAATATGGCTGAAACACCGAGCAAAAGTACTGTCGAAGAACGGCGATCTCACTGTATTTTTGTAACAGTGTAACCAACATACCATTCCTTAAACTAAACGACTTTTAAATTCACTCAGAGTGATCGAAATGAGATCTAAATATTTAGGACAGAAAACGATTGTATTCCTTCTGAAATATCTATATTTCTGAAGGTTTTGACGACACTAAGTTTGCGATCTATGAGTATCACCTTCCTTGACGCGGGAGGTTTTTCATTTTTCGTACTGCTATTCCAACCCCCGAACTGAAAATTCAAATTATCAGAATTGAAATAAAAGAAATGAAGGAGAATCGAAAATTTAAAAAAGAAAAGAAAAAGATGATGGAAAACACAACATACCCGGTATTTATTTTCAGAGATTTGCTGAACTTGGAAGCGTTTTGCGCATGTACATTTTGCAACTTGTCTGACGACCTAGAAAAGGAAAATGAGGAAAATCAAAAAGGAAATTGTCCAGCTATAGTTGCCCTGCCTGTGTGAAATTATCATTAAAATACAAAAAGTTGAAAAATGTTCACAAAGCAATAGTGGTGGGCAAAATAGAATATATTTTAATTTCAAAATCGAATCCAACAATTATGTGAATCGAATAGAATATTCGAATTATAAGTTTATAATGAACACAAAGACATTTTTTCAGAAATTCTGGAATATTTCGAAATTCGCATGTATTTTCTGAAATTCATTTTGACTGCGTTGCTGGTACGGCAAATCGAATCCAAAAACAATTTATGAATTAGCAAATCATGAATCGAATGTTCTGAATTTATTTTGCAGTAAAAACTTTATATACTATATAAAAATTTTAAAGCGAAATTGATTTATCAAGAAAATTGAAATTGAATGTCATTAAAATTTTAAAATATTGATTATATCGGATATGATCACCAAAGACGTCATTACGTCATACTAGACTAGATACCGACCTCGTCTTCAATTTTATCGGCGTCAGTAGCAGGTTTATAGGATTCTTTATTAGGATGAAGCGCGGCCACGAATTCGTAGTAGTCGATGTATCCGTCTTTATCTTGGTCAAATATATCAGCAACTCGTTCCATTTCAACAAGAGAAGTTGGAAATTCTAAAAGAAATTAAAAACTATGGATATTCCAAGACAAAAAAATAGTGCTTCATCAAAATTTTATCGAGTACAGCGACAACTTTGCAAAAGTGATAATTTTCAAGGAAGATCAAAAACAAGTTCCTTAGGAATGATGTATTTTTTATGATATAAATAATTTGCTTTTTCACAGATTTGAGTGAATCGAATATGCAAACCACATTCGAAGATCTAGCGGTGGTGAACGGATACATATCATTTTGTGTTTACATCTAATTTATATCTAGCAAACATTGTAAGATTCTTCAGAAGTTTAAAATAACGAACCCAGGAATAAAACCTACTAGATTTAATAATTCCGTCAATAAATTCCTTTCTTGTAATTTTTCCATCCCCGTCCGTATCGATTCTTCGGAAAAAGTCCATAACTCTGGATTTCTTATTTTTCATCCATTTCATGTATCGAGATCTCCATTTATCGAATGAGAAGGTGTCCATGCTGGCAAGCTGTATATAATCGGAAAAATAGTTGAGATCAGGTCATCGCTAAATCGGAAAATTGTTGTCAAAAGCCTCTTATGCTAGGTATGTGCAGTTGAGTGCAACGTGGTGGCGTGGTTAATCTGTGGCTCAAGCTTGACAGAATTAAATTTTCACAGAAGTCAAAATGTGTCTTGAACAGAAAAACTTGAATAGTTATCAAAACTTGTGTTAAGAAATTAATTTGACGATTTACCTACTTCAAATATGAGTGACTGATGGAACATGTCGTCATCCAGTTACGTCATCTAGGATATTCACGGACGATAGACAAATTACGGAACAAAAATTCACATTTTTCATGTTCAGTCAATAATAAAACAGGATATATACATATTTCAAAAAGCCATAATAAGCTCGCAGGTCAATTCTACACTGTAACAAAAATACAGTGAATTTACTGGTAATTTGAGGTAATTGCATATTTTCAAAGTTTAATAAACGCCATGTTGATGAGATTTATGCCAATTACGGGCTGTTGATGGACCGCACCTTCGCGGTATTTGGCCAAAAAATATCAATTTTGAAGGTTTTTCAATACCGCCAGGGAAAATTACGGTCGAAGACCAGTGATTTCGTTGTATTTTTCGTTACAGTGGAAATAACACGATATAATTGCTTAATATACCTGCTTAGCAGTATCATGAGCATTCTGAAGTTTTTGCTGTCGATCAAGTACTTTGAACCAAACTCTCTGCCATTTATTTTGTAGTTGAGCGCTTGGAGTATCATCGTCCGACAATAAATCTACAGAAAAAATGATAAACATAGTGATTCAGCGAAATGCTGTTTCTGTTTCGAAATGGGAAAACCCCAAACGGATTTATTCAATCAAAGTCTTCTTTATATCTACAATCAACTATCGGGAATGTTGTTGGGGTAGAAAAATAGAATTTTGGTAGGTGATTAACAACTTGAATTTGTTACTCAGATTTTGGCTCATGACTTCAAAAATTCTATCTTATATGTATTTATATGTAATAATAAAAGAGTGCAGTGGCTATTTTCATCACAGAGACTCGGACTTGGTGCGCATGGCGTGTTTGACTAATATGGTATTAATATAATTTTTACCGTGACTTTTACGTTTCTTGTTGAGTGGATCTGCTCTTGTAGGTCGTCGTTTCGTTGATCGCAGTAGTTTATCGTAGTCTGGTTGTAATTTCGACATCTCGTCGTGGAATTCAGTGTGTTCGGCAATCAAACTGTTGTTTACGAAAAAATAAACAAATTCAGCGTTTTTGAAATTGACAGAAAATATTTCTATTCGCATAAAATTTGGGGAATTTTTGACAAATTCAAAAGTAGTTCTATTTCATTCAACCATCATTTTTTTATATGTTTGGAAGGTTCGTTTCATAATTTTAAACAAAAGTTAAATTAAATTAATTTATGGAAACCTTACTTTTCGATAACCTCGATGGCTTCCGGCATCGGCTGATCGTCGCTCACATCTAAATTATGTTCAGCAGTTTTCAACCAAGTCATCAGTTTATCCATGAGAGCCGCCTTCGCTTCCAAATCACCAATAGCAGCGTCAATTCTTTCACCATGTTGTTTGGCCCATGTAACAACCTGAAACGGTCATTCTTCATTAGTAACTTCCAAGGTAAAAGCCGGATTACGCACCACTTTACTGTATCTAAAGTTAGCGGTTCAAAAATTCTACCATTGGGTTTTTTCCGTAAAGAACTTGACGGCGTTGTTGAGACATACACAAGCACATCATATGTTACACGGCTCTAGGGATCATTTGGCTTGAGAACTAGCTGTCGTCAATATAGCTTAAACACTACCAGAACTTTCTCGTTCCAAAATGGATAATGGAAACTTTTTTCTGAAATACCGTCAAGGGTGGATAGCAGTGAATCGAATTTAATACTGGATGAATTGATTACTAGGCGTGTAAGATTGACTTTAAATACAACTTCTCAACACTACTACTACTACGCAAAAGATTTCCTAAGCATTATTCAATATGCAAGCAGAGTCGCTAAGTCAAACCTTCTTTTATTGAAGTTTACTCTAATAAACAAAACATGAAGTAACCATTCAAGAGGAACTCACTAACGACCTCAAAAAGATTATTGTATTAGACGTTCTGCCTATATTATAAACGATAAAGATAAACTTGATTTCAACCTACCTCTTCCCATCTAGATTGCAGCACAGTAATCCAATGTTTGAGCGGTGTAATAGCGTCCGGATGGGCTTGTTCGAGAATGGAATTACCCAAAGATAAAGTTCGTTCGAGTTCGGTTCTCTTTTGTTCGGAATCCATTATAAATTCGTGATTTGCAGCTTTGAGCTCCTGAAAACGGACAAAAGAATTTATTTGACACCTCAATAATTTCATTTATCAAAAAAAAAATTGTTACAAATATTGTTTTATCGAGTATGGGAAACTGATGAATTGCGTCTGCGGCGCAATTCATCAGGGGCCCCTGCTCGACAAAATTTGGAATGGACGCCACATACTTGAAGTTGAAATTCGTCATCAGGTAGTTGTTGATTGAGACGTAAATTTGTTTCTGCTGCAGACAGCCAGTCCAATATATCTTGTGTGGAAACTTGAAATTCCTCCGCCTATGAAATAAATAACAGAAATATTTTAGTGTTGTTCGAATCAAATATGTAAGTCACAAACAATAACAATAAATGATACCTGTGCTTTAGCAGATCCCAACCTAGCTTCCTTCACTTTTGCAAATTTGCACAATGCCTCCCATCTCATAGAGAGTTCCTGTTGATAAATTAATAAATACAAAAATTTTCAAATAAATTAAACAAAAAAAGACTTCATGTGATAGAAAAGATAGATGTGCAATAAAGTATACCAAGCCTGACATTGTTGCATGGTATAACAATGAAAAGAAATGTTTTATTATTGATGTCTGTGTCCCACTTGATCTAAATATTGCCCGGAATGAAAAGGATAAAAACGACAAATATAAGCTTTCATCCGCATGGTTAACAAAAATGTATCCTAATTTTCAATTTAATGTCGTTCCAGTTGTGCTTGGAGCAATTAGGTCAATTACTGACCCTCTAGTGAGTAATAAACAAATTAATTGTACCTGCATTTGACCCTTTGCCCAGGACGAATCGGCACTTTCCGCCATTTCCCCGGATGATTTTTCCAGAGATTGTACAACAGCTTCACGAGTTTTAATATCGTTCAAAAGCATCTAAAATTAGTTAAGAAATATTCGATTTTTAATTGAAAAAAAAAATAATACAAACAGGACATTTGATAATATTTGGTTTTTGAAATTTGCATTAGAAATTCAAATGCAATCTTGAATTTTATTTAAAAAATACACTTACGTTATGTTGATCTATCAGATTAGCGACTGTATGAACATCGCCATGCACAGGAGAATCTGCTGCAACTGTAGGTTCAACTTTATATAACCAGTCGAGTAACGATTCAATGGCGTCAATTAAACGTCCTGATACCATGAGTGCTTCTTCTAATGTATTTTGTCTGAACAGAGAATTTTTTGAACGCTTACAAATTTGACTTTGCTATCAAAAGATCAAAAGATTGCTTGGTAATATTGTAATTATAGTTCATATCAATTACGAATATGAAAAATTGGTGGTGAACAACAGACATATTTTCGTCCTAAAAAAATTGCTTGTGACGACGATACAACGGAATATTATTGCAATACAACTATAACGGTGAATACTGCTTCTCGCCAGATTTTATCGCCAAGACAGTACTCATCCCACCCCTGTTTATCACAAACGGTCTCCTATTCTCATATTATGAGTTATTCTATATATAACATATAGGTAGGAACACTAAAGTGGGGGAGGGGGCATAAGCATTATATCCTTGTTAAATTATTGAATGATCATTATTCATCACAGGCATATTTTCGTTTATATCAAATTAATATTTTAGCACCAATTTAAAAATGATTTTTTTCAGTGTTTTTTCCCTGCATTTATCAGATGAATATTACAATTTTCAAATGTCATACCTTTCCGATGCTTTTCCGCACAGTGCGTCCCATTTTTCTTTCAACTGTCGCAATTTTTCATCAACATGACTTTTATCGCCGTAGGTGTGACCTTTCTCGCGCAAAGCTTTTCCACTCCTTGTGGTGGCATCATAAACTGGACGTTTAGAAGAAATGGCTCGCTGAAACTCCTAAAATAATCCACAATAAAATTGTGAAAATTTATAATATTGACCAAAACATAGGTGTCAATTAGGTAACTTTTGTGTACAAAATTAATATCACTAAGTTCAAAAATTTTATATAAGCCACAGATAGGCACGTACTTTACAATACATTTTCAAATCTAAAATTCCCGATCACGGGAATATTTCAAAAAGACTACACAGACCACAGAAACAATTTTTCGGTCGCAATAACCAATATTTAAGAAAACATTTATCTCATAATTTTAATAAAGAAATATAACAAAATCAATTATCAATTCTAACTATCCAATACCTTATGATCATTCAATTGAATCTTAATTTTGTCAGGATCACTGGTGACTTCATAGGTATTTTCCAGATTTTGCTTTGCGGATTCCAACCAATCGCACAATTTCTCTCGCGAATCATAAAACTGAAAAATTTTAATTTTTGAATGTAATGTTCCCGCTTAGCATCAGATTTTATATTGCTAATTATGATCTCGTTCCACGCTACCACCAAAATTACGCGCAAAAATTGTTATTGAGAAAGTTAAAAGTCCACCCCGGATGGGACTCGAACCCACAATCCCTGGCTTAGGAGGCCAATGCCTTATCCATTAGGCCACCGGGGCAACCGGCGGGAACGGGTTGAAACTAGCTAGTTATTGAGGTGATTGTTTGTGCTGTGCTGTCATAATAAAATGTGTGAGCGGGGTGAGATAATAAAAGAAAGCAATGAGGAACGAGCGTGTGTGACGTCATAGAACATACAGTGAACGCCTGGAGGAAACCATCATACAAAATCAGCGAGGCGTGACCTGAGTACTGTCTGGCTTGACAAGAACAAATTTCATATTTCGGAAATATGAGTAATTGAGGCAATGACTATCTGTGGCGTTTGCTTCACAAAATAATATTTCTGGCTTGACTGGGATGAGAAAACTTGACCGTATTTTGTTAACTCTACGGAAGAGCGGGCCATGCTCGTATTAAAAATCCTTATTCACGATTTCTTCCAATTAAATTGCTAGTTATTGGTACACAATTTCAATAACGTGAAACATGAATAAATCGAGCCTTGGCGATGGTGGTGGTAAAAACAAGGACTTACCTGCTTCGCTTTTTTATGACAGTCATTTAGTACGTGCGAACGTTCTGAGGTTCTCGACGTGACTTTTTCCCACCTAGAAAGACATAATAGAGATTTTATTAAATTTTTTTATTCAGGTTAAATCAAAGTAGGATCTTACGAAGCATTCTGCAAATAACTACAATAATTTGAAGTACTCTAAAGTACTACCTTATCCTAACAATTCCAAATAAAGAAATCCCTAGAACGAGTCTTGACCAGTTTAAGACCCTCTGATCAGAAAAGTTTCTTTTAAATATTGTTTGTTAACCATTGCCAGGCTCGGTGAATTTATGGCACAAATATATGATTTTTGATACAGTGGAATAAAGCGGTAAGAAAAATATTATATCGAGGTCAACATTTATTAAATTGCGCACGTAAAAAAGCGTACCGCATTTATGTCGAAGTTTGCAAGTTTTTTCTCATAAATTCAATTGTATTTCAATTTTATATTAAGTTAAATTCCTTTAAATATATATATGTTAAATACCAATCCTGTTAATATCGGATAATCCTGCGTCACACTACCAAATATGTGTTCTCCTTTATTGGGAAAGAGCAATAATATACCTTGAATGAACAGATAGAAGTAAATTTTTAATCAATATTCCATCTTGTTTCTGGGAAAAATATTTTAAATGATTTCCAGCATTGTCTAATTCAAGTAATATATCCCGGTGCAGATGAACGTCGTCCTCGAAAGTCTAGAAATAACAGAGATATTATTTAATATATATACTGATTCAGTTAATTACAATGATGAAAAATGTGAAGTTGTCATCTCAAAGATATATGGAATTTAGCTATCTATGGATACAAAGTATGAAAATATTACTTTTTGCTTAGCAAGTTGTCCTTCCAAAATTGTCAAAACAACGCTAGGAGGAGAATTTGTATCCAACATTTTTTCTGAATCAGAAAGCCATTGCATAAATGCTTGTAGATTATCGTGGAATTCCTGTGCTTGTTGATATACCTCTTCTAATTTCCCCTGTAAATAAAAAATGAACTTGAACAGATGAACAAAGTCTTTGCCAGAAGATTACCAGTGCCACATATTAAATAAAAACGAGAAAGTAAAAATTGAAAGTCGAATAGCCAAATACTTTTAAAGCCAAGGTCATAGGTGCCAACGGAATTCATCATTATTCATTAGTAGTGATTCATTATTAGTAAAGATTGGAGGTATTTTATGTACCTTTCGTTGCAGCATTTTTTCTTCAACGGATTTCAACTTTCCTTGAAACAAATCAGCTTCAACTTGATTCGTTCCTGATTTTGGTGACAAAAACTTGACAGCTGATTCTTTCCTCTCTTCTAAATCTTTCATTGAAGCCTAAATTTGGAAGTTGAAATATATATGGTTGATAAACGCGTGTTTCATGACGCATCTGAAACAGTACTATCAATCTCCACTTATTTTCAATTGTGAAATAACAAAAAATAAATTATACTGTTAGTCTGCATGCAATAGCGACAAGGTTACAGAAATACATATTTCGAATTAATAGATATTTCATATTCACAGATTGTTCCACAGTCTTCATCCAAATTGTTGTGAAATCAAGTTAACATATTTTTAAAATTCAAAATTGATGTATTACGCAGCAAAACCATGCTAGTTAACAACATTTCTTGCTCCTAACTCGAAAATTTGTGGAGTAACCTTTTATCTGTCTTCTCAAATGTTACTCCAATTGGTTAGGCCACAGTAGCGATAGTAAAGAGTAACTACTAAAGAATAACTTCACATTTATGTAAAATTTATTTAAAGCCTCAAACCACAGAAAATTAAATTGCTTATACAAAATTTTAAAACACAGCATATATTAAAAATTATTCCAATGCAAATAATAATAAAAACAGAATAGAATTTAATTGATTCATGGAAAACAAACACTGACCTTGTGTGTGTTAAGCTGTTCTAAAGCTGTTTCTGGCAATCCACCATACGGAGGATTTTGTGCTAGTTCATTTTCTTTATCTTGCAACCAACGAGTTAACAAATCCAACTCTTGCTGGCGGCCTTGAGCTTTTTCAAGCGCCTCTTCAAGTTCCCATTGTCGCGCTTGCGCTTTCGCATTTACTTCTTCCCACTGGGAATTGAGTACTTCCATTTTTTCCTCAACCCCGTCTTTTTTGGGGGGGCTCGACCCAGCTTCAGGCATAGAAGAGCTGAGTTCGAAGGCAGCGGCTGTTATAGAATCCAAAGTGACTTTGTGCGCCAAAATATCGTTCCACAGTATCTGAAGAAAGAGAAGATGACATAATAATTTTATTCTGAATCGCAAATTTTTTGCTATGGCCTGTCTATGAATCTATATGAATAATGGGGTGTGTATTTATTGCATATTTCAGCTACCTGTGAAGTGACTTGCTGAAAAGCAGTTAGGTGGACAAACGATCAAGCATGGAATCATCGACCTTCCTGATGATAAGATAGTGCTTCAACAGAATGAGCTGCCAAGTTAGTATATAATCTTTGTCAATTGTAATCTCGTCACCAATCGTTATTAGAATGTGATCGCATCTTGCATGATTTATCCAGCACATTTGTGCCAAATATATTTCGTTGAGTATGAGACACTGGTGCCTCCTGCTTTACTAAGTAAAATTTCTGATTTTTATGTGTTATTTAGGTTTGGTAAAACCGGAGCATACACACAGCAAAACATATTACAACAACATTTCTGTTTAAAATGAAAACCAACCTTATGTTTAGCAAGTTCAATTTCAACTTGTTTTGGGTTATTAGTTGGAGGTGGTGCCTGGTTGTCGAAATGTTGCTCTGTTTTTTCCAACCATGCTGCAAGTTCATTGATTGCATGATGAAGTTGTCCCAGAGCTAACATCGCACTTTCTAAATCATGCTGAAATGAAAAAAATTATTATATTATTTTTTTTTTTTTTTTATAGCCACTTCTTTGAGTGGGTCACCCTGTCCAAGGCCCTGTAACAGCGGCCACTTATAGGCGGACAGGGTTACACTTACTGCTTAGCCTACCCAAGTTATTACACCCTGGGTTGAGTGGTGGGCGTGGATAAGCGAGCCGGACTCGCCGGGGCTCGAACCCGAGGTCTTCAACCTGCGATGCCAACATGTTTAACCACTAGGTCATCGCGCCCACAAATTATATAAAACAAAGTCAGTTCTTATCTGGTCAAAGTTTGAATTTCTAGGAAATAAATTATACCTGACGAGTTAAAATTTTCTCGTTCAATTCTTTCCAGGCATTTCTCATGTCTGAAACTGAGGATTTCAGATTTGTCTTTTCCGATTCTTCTTTTGCTTGTGATGCCATTTGGTCGCCCTGATTACATAATCGTTCCAATTCCATTTGATTACCTTGGGTGTGAGTGCGCAACTCCTAAAAATGAATATTTTTATTCGTAATGAGAATGCAGAAACATTATGAATTGAAATGTTTGGTATATATTTATAGAAATGAGAATATTGGTACAGTGCATTTCCAGCATTCCCAATTCTATTTCATAGTACTTTTCTAAAGATTAACTACAATTAAATCGCAATATATACAAAACTAATAAGCTACTATTGTCCTACAGAACCAACCAACTATACAATAGTAGCATTTCTGATTCATATTGATACAGCATCTTCGAACAACGCAGTGTGCAAATATCGTTCATAAACTAATTTAACAAGGCGTATTTTCGATTTTTTTAAAATTAAAATTGAGCTTGAAATCATTCATGAAAAAACCCAAGCAGTTTGAGTCACTATCACATTGGGTGTATTTGAAAGTTTTATTCTAAAGAACTTGAATTCAATATGATCCAAAAAAACAGTTTTACATTCTGCTTGGGGAAAAAATTTTTGGCATAAAATGAATTTTCAGTTATTTTATTACCACAGTAAAAACAGTTTATCGCATATACCACATACTTTCATTTCATCCATTTGTTGTTTGACTGCATTAAGTTCTGTAGCGACAGGAGACATGTTTTCAACTTTTTCGGCCGCTTCATTGAGTAGATCCAGCATTCTTTGTACAGCTTCTTGATATTCCATGGATGAATTCAAAGCTTCGTCTAATTTTGATCTGGTTTTTGCAACATTGTCTTGTAAATCAGACCAAGTATTGTTCAACTGTTTAAAAAACATATGATAAATTTATTAATATATATATTTCCAGATATAAAATATAAATGTCAAATGCAACATAAAAAGTGACATACGGTAATTGTAAATGAAATCTCACGCCAAATCTAAATTCATGCAAATTCAAGGGATCTTAAAAATATTATTTAGATAAGGCAGTATTTCAATATCCTAACTAATAGGGTAGTTATAATTTAAAATTTCAAACTAACGAAATTACCAAATTAAGAAGATATTTTACTCGTCATTGTGCAGTAAAAACCTGAATATACACTTTACTACAAAACAAACCAGAAAAAAAATGAAAAGCAAATATATGGGTCTATCCAACTTATCAATTTGCCAACCTAACAAAACAGTGTACCACCTGTAGTCTGCATTCAACAAAATATAAATTTTGAAAACATCTCCCTACAAACACTCAAATACAAAGCCTTATTACTTTCATTTGGAATTAACATGTTTACCTCGTCAAGTACTCTTTTCACTTCCAAAGTATGTGAACTCTCTCCCAGTTGTTGTTGTGTTTCGTCTTTATTTGAACACAGCTCAGTAGCTTCTAAACGAACAGCGCCTAAGTCTTTTTCCAGATTTGTCATTTCTTCACAGAGTGTCTATAAAAATGATTTATTTAAACTCCCAATGTCGAAACATGAATTCGATTGCCTAGTCTACTTGGGCAGCAGAAAATCTTTATATTTGTTTGCTGTAAAATCAGATACAAATCAAGACAAACTACTATTGCTGACAACCATACCATCTCTGACGCATGATTGATGCATTGTATAATTCTGACAGCGCAGAAGACTAGAGATTAAAATGTTCGCACCGGAGCCATGTTTTGAAGAGTTGAGAAAAGGGTTTGTAATTTTTAAAGTTCATAGATGGAGCTGATATTTCTTATACATCCTCTAAGTGTGACTGATTAGCTTCACAGCTATGACAGATCAATCATTTTTTTTGTTCAAAAATATAGGACATCCATCGCACGAAAACACTACTCTGAAACTGAAGACACAACTTACTTCCAAGACTTCAATTTGTTGTTTGATAGCGACTAGATCAACTGCAGGTTCTCCAACTTCCTGGCCGATGATAATGTCCAATTCTTTCAAAAGATTATGCAGTGATTCTGCGTCATTCCAAAATCTCTGGGCGGAGTTTAGTAGGTCATTTAATTCTTGTAATAAAGCTGCGATCAAACCACCTAATTCATTCCACGCAGTGTCCATTGCTCTTAGTTTTTCTTTTACAACTAAAAAGTTTAAAAAATTTGTTGATATGGTTGTGATGGTCCAGAGCTGGACATTTTCAATTCCTAGGTAATTTTGAAGATGAATTGAATATTTCAGTCGAATGATTAGGTGCAAACAAATAGTTTTCCCATTGCACTGTGGCTTTACACAAAGTGAAATAATCCTATGGTTCGACAGCACAGTTCATTTATGACTCAGAATGTCCAACAGCACAGACTTGGTTATTCTGATTTAATATAATTTATATTTACACAAACAACATTATCACTACTATTATTTATAAGTACCTTTCTTTGATTCTTCCAATGTATTATCATTAGATCGGTTGAGAATAGCCACGCCTTGAGATTTTACACCGTTATATGTCGGCAAAAGCTTTTCCAGTTCAACTTCTTGCAGCTGAAAATAAGATATTAACTATATTTGACCAAAGATCTTCCATGCATAAAACAAGCATTTGAGAATTTAATTATAGGATATGGTTTCATTTTCATCTTACAGGAGAGGAAATCCGATAACATAACCTAACCTATAGCATATCAAATAAGGTTCCCTGAAAAAACACATTCCGGTCCCCGCTTAAACAGTGGCAAGTATTTGACAAAACGTGTAAATTCCAACATATTTTATTAGCGTAGATTAAATCTAAAACATAAATCTGGAACTTACTTTAACTTTATTGATGCGTTCCTTGATTTTATCCATTTCTACGACAACAGGCTGAAGTGACGTCAGGTTTGACTCAGAGTCTGCAAGTTGTTTCAGTAGTGCTTTCATTCGCTCGAAAAACTAAAAAAGAAAAATATAAAAGGTTATTAAGTAATATGTGATAATATGTAAATTAATTTTAAAATAAAGTTCCGAAGATTGCTATCCCAGGTTTAATCAGAAATGACCATAGATTACATTTCTGTCCATGAATCACATTTATACAGAAATGTTCGGATTAACTTTGTTGACTCTTGTATAGATTGATGGGAACAGAATATAAAATACATTCCTATAATCATTCATAAAAACATTGTCTGATTGAAAAAAAACCTAAATTGAAACAGACTAGCAAACCTAGAATTTTTTTACGCTTACATTTTCATTATTGAGCATAGATGGATCTACGCTGTTTAGACCCAGTCTATTCAGGGATCATGTACAAATTATGCAGAATATACGACAGCGAGAACAGTACCTGGTTTGATTCACCCAAAGCATTTTCAAGTTCTATACAGCGCCCTCTTACGGTTTCCCGGATGGCTGTGTATTCCCTGTTGACGCCATCAGTTGAATGAGCAACTTCTGTTGCGAGGTTAGGATTGTCAGCAACTAAAAATATAAGATATTAGTTATAACTCGTAAAACGTTTCTGAATAAAAAAAATATATGAGTGATTCTTAGCAACTTTCTAGGATGTCCATAGATGGCTGTCATGATCAGAAATTTTAATTTGGAGAGTATGAGCCTCTGACGCACTAACTGCGCTTTGGCAGAACGAGCAATCACTAACTCATTCTCAGCAAAATTCGTTGGAAACTCACCTAATAATTGAGTCAATTGAGCACTGATTTTGTTCAACTTATCAACATACGGTCTATGCTCAGCAACGTCATCACGAAGTGCCTGAAAATTGAAAGTATTGATGATAATCCATTGAGAAATTTTCTTAATAAAGATGATATTCGAACCACGAGTCAATCATACATTGGGCTGGCAATAGGCTTGACGAAAAATATACAAGATAAACGATAAAACATTTTGTTGATAAATCATTGCAACATGTAATTATTGTCTAATTTAAATTTTAAGGTAGTAATATTATTATCTTTCAATACTGCTGTGTAACTATTTTCTTCACATAAATTGATTTGTGTTTTATTCGTACCACTTTGTCTTGGTCTATTTTTAAATAAAATCATTTGTGGTTTTGATGTGTTAACAGTCACCATGCCACCAAGCAAAATATGAACTGAACGATCAAAAATACTTTATTTTGCCAAGCATAAGACACATATGGATCGTATTCTGCCAAAAATAGTTTGATAAATTTTTTTTTGGTCAAGTACGACCCTTCTGGAGAGATTGGTCATAACTAATGTATCAGGTATGGGTCACTGTTGGAACTCGTCTCATATGGGCCTTCTGTATCTAAATAATGAACAACAATAAAAACTATATAAAATTTTTTGAGAGAAACTTTGTTGATAAATAAGTTGTGACATTACATACTAAACGTGATGTTAAAAATAAGATAACTTTTTCATAGATAACAATTCCCATTATACCACCGGGTATGCGATTGAATCATCTCAAAAGATGTGGCTGTGAGCGCCAAAAATACAAACAAACAGCAACTTGATGGTAAAGAGCTGCTGCAAAGTGTAGTGCCAACAATTGCACTTAAGCAGAAAACATTCCAAACAGAAATGAACCGCTATAGTAAAGTAGAATGTGTGGTTATCGGTATCGAAACATTTTCCAGATGTGGCTCAAGTCCAGTTCCAGGGAAAATTAAAAATTACCCATTATGTTATTAAAAATGTATATTAGGGTATTGTTTAGTAACAAATTAGCATATGTTTGAAAATTGGGGAAATTGAGAAAACTTATTACGGAATCTAAAATGTGCAATCTAAAAAGTGCCACCAAGCAAGTTAATCTAAATGCAGTGTCACCATTGAATTACCTTATACGCATATGTAGCTAGTAGCAGTTCACTCTATAAATAAGAAAATGATTAGCATTTATAATGAAATCTAATGTAAATACTCGTTTATTATGTCAGTTTCTCAAAACCTGGTGTTCCCAGTCAAACAAAACGATATTTCCAATCCTTGTTAATATTTTTACTATAGAAGAAAATTTTGTTTTAATTTAATGTATTTTTTATTCAGGTACAATTACCATGTGAGAGCCTGTGATGGTTCGTGACATCTGTGACACATCTTTGATGGAACAAAGAATTCTGTGGTGTTGCACAAATTTAAATCATGAGCATAGACTTTGAATGACTTTTGTGAAATAGAATTTCTCAACTGCATTAGAACAAGTACGTACCTTCGCCTCTTCTTGTTGAGACTTCAATTCATTTTCCAGAATAGCTGGTGGTTTGAAAGACTTAACCACTCCCTTTGTTTCTTCAACCCAGGGCATAAGATCATTTTTCGCTTCAATGTATGACATAGCAAGAGGCAGCGATCGATTAATCGAGGATGCGTCATATTCCTGTGCAACGCCAGTCATTTTTGACTCCAGATCATTGACTTGTTTCTGGAAAAATTTTTTAAACATTGTTTTTTTCACTAATAGGACATACTACTTTGAAATGTATAATAATCCCAAACCATAAAAAACATAGAAAATCAAGGAATAAACTACTTTTTTCGTTTAAATTTACTGTATGCGAGGCCGAAAACATGTAGTAGAACCGAACCAGCAACTGTGCCCTTGTGGAAACAGCTCCAACAGAACGAAACCACTCTAAAGTGAAGTGGGAGCTATCTGCTGTGGCGATAGAAGAACCACAACTTCATTGTCACGCAGGAAATACTCACTTCAATTTTGTCTTTGTCGTTTTTGTCACAAAGTGTTGCCAAATATTCTCCTTCATCTGAAACGCTGTGGACTCGACTTCGAGCAGTTGCCATTTCGTCTATAATTTGCTGAAAAATATGATCAAACTATAAAAAGAAGCAAGATAACAACAGTTCGCAGAAATTTTAATAGTTGTGTTTATAGTTATTCAATTAAAAATTCCTTTAGTGATACCTTTTGTTTTTCAGCCTTTGTTTTCAATTGATTCGGATCCAGTGAAGTCATTGTTACAAAATCCTCCAAATGTGATGAAATTTCATTCAGATCTTTGTCACATGCTTTGGCGTGCTCGAAGAACTGTAGAAAAAGGAAATTTAAATTTAAAAAAAAGTCACCAATTTTAGAAAATAAGTAACAATTTGAAATACAATTACCATTTTGAACATCTGCCACTCAAAAAGCAAATGTGAATGATCTTCCTTACAACATACCAGTGTTTCTGCTGACGTTTTGTAGAGTATAGGTCACTACCCAATGAAGTCAGGTATGAGTCACACATGAACTGTGCTTAAGCGGTACAATCCATCAATGACTCATACTTAACAAAACATCCTTGATAAGAATATTTGACTGGATAGCGGCGGATTGCACCACCATATTATTATACCATATATTGCTTGACAAAATCATTTCTGCTTCTAATAGCCCCAGAATCATAAGCTCAAACATCCTCTATTCACATTCAACTGTAAAAACTATCTCTATAACAACTGAATTCAATACCTGGTTGCTAGGCTATTAATTTCAAATTTCTCGCTGTACTTCTCTCCAATGAGTTAATTATAGTATAGCGTGAGATACGACACATATCATATTTGTTATAAATAATGAATTAATAATAATGGAGCAATAAAACTATTTTTAATTGAAATTAACTCTAAAAGGTTAAAGATAGTATAAATATTCACATAAATTGGAAACTTGAAAAAGAAAGCTGGTGTTAATATGAATTGTCAAGTCATTGAGCATGTCCTCAGCAAGGTAACACCTCGGGGGTAGCTTGAAAGGTGCAGATAAATTATAAATATCGAGTGAAAGTGAAAATTACAAAAAGCAGATAGGAAAAAAAGCGATGCATCAATACGGCAGACTACTATCAGTTGATTTATTAATGAATATTGATTGAAAAAAAATAATTGGCCGTGTTATTGAACATTATTCTTAAAAACATTTGAATTATTAAACACATCTTGAATTTAGATAATTTCAGATGTCGCACTAGTAGGTATTGGTTAAAAAATAGAATTGAAAATGTTGTTCAACATTATTGTTCAGAACATTCAATTTGCCCACGATGGTCTTCCACGCGGTCTAATGATTCTTGCTTCATCTAACGAATCAGAACTCGGACCATCATACATCCCAGAATCCTTACTTGTCCCATTGAATTTGTGTAAACGAGGTCGAGTATTATTATTTATGGTAATGCCAGTACTGAACTCTGATTCGTTATCATGATTATTTTTACCACGTCCATCGTTTTCACTAAGTTTAGTAAAATATTTTTCCCTTCTTGCAAATTCCTTTTCGTGGTTATTTGGCAATACCAAATCTCGGCTGACATCGTTTTTTGACTGTAATTTGTCTATAGTAGCTGAAAGACTATTGTCATTTTGTGTGGTATCCACCATATAAACGCATGCCACTACATCCATTTCCTTGACTGGAATTTCTTCTTTGGATTTGAAACGAGAGAAAAATTTTCCAAATAACGATCCAATACTTGATGTTGAAGTCGTACTTTTCATACTGCTTTTCCGTGATACTTTTCCACTTTTTCTCCGTTTGATTTTCTTCCTTGTCAATGAAGGAGCTTCCTCCCAACGAGCCCATTCGACTATCCAATGTCTACCGGGTACACGTTGAAAATGTGCATCTCCTTCTTTTGATGTCCCGTTGAGAAAATCTTCAATTCTGATTTTCAATGCTTGGTCTGTTTCATCGAGTTTTTGTTGAATACCTGGCAACCTTATGACAGTTTTTGTGCTGATTACTTGATCACTCGTGTTAGAGTCAACAAACTGTGATGATACATCTTGATTGTTGACAATTTTGTCACCACTGTCCGCTGTGATGTTTTCTGCATCCAATGTTACTACTGCACCATTTCTCAACATTTTTGCGACAGGATGTACTTGCTGTGGCGTTTTTGGAAAGTCATTCACTGCTGTACCGGGACTTGAATTCCTCACGCCAATAGTTGTTTCAGTATATATAGAAGTGGATTTATCCTCAAAATCAGTGTTGCCATCAATTTTGTTATTGCTTACATTAGGGTCACCAACGTAATATTTTGCACTACTGACGTAACGCTTGACTCCATGAGTAAAGAGTGTGTTAGATGCTGACACCTCTTCATTTGATTTAGAAGAATCAACAATAGATCCTTGTGAATCCGCCTCGCTATCAGACTGCACATTGTTGAGATTTGGAGGATTGTTATTAACTGTAGTATTAATTAGTCCAGGACTTTCAGCTTTGGCCTTGTTGCGAGTTTCAACTAGTGCAACTATTTTTTGAGCAAACGTTTCCACAGGATTGGCAGTAATTTTAGGCTGATCATCAAGACATTCTTCCGATTCATTAGCAGTCAGAACTTTTTTCATTTCTTTTTCAACATAAGATGCAAGTTTTGAAAATGCATTCAATGGATTATCTGAGTTTTCATCATGTCTTGATCTTTTAGTCCAATCTAAATGTTCTACACCTACTCGGTGTCCTACTTTCTCTCCACGTGTACTTTCGCGTCTTCTTGTGCGACGTGTGCTTCTGCGTCTCACATTGAGGTCAAATTCGCCTTCACTCCTGGCCACATTTCTTCCACTGTGATGACGTTGAGTACTTTTTCTACGTCGGACGCGATTTTCGTGCTCTGCATCGTCATAATAGTCCCCGTCACTACGCATTGAATTTCCACGAGACGTACGGTGTTGCCTCGATCTAGAAGTTCGTCGTCGCACACGTCGGGGGTTGTCTTCATTGGACACATTTTCTGCACTAGAAGCTCCATCATATTTTTCGTATATGGTTTCTGGTGGGCGTATGAATATGGGCATGTCAGGTGCTGGAGAAAATCCACTTTTCGTATCATCAATTTCCGGAATCGTATCGAGAGGAAATGAAAATTCAGTGACGTCTATATATGGGGGTGGTGAAAGATCTGATAAATTTTCTGGATCACGATGATCATTGGATGCTTTTGCAACGAGAAGTTCGCTAAAAGATATCAATGTATTCGTGTCCATGAAATCCATTGGCGGAGGAGCAATAACTGGAGGTTCAAAATTAATGTGCTGTGCAAGAATATTATCAACGGGTGAGTCAATTTCATCCGGATTTCTTGAAACAGAGAAACTAATTTTGGTAGTGGCTGTAGACAAGGATGGACTAGGAGCATAAATTTCCTCAAGTGGAGAAGCAAGAGTGTCATTCACAAAACTTTCAGGTTCAGCAAAAGTCACAACTGTTGGATTTCTAGGCAACGACAATTTCTCTTCACTTTCAATTTCATCTGTGAAAATAATAATTCTAAATTTAATTGTTGCCGCAAAACATTAAAAGTAAGTAAAATATATACAAATATATCATGTTCTCAATCCACAGAATTATAATATATATATTAAAGTGACTTTAATCTTGTCTGAAGAAGTTAGACTATGTTCTTACCAAAGGTTACAATAAACTTATATTTCTGTGGAATGAGACCATGATATTTTTGTATAGTATATGCTTGATATTATCTCATTCTTATATCCTTGTGAATTCTCTTACGCACGGATTCGGGATTTTGGGAAACAAAGAGGAGGGATAGGTAGTACATTGCGAAATATCAACGAATTGGGTAAGTAAAATACTTAGGAAATTTGATCACACAAATCAGCACCAAACAAGTAAATAGTCATTACGGTAAATCGAATTTTGCCGAGTATGGGTCAATTATAGATTGGGGAAAAGAGACACAGCCCTCTGGTGACCAGTACAAACAGGAATACGTTTTTCAATAGGATTATTCCTCTCCCCCATAAAATATAAAACCAAATTACAAAAGAACAACCTTCACTGGCATCCATTTGAGAAGAATCCCTTCTTTTTGTCAATTTTGAAACGACGTTGCCGATGAATGCAAGTGATTTACGACGAGATTGTCCTTTCGTTAATGCAGTGAACAAATTTTCTTCCGACATGTTTGCATCTACAATATATGTTGGTTTGTAAATTTCGTCCTGTAAAGTTGTAATAAATAATAATAAATAGTGAGGAAGAAGAGTTAACAATCGAATAGAATTATTGTTTAGTTATTAAAATATTTTCTTGCGTTTTGACCAATTACAGTTTTCTAATAAGATATGAGAATATTAAGTTAGAAATGATTTGCTTTGAGGTTTCATACAAAAATAGCATCAAAAACCCATTCAATTAAATACGTTCTACCGAAGATATTCTGTCAAGCATGTGTCACTGATAGAAGACACCAGCGAGTCGTGGTCCATGTGTGCCTCATGCTTCAACAAAATGAAAATTCCTAAATACAACAATGGTTCTCTAGTAAATTTGGTCAAAATGGTTCTAATTTTGAAAAAAATAGGATTTAAATACCTCTAATGTTTTTGGTTGTTCATCATTTGCTGCCTCTGGTGTTGCCCACAATGATTTCCGTCTACGTCTGACAGCAGGCTGGTCAGAATCAGCGTGAAATTTTGAACGAACTTTTCCTTTGTTTTCCAGCATTTTAGCTTTGTTCCATCGCTGGGCATCGGTCAAAATGCCACTCTCGTCATCACTGTCCGGTAATCCATCGTATATTTTCTTCCTAAAATGAAATATGTGAAGTGTGAACAAGGTAAAATGACATCAGAATATATGGAACAAATGGAAGTATATATTTCGTAAAGAAATATATGGCCTGAGAATATTATTCCTCTAACATAAAAAATGGCCTTTGAAATTTCTTTTACCAGTTTCATGCACGTTGAGTGATTAAGTGGTAAATGATCTGTCATAGCCCGGGGTATATACTATTTACTGCGCTCTACAATAGCAGTTCAGTGCAGGTGCTGGATATATATTTTATGTAGCCCTAAGTCATTTCAGTGCTGTTAGTTGCATTCAGCCCATTACGTCTATAGTGAACATCCAATAAAAAATATATATGTTATTAAGAGCAAAATCAATCATGAAGGTTTCAATCAAAATGATTACACTAAAAAGGGATGATTGCATTGAAGCAGCAAATTATATTACCAAAAAATAACTGTGTTATTGACCTTGAGATACTTTCAATAACATATGTATGTTTTTTAATAATGGTTAATATTCTACAAATATAAATAAAAATTATCATTCTACCTGTATTTTGCCATCGGAACTGTATTCTGTGGCATCACAACTAGACAATCACCAGATTTTGTAGCAAGGCTATCCACGGACACTAGATCACTTTTCTGAAATTATAAGCACACGGAAACTATTAAAACAAATGCGTACATGGAAAATCATTCGATAAAAAGGCACAAATTTTATAAATGGCTTTTGAAAGTATTATATCAAGTGAACATAAAACACTCACTTTTTTGTCTTGTTTAACAGCGGTCATTCTTGGCAGGCATTCGATGAGCTCTCTTGGACTTTCAGCAATTTCTTCTTGCGTTTCAAGCGGTACTACGCTTAATCTTGATCCAAAATTCGTTCGACTTGTCTCTAATTCCATATATGACTTGGTTTTTCGAAGATCACTCGGAGTCAGCATGGTGCGAGACATTGGTCGAAAATCTAGAGCACTAGTTATATCTGGTCTACTGCGACTTTGTTGGTAAATTGGGTTCCGTTGACGTAAACGTACTGGTGGTAGATCAGGTTCAACATTGAAATCAGCCATTTGTATGTTTTCAAAAGGCTTCAGGCGAACTTTTTTATTGTAAGACCACATAATGATTATTTAGAAATATATCATTCAGACTAGCAAAAAAGTGCTTGCAAAATTAATACCGCTAGTTTTTAGAATATCTCTAAGACATAACGTTTGCGGCATTTGGCCACTGAGAAAATCTTAAGATTAAAGGCCTATTACTCCTGAACCAAATTCTGTTGCGTTAACTGGAAGCCGTTCCTACAATATGAATCTTTTGTTTTCTTCTGAACTAAAATCATTTATTTCCTCACCAAGTCATTTACACCTATTGTAGTCCTGGTAACCAATTACTTTTATTCATTAGAACTTTAACAGTACACTATGGTTGACCTGATCTCAATATCTTACTAAACTAATCGATCAAAAATACATAAGGTTATGGCATCATAACAAAAAAATATTTTGTTAATAAGTACTGTATATGCCAAAAATAAACCGTGCCATGATGATACGATCTATTTGTGCCTGATAAAATGAATCTGATAAAAACATTATGATTGAGATAATTACAGCATACTTTAAATAACTGACAAATTATACTCAATCCAAGCAATCCAACGGCCTCTTCAGATTTATGGAATATGGAATAATGGTATGAACATCAGCATTGGATTATGAAAACCTCTTTCAATTCGCATTTATCTATGTGATGTGAAAGCAATAAATCATCCTAAGCAAATCAACCAAAAAAATTAAGGCTCACCGCTTCTAATTTTTCTTGAGTCATTTTCTTCGAAGTTTGATGATGCTGTAAAGCCGCCTTGAGTGCATTGAATTGAGATTCATCCTCAGCTACTACACTTTGTATCGGTTCATCTCCCCATCTTGACGCTACTTTTGAAAGTTCTTTTGCACATTTCTTGATGGTTTTTAAAACTGGCTCATATGCAGCAGTATCGATTGTCTGAACAGATATTCAGGTAGTGAGTATATATGAGTTTCATTAAACACTTCACCTAATCATCTTGCTCAATTCAACTTTTAAATTAGGAGTAGCTGATATTTCACGATGGTATTATGTAAAATCGAACTTGGACGTGATGCGATTTATGTGACAAAATAGAAACTATTTCAGAGAGTGAGATTTCAAAAAATTCATGCGACCAAAGGCATGTGCAGTGCAAACTTCACGAATGAAGTACACCGAATGTGTTGGAAAAAGAAACTATCTATTGAACTTAATAACATGAATTGTAAGTAAATGAATGAAATTTTATTATTATCAAATTTTGAAAATATAATTAATAGCTCTTCAGTCAATCGAGTAAAATAAATGAATTCACCTCAATTAAATCATCCAACTTCTTCAAATCATCCCCTGACAATGACTTGCGTTGTTTTGTTGGCTCCCTTTCATTAACGTCCAATCCCAGTGCACATAGCTGCGTTTGGTTTGTGTCAAGCCATTGGTTAAGCTCAACATGGGCTTTCTGCATTTCGTTTGATAAGTTCAAACATTGTTCCAGAGATTCGACACGTTCAGCTGATCTTGACTGGAGATCACTATATTTTGCTTTGATATTTTCCAATTTTTCTTGAACCTTGGCAAACAATGTCATAATCAAGTTTCTGGAATCCATGGTACACACTAGTATTTTTTGAGACTTAACAATTTCTTCATCATTTACACAAAATTTTAACTTTAACTTGGTGAATTTATTGTTGATATGTTTATTACATCATATGTTTATTTATTTCAAGTAAAAATAGTATTATATTAATAGCAAAATCAACTTAAATAGCTTGCATAAAACCCAATGGGCAACATAAACAGGCGAGGAATTCCGAATGTTGCTACACACGTGTGTATTCAGACATTTCTAAAACAAGATTTTAGTGAAAAAGCATTTTTGCTTCTTGTAAATGCATTGGCGTAGGATAGAATATCATTTCACTACCTCTCGCGCAGATACCAGTTTCGAATCGAAATGAAGGTTACTGTTTATCGTATTTCTCATTTTTTCTGTGCACGGACCTGGTTGGTGGAGGAAGCTGTAAGCGACACTTACTTGAACCACCACGCACCGGCAAAGTGTCCAGCAGACCTCTCGCATATGATCATTATCCCTCACAGGATTCGATTCTGTGCCATGACCATCAGAAATGCCTAGCTCGAAGCGTATCCCCAACGCTTTACCTATTGAGCTAGTGGACGCGATGGCCTAGTGGTTAAACATGTTCGCATCGCAGGTTGAAGATTTCGGATGACCGCTGTTACAGGGCCTGGGACAGGGTGATCCACTCTAAGAAATGGCAATAAAAACAAAAAACGGGCACCCTATATCAAACTCACTTGCATAATAATATAACCAGTTTATTATCAACAAGGCTTATATATCATTGCTGCTAATGACAAGTTAAATTGAAAACTACCTGGATAGTATCATCCCCAGAACATTTCATCATGAGTTGTTTTCCTTCATTCAATGCTGCTTCAACAGTTGGTTTCTTGGACACAATTTGTTTATGTATTTCCTGAACAAAATTATTTTTTAACTTCACTATGTTCCACCCAGACAGTAAAACAAATACCGGTTTTTATTTTTATCAAATATGAGACACTGATGCACCACGCCAAAGAGGCGTGGTCTATCAGTGGCTCATACTTGACAATTACAAATTTATGACAGGGATATTACAGACTTCTTTGTCATCAATTGAGTCAACTGTCAACAAAAGAACACACAGTTGTCTATATTGAATTGCTACCACATTCAGGCTTTCCTCTTATCATATTTCGTTGCACAAAAAACACAATACACACAAAAACATTTTCAAGTCACGAATTCATGCCATGCAAATGCGAAAAATGACTTAATTTATGACGATCAATTACACATGCAATGTCAATTATGTTTTATTAATAAATGACCATCTTATTTATGACAGGGACTTGGTATAGCAAAGGCTTTGCTATATAACTTTATCAAGGTATAATTACGGATGTAAGAACCTTGTTTGCAAACTATACCAGTTGTGCATACCGGTACTTTTAAAATTATCCAATACTAAAATATCTTTTTGATTAATCACATAAATTATAAATTTTTAATTGGAAGCTTTGCTAACCAACCTCTACTTCTGCGTATACATCCTCAACTGGAGGAGGTTTCGCGTCAGACAATGCAGATTGTCCGTCTTGTAGTCGTAATGCAGCCTCAGACAAAAATGCGAAAAGTCGTAAATGGTCTTTGTTGAAAAGTCGACAAAGTCGTAAATTTTCTCTCAAAATCGAAGTTCTGCCTTCGACACGAACCAATAAAGCTTCAAGTCTGTGCTTTATAACGTCTATTTTAGTTTGCATGCCATCCAGTAAGTCTGGTGAGTAACCAGATGTTTTCGGCAAAAGTGGAGTGTCACTTATATCCACATATCGACGCTGGTGCCTTCCGATGTCATCCATAAGTTTCTGCATGATGAGTGGTGAAGCACAATATAGAAATAATCACAGCACTTAAACACAATGAGCAAAATTAAAAATGCATGCAACAATTTGAGCTTTAAGATGAATCATGCTTGCTTAAAAAAATTCCTTTATCCACATAATGATCTTAGCATTTTCCATTATTGTATCGAGAAAAAAAACTTCTTTAAATTACTCATGAAGCTATATTTTCACAACTCTGCAGCATAATTAGACATTTTCCGGAGTTGAAAAGTAAAAACGTCACGTATAATTATAAATTGATTCAACAGACCTCGATTCAGATTTACTCTAAATTGTATAAGCCAATTGAATGCAGGCTAAAACAGGCTTTATTTTTTGATTTTTTGCGGTATTTTAAGTAATTTCTTCTACGCTTGATTATCTATCTAGCAAGTTCCATATGCATTTTCCTTATCTATTTATAGCACATATTAACATACTCGATTATTTGAGTAAGAGTCAAAATTATTCAAAGGCATAATATGTACGGTAATCATACGGTAAACACCTACCAATATTCAATGAAATTAACAAACAAAATGTGTTGGTGTTGTATGAAACAATGGAACAGACGTATTACAGCAACAGATGTAAAGTACATGTCTGTACAACACCAATTTTCAGCAAAAATGTGAACATAATATTATCATTAACTTACACCCAACACAAAAGAATCATGCTTCCAATATTAATAGTCCATACCTGCTGTTCAAATAACTGTTCTTGTATTCTTTCGACTTGGGTGCCGATAACGTCATTATTGGCATTACAACGTTCAGTTTGTTCGAGCCAATTAAGGAAATCTTCAGTAAGTTCATGGAATCGCTTCGCATCACCAATCATTGATTTGAGCTGCACGTCCCTGGAACGATTAAGGCACGTTATTTGAAAATCTATGTTTATTCGTAAAATATTTAAAAATTTACTAGGCTCTTAAAAGTGCATAATGCTAACAGCATGTGATCAATAGAATTAGTCTCAAACTTTGTTCTGATCTGCAAATCCTGTCACAAAGCTAACTCACTTTGTTTATTTTATGTCTATTACAATGGCCTTTGGTCCAGGTAGCTTTCTGCTTTCGTCAATTTTGAAAAAAAAAATAATAAGCAAATGAATCTTTGCTATTGAATCTGTGTCAAGTTGATGGACATATGGTTGTCCTGATAACATAGTTTAAAAGAAATCCAAAACTCACTGTATAAATAGAATAATGTATCGAAATTTGAAATGAACTAAATCACTGATATTAAACAACATATTTATGATTTATATCAAATTTTGCGACGTAAAATTTGACATGTATCAGGTTTTCAGAGAGAATAATCAAAAAACAAAATTAATTTCAATCTGAATTCTAGAATACATGATTAATCAAATAAGAACATTCCTAGTTTGACATGTCACAAGTAAACACATAGACACACATAGACACACGATGGCAAAACACATACCTTGTTTTTACTTTTGCACATAATGTTTCCCAGCGTTGCTTAAACTCTTGAAGTTGTTTGTTGATTTTTTCTTGACTACTGGGGGAGGCATCTGATGAAAGTTGAGCACCGTCATGTAAAAATGATGACACTGCCTCTTGATGACTGGCAACCATTCTTTGCAATACCTACAGAAAAATTATTAATGAAATCATTAATAAAAAACAGAATACACAAAGTCAACAAGATGAGCACAATATATCAAGATATATATATGTTGAAATGTAAATTTCCACATTGAATTTCAAATCAGAAATTTTCGTTTCCATGCGTGACTTCTTTTAGTCTCCTCTCAAGACACACAAGAAAATGCATAGTCAAGTCCTTCTGTGTCTATGAGGCTGAATTATTCAAAACATTATACTGATTCTTGTACTAGTGCATGTATTGTTGTGATATGGGATATCAACTCCATACATCTTCCATAAAAAATACCTTTTGTTCTTCAATCTGCGCCAATAAAACTCTATATTCCCAACTAGGATTCTTCTGACTTGCAGCAAGTTGCTCTGCATCTTTTATCCAGGAAGAAAGAGAAGCAAAAACATCTTGGAAACGACCACAACTCAGAAGCGCTCTCTGGAGATTAAGAGATCTTGCATTCATCTAAAGTTTTGAAAAACGAGATCGTTATAAAAAGGTTATATATTCTGAGCAAAAATGAAAATATTCGATTGGACACATAAAAAGTCGTATATAGAAATGAATAACCGGTACTGTTTCTGGTATGAAATTTGAAACAAAATGCTTTTCATTTGTTTTTAATAAGAAAAACAGAATAAAATCACTCTTTACCAAGAATTAATTACTTTCATCAATCAGATAAACAAAGGAATAATAAATTGAACCTGATTAGAGTATTTTCTTTTATTGAGAAACTTTACAAATTTTAAAATATCTTAAAAATACACTTACCTTGTTAGACAATTCATTCGACATTTGTTCCAATTCCTCCAGAGCATCAGTGATGTGATTAGTCGGAACAGTAGTCGCAGCGCTAATTATCAAACCATGACCATTATAGTTCAGAGTCTGAATTCTGGCTTGGAGAGGTTCATAGAAATTTTGTCGCAAATTCTAATAAAAATTGAAATATTTTTTGACATGAGATATTAAAATATAAATTATTTGGTTCGGTGAAATGTCAAAATTACCTCAAAATCTTTCTGTTGACGTATAATTTCATCCACTGTGGTGGCATCAGCTCCTAAATTTGCCTCCGCAACGGAAATATCTTTGATACTCGTTGTTGCTTGCTTCATTTTAGTAAAGAAGGATTCCACTTGTTCAAAGATTCGGCCAATTTCATCTTGACGTTGACCAAGCCTAGCATTCAGTCGTACGTCTTTTCGGGTAACCATATCAACCTGAAATGAAAATAAATTAATTATTGATTTTATTAAATTTCATTTCACTATCTGTCATGTACCACAGTATCAGCATTGAAGTGCTTATATGAATTATCCATCGAAATTCCTCGATTCCAGGACACGCTAGGGTTCCGCCATACATAGCAGTTCACATAAATGCCGAACCATTTAGCAAAGTTAAGAAGATAAAAATTTGCTTGACAATGTAAGGTCTTTCACAGCCACAAATTATGTTTATGTATTGAATTTTAGTTTCATACCTCTCTCTGCAGATTGTAATCGTCCATTATATCACCGTTTGTCACCATTATTTTATAATTTGAATGTAAGTCAACAATCTCAGAATGGATAAGATTATGTTTTTTGATTTGTGTGGCAATTTCACCACTCTGTGCTTCTAATGTTTTTTCGTTTCGACTGACAGGCTCAGATTGATCAAATTCCTCCTCTAAATCATTCAAGCATGACATCAGCTCGCGAGCTTTTTCCTGAAAGACATAAAAATTGAAATCCTTTTTTGTTTACTATATAGCAAAAAATGTGATCAGAATATTTTTGTTGAGTATGAAACATTGATAGATTGGTGTAAGTACCCGGTAATTACTTGTTCAAACTATCAATATTTTTGAGAAAAAAAAATAATTCGGCTAACGGGACTTAAGCATTTCGCTTACAATAAGCGATCCAGCGCTCCTCCTTGTTTCATGGGCGGGACCGTGTGCAAGAGAATTCGATAGCATAAAAATATGATAATACAAAACAATGCTTAATAAGCATATATACAAAAATAACATGTTCTCATTGCACAAAAATATAAGTTTATAATAAGCTTTCGTCAGAACATAGTCTAACTTCGCCAGGCAAGATTAAAGTGCTGCAGTCCAGCACAGATCTGAAGATGTTAGAATACCTAGCTTACATTAAACTTAAACTTATATGAACATGGTACTTCATCAAACAAGACTTACTTGACAATTTTCTGTCTGTTGCACAGTATCAGCGAGTCTACCACATTCTGCATCTAAGCTCTTTTTCACAGCACGGAATCGTTGCGTGACATCATCAGCAGTATCACTTACACATTTGCTGGCAGCATCATTTCCAGTGGGCGAATCTTTGACAAGCTCGGCTGCAAAATCTTCCAAATAGACTACTTGAGAAGCGAGGGATGCCAACTCACCTTGCAAAATCTGCATCATAAAATGTAAATTTCAAGTAAAAATTGCTAGAATAATATGATATTATGAAAATAGCTTTTAAAATAAAATTGGGAAGAAATTTAATTCACACAAATCGAGAACAGAACAAACTTGCCTAACATTCATGAATAACATGGATTGCTCCTTGGTGACACATTCCATTGAAGATTCGATTTCAACAAGAAAAAAAAAACAGAAAATAAAAAGCCTATCGACTTTTACAGGTCTAGCTTTTTAATCCTCACCCTTGACATTTCACAGATTCTCATCAGCACAAATCATTATTTACCTTAAGAGCTTCAACATGTTGTTCCGTCCTTGCCTCATGGGGAATGATTTTGTGTTCCTTTAATTGTTTTTCCCCATCACTTATTTTATCGCTGAGCTCAGCAGATAAATTTTCAAATTCATGTACACGTTGAAGTAATTCAACAATATCGTGATCTCCTTTCATTATTGCTGCAAAACAGAAAACACAAAATCAAACATTTTGTTACGAAGACAAAAGCTCCAGGTGAACTAATCAACTGAATGTTCTACCATCCTCACTTAATTTATTTAGAGTATGAAACTCCCTTTCACTGACCTGTCTTCAAATCAAATGGAATAAAAAACAATCTAATCAGCCAGCAATTGCACAGAAGATCAGCTATAGTCATCCAAAATGATAGCAACTAATAATAAATATTAATTTATCCTAAATCCACATTTTCAAATATCATTTTAGAACACACTACAATGAAAGTTAAAATTTTACATTAAAAAACGAACAGCAATAATAATTATATTATGAATGTTTTTATAAAATCAAATTTTCTGTACCTTCAACGAGTTTATCCAAATCAGATTTTAGTTGACATTTTTGAGATTCAATGATAGCAGAATCTGCTGGACAAAGTGTTTTCAGTCCTTCGGCACATTTCATGATGTCATTCAAATCGTCTTTCTTTAAATCATCAGCAAATTTTAGTAATTCAGCCAACTCTCCTTGTTTCGCAAGCAAGTCATCTTCAGAAAGTGCAGGAATGCACGATTTAACTTTTTCATGTCCTTTCGCAATTTTGGAGCTTAAATCTACAGATGATTTTTCAAAAGCTATACTCTGTTCTTGCGCTTCTTTCAAAATTGCATCATATTTATCTGTATAAGAGTATTAAAAGAAAATTGTTAGATGATTGCGATGTTGAATCATAAAACCCAAAAGCATTTTAACTAATTAGTGATAGTAAATTTATGTTAATAATCAGCAAGATGGTCCAATTCAATCAATTATATATTATATTCTATAAATTTAGCTGATTGGAAAAGTTGGTTTTGTGTGTTGCAATTAGGGCTAGGCAAAACCGAATCATTTGGAATTCGGATCTGATCCGTCTATTTTTTCGAATCGGATTCCTGATACCATAAAAATATTACAAATTACAAATATTAGTATAAACAGACTCGAAAATAAATATATTTTAAATTACACTTAATGCCCACAAGCAAAAATTTTCAGTTTCAACGATAAAATCCAATCGATTTTGGTCAAATTTGACCAAAATCTATTGCATTTTGTCGTTAAAATTGAAAAATTTCTCTTCATTTAGCAAGTTTTTGTTCCTGCGACTGATTCATGATTGACTCGAATAATCTGTGCTTCGAATCGATTCGAATCACCAAATCAAATTGCCATGCCCAAGTTGCAATGTGGTGCCGATGCATTAATAAATTTCAATTGCATGGTCGGATATGAACATTCAAAGATGTCACATACCCAATTTCATTTTAGCATTCTCCAGGGATTTGTCAGCTGCTTCTGATTTTTCACTCATCATTTTCAATGAAAACTTATCAGAGGTTTCTCTTGTCAACTCTTCAACAATCTCATGACATCTGGCAACTTTGACTGTATTCAGCTGAACATAAGTTAAAAAAGAATAAAATTTAAATAAAAAACTGAGTTCATAAAAATCACTCATATTTCGCTCATGTAACAAACTTAATTTTTTACCAATGTGAATTTTGGAACAGTTGTAACTCCTCATTTATCCCAATTTGTAGAAAAATCAGACAAGACCCTACATTGAAAATACAATGTTGAAAATAGTACCTGGATTGGAGCTAACTTCATTTCACTTATTTCCTTTTCTTCTCGATGAAGATTATCAATTTTACTGTCCAGCCTTCTCATTCGTTCATCAATGGAGGAAGTCGTATCCATTGACCAATCACAAACTTCCTTTGACAGCCTTTCAAGTTCATTTACTGAATCAATTATAAGACAGGTTTTTTTTTATAACACGCAATATAATTTTGTCAACAGATGGGTTTGTGAATTGAACATATTTTTGTTGGAAATGAAACAAACTCGCCTCGTCCGGGGCATCCTGCATGTATTGCTTATTGAAGCCTTTTCATTGATCAATCTCATCCATTTATCAACAGTGATCGATAGAAAGAAGGGGAGTTAATTAGTTTTGACATTTAACAGCCATTTTAGTTTCATTACATTTTTGGTTACATTACATTGTTCATTTCAATGTTATTTTTCTAAGCTGTTTTTATTGATTTTAATTTTACACTAATATTATTTAACTAATTCAAAAAAACGTATCAGAACAAATCATACCTTTGTCAGTGACAACATCAATCGATGACTTTCTAGCACTGAGGTCATTTTTCAACTCGGTCCAACAACTCTCGATGTTTGACAGCTCCTTTTGTACTTCCTCAGTATTGGGAAGAGTCTTGGCAATACCGATCAAGTTTTCGATTTGTGGTTCCTTAGCAACCACATCCTTTTGCAAATGCTTGAGAAGAAGGAAAATCTTGTCAGTAATAAGTTTTAGATAAGCTTTCAATTTATTGCTAACATATAGGCTATTAAATAGATACCAAAATGTCGGAAAAAGTTCAAGACTGGAACTAACATTTATCATACTTTCCCATTATTGTGTAAAATATATGAATAGACTAAAGTTTGACACATGAAATTATTTGTTTAATACTATTGAGCATTTTGTTAAGATTCAGTCCCAGAGAAAAATGATTCAATTTGCATGATGGGTCAGATTGATTTCTGGGTGAGCAATTTGACAGTCTTCGACCATACAAGAATAGTTTGAGTGTTAAGAATCCTATTTTAACGAGGTTTATCTCATTCTTGTAGTGGAGTAAGTACCTATGAGGGCTGAAAGAATTGCTGAATACAATACTGGGTGGTTCACGTAATCGATGGACACGGCTATCTTCACGAACCATGTAAATATACTTTTTTGATTTGGAACGGGAAACATTACATTTTCTCAGCAGTTTGAGATCCATTCTAAAAAATGTCTATTAAATACCTCAACTTGTTGACTTTGAGTAGCCAGAACTGTTCGATCGCACACAGTTGCACCAAGCATATTTAACATATTGCGTTTATCAGCAAGCCAGTCTTTAAGCTGAGCAGATCTTGTATTAAAATCACCAAGAGCTCCAAATGAACTTTCCAATTCCGAGACATATTGGTCGGATTCTCCCAAAAGGTTCTTCCATCGCTCATCTGAAGATTATAACAGAAATTTGTATAAAATTTAACAAAACTCAAATAACATGATAAACATGATTCAAAAGGGAAAAATTTTGGGCAAAATTTTCTATAAACTGCAGCATCAATGCAACACTGAATTTTTTGCTTGGTACCGAACATCGCATGTTTAAGGTTAGCAAGATAAAAAAGAACATATTATGACGAATAATGTGAGCAAACATGTGTTACTTCCTTTGAATCTTCAGCAAATAGTTATCTTTCTTTGGCACATATTTAACTTTACTTGAGGTTTTGTTTGCTTTCCTGATAACTCTCTCATATGATATATTTATTTGTATGGCCTTTCGTGAGAACAAAAGAAATAAACTATGCATATGACAGATCCAAAAAATTAGCACTGATGACGTTTTCAAAATTTAGTTTAAGATTAGCAACATATCTTCACAACTACTCACTGATATCTTTTATTTGTTCTTGAACTTCTGGAACTCCTTCAGCTCTAGGTTTCGATTCACAAAGTTTAGTTGAAATGTTTGTAGCATTCCGCAATTCATTTGTGTGAGAGAGAAAATTCTCCCGCCATTTCTGAAAAAAATACAACATGATGTTTTATATATTGCACGACTGCTAACAGGTAAACAGATTAGTAGTTATTTCAGAAAATATAAATGTGAAATAAGGTCTTCTATGCAATACTTCTAACTCAAACTCAACTTTCTCAAGCAATTTAGACAACTCGTCAACAAATAAAATTTGATAAAGAATGGCAATATGCTTGCTGCATAAGACGATTTTGAAGTTTTTGCTCAGGATTTCCCATTGTGATATTCCTGGGAATTTATTACGACATGCCAGAGCGTCACAAGGTGCAATACAAAAAACAGTGTACGGTGTGCTGAGGGTTATGAGGCTTAAACCTCAATACAGATTATAGAAATATGACAACTACAACCTTATGCTTTGCTAACATATTTCTCATCATTTCTACATCAGTTTTCTCAGAAGATTCAAGAGATTTCTTCCAGTCATTTCTCTCCAATTCAGCAGAACTTAAAATCTCCAAGATTTCGTTTGCCTAGAGATAAAAATTACTTATGGTAACGCACACAAAATATTCATAAGACAAGAAGGTATTAGACTTTCTGTTGCTGTGAAGACAGAAATTCTTTTTTAATTCTTAATTATTGAACTCCATCATTAAAATTATTTTTAGTCATAGTGGAATTTTGAATACCAAGTTGAAACAAACATTTGCCCTAAAATCTGCCAGACAACACTTATATTAGGTTGGCCTGACTTCAACCACATCAAAAGCTTTGTAGAAGACTACTTATTTTGTGCAGTGCATATGTAAACTATTAACATGTTGTCTGGCTTTTAAAATAAACAAGTAAAAAATATACTATAGTTGATTTTTTGTGCATTATTCAAATGTAATTTCCGCTTCGTTTAAAATTTTGCTTTCTATGTCAAATATTCAACGTTTCAATATTGATGAAAATGGTATTTCATCAAACATCTCAACCTGTAAGCCTCTCCGGTTCAATGTGGTTTCATTTGGTGATCACAATTTCTAGTTTCCAGTCTCAAAATTTTACATAGATAGTTAAAAAGACAGACATCAGATATCATTACCTGATTGTCATAAGTTTGTCTTGTTTCTTTAATTTCCATCAAGTTTGATTGTTTGTCAGATAGTTTATCTGACAAATCATCAAACATTGTGTTGATATCTTCCAGCTGGACTTCTATGGTTCCTGGAACAAACGACATTTGATTAAAAAAAACCAGGATTACTTTCAAGCCATGATCACATGCAAGTTGAAAATTTGAAATTATCTAGGTTGGCATTGTCCATCATGTGCTATAGGTAGTTACATTGACATTACTGGGCAATGATGATGGTCATAAAAACTTAAAATAGACTTATATCACTTGATGTCATCCCATGAGCATATTTATACATTGGATGTTCTTGATGAAATAAAATACATTTCAGAAATACCAATTAGAATATAAAATATTATCGAAATGTCTCAGTCAGCGATATTTTCATTTAACATATTTAGTTATTTGTGAGCCAGTGATGGATAGTGCTTCATGCGGGAGTTAAATTAGATCCCTGCCAAGTCACTGAAATAACATCAGCAAATTGCATCCAAAATATTCCAGTTGCCTTCTTTTGATTGATTACGTGCTATTTGTTAAACAAATTAGAAAACCATGCACCAAAACTCGTCAGCACATAAACCATATTTTGCGTTAAAAGTGCTATTAAATGAAAATCCACTTTAAATTTGAATTGATCCATTTAGTGCAACAGAATGGACCCTACTACACGATTGTGGGTCAGAGGTCATGTGTAGTACATGTATATCCTGAAATAATTTTTTTTAAAGGGATTCACTGACCTTTTCCATTAGAAGACTTTGAATCAGGTGCAGAGTCTGGTAAATTTTGAAAAACTAGTTACATATCAAGAATATTCCATTCAATTTGTCACACATAACCCATTCATACTTATTATAAAACAAATTATAAAGTGAAACAAATTTTTTGATTGGTTAACAAACATAAATATATATATTTTTTCAAGGTTATCCATGCAGTAATTAAGAATATTAATGATATTCAATATCATAGAACTTATGAACAAAAATTCAACATTTGCTTCAAAAAGTGACTTTGATTATTCAGTCGGTTTACCCAGACGGTATGTTAGATTATCGTTGAAACCACAAAATAATTAAAACATATTTTCTTTTTCCAAATCATTGAAGAAAACAAAATATTGAATTTTTATTTTCTTAAATTTTCTTTTATTAAGTATATGTGACAGATAAACCACATCATGGCGACACACTCTATCAATGACCCATACCTAAAAAGGCATGCTGATATTATTTTTATGAGGTGAACAAGCAAGCAAACATCAGCAACCAACATGTAAAAGACGTAGTGTATTCACAATGTGAATTCAATTATTGTGAAAATTTGAGTTTTAATGTCAGCCAGACGCTATCAGATATCGTTTTACTGCAATTCGAAAACGATTTATCTTTGAGAAAAATCTGATTAAATAAAAACATTTAAGTTCCACTCAAAGAGCAAAAATACATGCTGTTTATAAATAACCTATTTAAGATCAAGACTAAGTCACCATTTCTACAAAGCATAAACACTGATAATACCTTTTTGATTAAGCCGTGCTCTGCTCTTACGCATGCCTGCATCCAAAGTGAAATGTGATATGAGAAGCAAAAATAAAAAACAATAATAAAATGAATATTGTTCAAGGAAGCAGGTTGAAATAATATTATGCTTTTTTCTCAATTTACGAATAAATATTATTTCCTGATTATTCAACTAATTATGATTTGTTAGTATAATAATATCATAAAAATGAACGCGACATTGCTGATATTGACAAAGCAATATAGCATAACTATGGAAACAAAATTTTATATGGAAATTATAGTTAACCAATTATCAAATTTAAATTCTTAAAGCATGAAAAGTATAACATAAAAAAAAAAAAAAAAAAAAAAAACAGAAATCAATGCTTCAAAATGCTGGAGGATGTAAAATAAAACAACGAAAATGTGACAAGATATATCAAGATTATATTTTTGTCATGGACTAAAATATCCCAATCCTAAAAATTGTTTAAGACAATGACATATCGAGTGATTCCAAACTAATGCATTCCCAAAGAATGTAACCATAACCCTACTACCCTTCAAGCTTTAGAAATGAACTGCAATGCTAACTAACACCGACTAACAACAAAATGAGATAATAAGATTCGAACAAAGGAATCGAGGACAAAACAAATTAACCCAAAAGAAAGAGTGCCTTCACCATGTAATTAAAGGAAGAGAACATAAATCAAGGATAAAATTGTCTTTTTAATAAATTTTATTCTTGTTATACTGGGGGTAGCGCCAAGTTAACGGAATCGCAACAGGAAAAATATGATTATACCTTTGTTTTTGCGTCTGTGAGCTCGCAGACGTCTTCTAGATGGCGACATAGTTGATTTCGGATCAAACGAACTGAGATCATATATATGATCAAGATCTGTTGTTTTCGATTCCCATTTATCTAAGAATTTCTGAATACAAAATTCAGGAATAAAATTTGTAAAAATCAACACGAAGCATGTATTTTAATTATTATAACATACTCAATCAGTAATGTGTCTAATACTCGAAATCGTTTAAAAGATGTTACTACTAGAAAACCTAAGTTTTCAAAAAACCTTGACCTGACCTGACTGATCAATGGGCATCGAAAAAATTATATAATTCAAGTATAATAATAATAAATAACAAAATTACCTGCGTAGCTGCAATTTGTTCATCCAAAGTTTTCAAGACAATGGAATCTTTCATATCCCCAACTGCACCATCAACGGATTTCATCCATGATGAGAAGTCGGCCAATGAATTGTCAAATGATGCCATTTGGTTTCGTCGGTCAGCAGATTCTTCTTCCCTAAAAACAAATAAGACAGCGGTGAAAATGAGGAGAGCACACTGCACTCCCAGTATTAGAGTACGTCATATAAATCCTGACAATTTTGTATAAAAACATTTTCATTTCACTGCAATGATTACTATTAAAAAACTTCATCATACGTTCAATGTAGGATCAGTGTTGGACATAAGAAGTATTAGATAGCGGGTCCTTATCACTCAATATAAGGAAGAAGAAAGAATGTAAAGTAAGTAACATATTGGAACAAACATTTCAGTCAATATTTCCAGTAATTCTCCCCAAGAGTTGTTCAAGTGTGACAAAACATCACGAGCAGGTGCTGCATCACTGATTCGACAATCTCCAACGATTGTTTCTCCGTCACTTAAAACTTGGGTCACACTATTGCGTTTGCCTTCGACATCACTTCGAATTTCCTGAAATTTGAAAAAATAAAAACCCTTTTTAAATTTAAAATTGACAGTAGTTCTTCAAGTGAAGTCAAAATTGCATAACATAAATTCAAAGAATTATCTATCGCTTATTTCAGTCGACTTATATTAGAACTTATTAAATATGATTTCTAGCACCATAATTGTGATGCATGCGAAGTTTATATTTAACAGAAAAAATCTTTTTTTTATGCAACCCTAAAATGAGTTAAAAATCATTGACTGCATCCATAACAAAATCATTTCGTAGGATTGACTATGTGGAACTCAACTGTTATGATAGTATACAGAGATTTATATGTACAACAGATGAAAGTCAAGAAAAACTTCATTTAATAATCGTAGGTAGTTTTAGCGAACCAATCAAGAGAAAAGTGCAAAAAATCATCCAAGTATTGAGTAGAATGATTGAAGTACCTGAACTAATGTTTCAGCAGCAGGTAGCTCTGCTTGATTGGCGACAGAGATTTCATCGCCGTGCAACTTATCTAGTACGGATTCTATCCAGTCCGACAGTTCAGAGGAATTTGATTCGAAAGGAGCAAGTTTATCCCGAAGCTCAATTAAATCAGTGCATCTTTGTGAGGTACCATGTTCCACTTTTCCAAATCTTAAAATCCAAGTTTATAAATTATATAAAATAAGATACAAATATAGAAAAACTTCGTTTTTATGTTGTACTGCGCAAAAATGTACAAGTTTTGAGATTTGTACCCTTCACAAAAACTAAAAAAATAAATATAAACACAGAAAGTAAAAAAAATATGAATAATATTATTTGTCACAAAACAATGACAATAAGTGGATTACCACGTTAAACCAGAGTGGTTCTCTTTTTTCTTATTATCAGCTGCTCAATTCAACCGAAATATGAATCAACAAAAATTTTTAATCTTCTTATACGATGAATTTAAGAAATTTAACTTTTGAACATCACAATCATCATCATCATCATCATCATCATTAATCCTTATGAATCTACCTGGTGTTCAATTGACCCATTTTCTTATGAAGAGAATCTGTTGCTTGTCCATCTCCACCCCCAAGCAAACTTGTGCAAACTTCTTTTACTTCAACAATTTCAGGAGTACGCTGACTCACAGATGCTTTGATTTTCTGTAAACAAGAAGACAGAATAAGCAAAAACAATGCGTGCTGCTCTATTAATTTATCATGAATCAAGATGAAAGGGATAAATCTCGCACTTCATGAAAACTTTATACTTCTCCATATTAAACAAACAAACCAATTACATTTGCTCACAAAGCAGTATCATACGTCTTCTTCCCTTGCTTTTGATTCTTTTATATGTTTAAAAACAGATGAAAATTTAATCTCAACAAGAAAACAAAATATTGAGTAGAAAGGATTATCTTACGTCTGCATCATCCAGAGTGGAATTCAATTTTGACAACTGGGCCACAGTTTCATTTTTATTCTGTTCGAGATGACGTTCTACATCATCTAACCATTTAAGCAACGATTCCAATCGTTCAGAAACTCCCTGTGATTTCGACAATGCTGAATTCAGTTCAGTTGATTTGTCAGCAGCATTGTGGCGAAGATCATCATATCGTTTGCGAGTTGTGCCTGAAAGGTGTCAAAATATCTAATGAATGCAGGTTGATATAATAATGATGTGTAGTGGCCAATCGATTCAGATACATACTCTAATTAGGCAAATTGAATTTTTAGAATCAAGGTAAATGGTGAATTGTCGAAAACCAAAAGAGGATTGCAGAAAACAGTAAAATGAACAATTTGAAACTGGACATCTTGAAAAGATAAAAAATCTACAGTATTTTTGACCTAGTCTACAGTATATTTGACAAGAGTTATTACTTGTGTGATTCTTGATGTCATTCCGCTCACGATCTTCTACTGCTTCTTGTGGAAGAGCAATGAAGTCACCAGCAGCAACTTCTAGTTTCTGTACAGCTGAAGCATGGTTGTTAACATCTTGCAGTATTTGTTCAACTTCTTTTGCTTGTATCTATATGATTAAACAACAACATATTCCAATTAACATGATCAGAAAATGCTTATCTAATTCTATTTTTTTTAGGTATGAGGCACCGATGGACAGCGCCGGTCATACCATTCCTAAATCACGCATGTTTGACAGAATCAGCTGTCAGATTGGATCAATTATAAACTTGAGAAAAACGTATCTACTTGTTGAAACCAAATATTCATGATCTTGCAGATTTTCTAAATGTGCATATTTCTTTGTCTTTCAACATTCTGTTGAAACATTGCTTTTTTAATTATAATAACGTACTAGAGTGAATCAGATAGAATGTAATACCTATTAGTGCCTTACCTTCAACAAAACAAAAAAATGCAAAATTTAATTGAACTAAATTTAAATTAACCAATGTTTGAATCTCAACTTTGATATACAATTTATGCTCGAGTAAACATGACTTATTTAAATGTGTTTTTTTTCTAAAATTTTTTTTAATAAAATTCGCTCAGAGCAAGGTTGCATGATAAATGAAAATTAAGTTATCTTCATACCTAAAAGAAGAAATCCTTAAGAAAACTCTTATATAATATATTTGTTAACGACCAGCACACCAACCGAAAATCGCAATTGGAAACAAATCTGAAATGCCATCACCAAGTATGCAAATTTTGTATCACAACACCAATGTGCGATCGATGTGAGCATTATTCTCGAAAAGTAACTTCTGTCTGGGGTTAATCTACTGTATATAATTCAAAGCTATATAGAGAGACACTGAAAATGATCCAATATGCTGGATTGGAGGAATGACACAACGAATTGAATGGTCGGCCTAAGTACTAACCTGCAAAGCGTTAGGTTCAACAGGAAGAGGTCTTTCGTTGATGTTATTCAATTGACTTTCTGTTTGGTCTAACCAAGGGTAGATAGTAGGTAATGTAGCATCATACGTAGCCCGTTTCTTGAGCACGTCTGTTAAAAGTTGTTCTCGATCATGGGCCTGAAATGAATTACAAAAGTAAGTCTTAGCTTTAAATACTTTCAACAGCGAAAATCAATTGTTGACCTTTGAAGGAGGAATGAAACATAAATTTAGGGTTGTTCAAAAAATGAAATTTTGTAAATACGCGGCAATCACCCCCTCAAAAGAAACGAGTAAAAAATAAATAAACCTAAAATTTCAGCTCATGTGGAGAAAGATTTAAATCGGTGTCCATGGTTTGAAGTTTCTAGTTTCAGGTAAAATCTGGTAATATAAAAATTCTCAAATCTTTTTATTTGTTGCTGTCACTAAACTATCATAAAAATTTAAAACTTTTTTCGAACGTCAGGTAAACGAGACTCGCTGGATGCCTTACATCACTAAATTCTGATGCGTCAATGCCTTCATCTTCGTCCTCTTCAGTTTGACAAGTCATTGTCTTAGTAACACTGTCATCATTGGCAGCGACGACATCTTCAGAAAGATAATAAACAGGTATTTGGAGGCCCTTCGTAAAAAATCTTATTTTCGCAGTGGAAAGTTCATCAGATGATACTTCGCGAGGGAAAATATCACTAGGATGAGCTTCACCTTTAAAAGGATATGTATTTTCAGGATTAGTGTGTTTCACAGTAGTATCACAGTGTAGGATAGAATCAGACGATGATTTTCTGTTAAGTTTTTTCAGTTTGCTAGATAACTTAAGACTTATTTTGTTCGATTTTTGTCGTTTCTGGACATCAAATGGATAAGAAGAATTATTCGGAACGTGTTTCACACTTAATCCTTCAACATCTTGCGTGGCGTAACATCCTGCTTCAGGTGACAACTGGGTTCCCATATCACTAACTTCCATCAAACCCACATCACTATGGGGTGTATCGGACTGAATGACATCATCAGTACGTTTTTCAGTAGGAAACTCTTGTGAAAGATTAGATGATTGACTTGGTGATATCGTATATCCACTATCTTCTTCATGTTCAACAACTACTTCCTCTGGGTTCAATATAACATCTGCGCATTCAGATTTAATTGGAATTTCGACAACCTTATCTAATTGTTTTTTATTGGGAATTTCATCATCATGTACATATACCTCATTTACGAAAGAACCATCAGATTGTTTAGATGGTGATTCATCATTCTTGATAACATCATCATGACGTAAAGTAACAGCTCTGTTCACAGCGCTTTTCGTTTCTTCTTCACTTAAAACCTCAACCTGGATATCATCTTGAGTTACTTCTCTAGAATCTTTTGAATTTGCAGTTCTGATAGGTTCTGGATTTGATATATCAGGCATCGACATTGCTTTTCTTGATTCTTCACCGAGTTTGTACTTCTTGTTAACGAATCTACGCTTCTTTTTCAACTTCTTTTGTTTCCGAAATTCCCGACTCGCAACAACATCTGGATGCTCATCCCAGTTGTCAGGATCTTCATCAGACCCAGTTTTAATTCTTCTTGAACAACAATGGCAGGAATTGCCCATTTTTACTTTCTAATTATCTCCTTTATAATCGTGTCATTCGAAAACGGAGTTGAAATACGACAATAATTCAAAATCGCACAGTGGATTAACGAACTTGAATTAACAGTGTTGTGTTATTCAGGAGAACTGCCAATGACACTCAGATACAACTAATCATTTCTGCGAAATTATTTTCAAAGTTGAATATACGAATATTAGAAAGAAGAGCTCGTTACATAACTTACAAAACTTAAATTGAAAACTTATTTCTGAACTTGTTTAATAGCTTGCGGCGGTCCTAAAATGTTATACAAATGACGAATTTTGAATTGTTTTGCTAAAAATAATAAAGATTAATACGAGATACATAGACATAAACATATAAACACTTTATAGCGGGTATTACGCAAAAATTATCGAATTGACGTTTATAAAGTTACAAACAATATTGATGAACTTCTAAATTGCATAATTGAACTTATATCGGTGAGCAATTAAGGACATTACACACGTATTGATTATGATACTCTGTTTAGGTATGGGCCATACCAATTACAACAATGTTGATCGAACAGGTTTTATTGAACAATGGTTTACTAATGAACTGCGGCGCCGATGCACCATAATATAGTATACTTCACATCGCGCTACTGATTAATCTAAGAATTTTGTTCCAAGAAAGCAAAATTTTCTGTTTCAAAACACAAATAAAATAAGTACGAGGGAAATACCTCAAGTTTACTACACAATCTATCTATTTGATCAACGAGGCCACCCAGGATTTAGGAGTAATTTGAGTAGCTAAATTTCCAATACAAAACACCATTATTGAAAACCGGGTGGAAATGACCCAACGTGGAAAATTTTACTTCAACATATTTTGTCGTCTATGGGTCACTGATGGTTCGGCTGAAAAAATAATATGATTTCACATCGGGTTTCTCTACCAAGAAATTTTAACATCAAGCAAACTAAAATTTCAGCTGAGGAAAAAGACTTGGAACCCTATCTTTATTTTCGTGTTTTCAATATAACAGATTTTAGAAATCAACATAGAACATGGTCTGTTGAACATTTACGCTGTAATATATTTGTTGAAAACAGGCGACAAACCAGGATCGCGCGGTTTATTTAAGCACGCCCCCAGAAAGACGTGAAACTTTTTACCAGTACACGAACGGTAACGAGAGGAACTAAAAGAAAATTGCAAAAAAGCGTGACAACAAAAAAAATGTGTAGCTTTCATTCCATTTGAGCTGAAAACTGCTAAAGCAGTAGATAGTATCAGGCCACAACTTTTTAAGTGAACGTAAAAACTACATCACAGGTACAACTCCATACGTTTTTCAGTGAAATAATTATGCAATACTCCGCTTGTCGCTTATCAACATCCTACATCTTTTCATTAAAAATCAACTAAAATAATTTTTGTGAAATTAATTGAATATTAGAATCATAGTAAATAACAACAAAATAAACCTGTTCAAAAAATTATAAAATACATCAAGATTTAAATATATTTCATTAAAATTTATACATTTTTGATTATGTTGCTTTCGAATCACTGGAAAAATGAAATCGAAAAATCTACGTATTCGCGAATCACAAAGTAAATCGAATATTTTGGTCAGCCTTATTAGTATTTTTTCTTGGTAACTCATGAGTGTGATCAGGAAACAAGGGCAGAAATTATATCAAATCAGGAAATATTTTATTGTCGAGCGCGATTATTACAGACACATCATGCCCATCGAAACAGCTGTAGTAACTAGACAGTTGGAAATCATTTGTTCGATCATTCTTTGCTAAGTTTGTGCCATTGATGGATTTTCGATAGGATAGAACATAATTTTTGACAAGACATATCGGCGAGACGCCGTCGGCCATATTTACCCAAAAATATCACAACAGACAACTTCGATCCCAGAGATAGGCCAACACCCATAAAAGGTCAAAATAAGTAACGCTCAATGACTCATAAAGTCAGACGAGGTAAAGCAAATTCAAATTTCTAGCTTTTCAAAAATATGATACGAACTTGTCAAAATCAAACCCGTTTCGGAACACCTAACCCTTGCAGAAACGATAGTAAATGGCGGATCAATCGAAAAAAAATGGTTCAAACACGACTTGTTAATTATTTGGCCATCGATCACGGGTTTATCTGTGCCTCATACTCGAAAGTTAATTAGTGATTGAGAAAAACTTCATTTCTTTCTCAAATAACACCAATACACAATACACTGGGGAATGACAATTAAAACGAAAAATTGCTTAAATCAAAATTTAAAAAATTTCCTAGAAATATTTTCAGAAAACAATAAAGCATTCTAGGCTTCTAAATATCAAGCGAATGTACCAAAAATTCTGCGAATATATCCGTGCATCGACCATGGCCAAATTTAATCACCCAAATATCATTTGTTAAGTATGAGAAGATGATGAATCGCGCCACCCAGGCGCGGTCCGTCTGTGTCTCATGCTTGATAAAATTAAATATCTGGCTAGGGGCATTGCACTATCTCCATACCAGAATTAAGAACAATGGACAATAACAAACAATCCGATAGTAAACCTCTGCCCCAGAAAAACGAGCGTGAATATTAACCAGCACCCATTGGCGGTGAGATAAAAGTAATTGCCAACTGGGAAATCCAATTTGCGACGCCTCTTAATCTTTATTGTCGTGAACTGCACGGTCTGTTGTCTAGCGAGGTTTTATTAACCGCTTTTCATGGTCAATTACATTTAGGAGTACTAGTTTTCATGGAAAAGTATTTTACCACAAAGATTTGGAAGTGTATAGTCTTACTAAGAGGTTGGTTGAGGTAAATGTATGTATTAATTCGGCCGCATCGAATATATCAAATTTCAAGTCAGTTGTCTTACCAGTTGAAAATGTTTGTCAAAAATGGACCATTTAGAATGATTACGACACCGTATGAAAAATACTATTTCTATACGTTATATTGCGTGTAGCACTTATCAAGTGTGTATCATAAAATTTTTTCTTGATAATTATTTCAAATGAACAAAACAACGTACACATATTTTGTTTAGTCCATGGGAAATCAATCTGCTGCCAACGTACAACGAAAACAAACAGAACAATTTTTTTCTGACGGGCCGAGAGCCACAAACCTTGTCGCCAAATAAGCGAAAAAAATACTTCTATGGACAATGACAATGTCAGCTGGTCAGTCACAAACAAGACAATGTAACGATGTTGCAAACCTCGCAATCTGATCACAATATTTTGTTTCAACTAGTTCTGTTAAGCATGTGTCACTGATGGACCACACCGACGAGACGCGGGCCATCTGTGACTCTTGCTCAACAAAATAATTTTCCGGCTGAGAATTTCCAAAATAAAAGAGAAAATTATCCGAAAATGCTATACAGAATAAATTTGACCGGTTTAGCGAACGCAATAGAATTTTAAAACGGAATTCAATTGAACAAGAACTATCAAGAGAAAGAGGAAAAAAGAAACAAAAATAGTAATTATGTTAATAATACTGAGAAAAGTTTGACGAGATATATATTGCAAATTTCACAATTCCAAGTGTTTTTTTCTCAAAACCGACAAATCCAACTGTCTATCTAGGTAATATTATTTATTAACAAGCTCAACTGAGGTAAACTAATATTAAGGCTATATATTTAACAAAAGTTATTACTCCTCGACAAAGATTTCTAAATTTTGAAGAACAATTTCACTAACTGTCTCAAATTTCAAACGTGTCTTAGCGGAGCATAGCATAAATAAACCACAGTGCTACAATTCTGGCAATTTTTCGCTTGAATGCAGAAAATATGGCCGCATTTTTTCCGAATCACGCCAAAGATATATTTGCACGCACAAAATGATAACGGGGTGTTACTTTTCATGTTACAATATCGCCCATGTTTCATATCGAACATACTTGGACTGTGATACCACATAAGCCTAACTTTGGTTCCGGTTAATAGGCGATTCAAATGAGAAATTATATTCTTGTCAAGCATGGGCCACAGATGGACCACGCCTCAGAGGCGCGATCCATCAGTGACCCATACTTAACGAAGATATTCGATCAACATTTTTCTGAACAAAATATACTGAGGCGTATACTCGACAAAGTATAATTCCCGATTTCCCAAATGATCAAAAAACTTATTTTGCCGAGCATGCGCCAAAGACGGAACGTGCATAAGCGGCACGACCCATCAGCGACAGACACTTAACACAACTTCGTTTGAACAAAACCTTCCTGATTGGAATGGGCAAGAGCGTTTCATCCAGTTTACAAGCATGACCAATAATATTCATAGTTTATTGTTCGTTTTATCGAATGCGTCGTCCGTCACAATTGACTTAAGATCCTGGATATCGTCAATCGACAGATTACAGGGATAAACTTATAGATTAATATCGAACGGGGATATAATAAGACGAAACAATATACAGCGTGGGCTAAGCAACTTATTCTTCTGATATTACAATATTGGCTGGACTAAAGTATTACCCTTTCAAGATATTTCAACCAGATAAAAACGACAAAATAAAATTGCGAATGGATAACAGAGGGTTATTATATTATATTGTATCATATAGATTCGACACAGATTTATCGAATTTTACTCAAAAATCAAGCTGAAATGACGTATTTTGACCGCACTGTAAAACGATATGAATTCCTGTCAAATTTACTTCTACGTTCGATCGTACTTGAAGTATTAATTGCAACTTTATTTTGTACCAATTGGTTTGTTCACAATTTAGCTAAAAATGTCCATGTCCTTGTTATTTATTTAATCCGAAATTGAATGAGAACTCGAGAATTGCAAACCCGAACAATACGAAATTGTCAAGTTAGGATTATGTATACTGTAATTGATAATATAAACTTTGGACCTTGTCGGCCATTGAACAGGAAAACCGTCGCAAGAAAATCACAGTTTTATGAATCGTAACAGATGTTTAATAAATAATGCAACATTCCTGTCTCTCATTTAACACGAATCAATACCAGACATAAAAACATCGCATGCATCCTCCTTATAACTCAGCAATAATAAACATTCACATACAAGCACGGGGCAGAAATAAATCGAGCAGAGCTACATTTCCGTATGTATGCTACGTGGTACTGGTTAAAATATACAAATGAGATCAATGTAGGATAAGTCACATATATCCTCTACATCGGGCACTGTGGTACACCAGAAAAAAGGGAATTTAAGAATTATCGACATTTTTCAAAATTATGGTAACGCTCTAAAAGAATAAATGACTTTTTTCGATAAAATCTATGACTTCATTTTTTGCGTTGGACGTGAACCATAATCCTATTCTAACATTTAGATCAAAATCACCAACAAAATCTTTGGCATTATGAAATAAAACAACATTCCCACGCCACGTATTTTCTCAAAACAAAAAGTTTAATCGATTTATTTTCAAGACATATTTGACAAGGGAATTCGTCTTTTAGCGCGATCAATCCCAGACTTCTACGATCGCAGCCGATGGGTCTAGTTGAGTCGACATATGGTTGACACGGAAACAAGGAAAATTCGCCTGCAACAGTGTTTAATGGAGCGAAACCAAAATTGTGCATGTGTATTGAATTTTATTACGCTACCCATGGTCGCCCATCGCTGAGAATTAAAATATTGTTCCAGAAATATGTTTTTAAACTCTCGTGCATGCCAATAAACGAATCATATTCCGAAGCGAAAGGAATGTGCAGTTATAAGCATAGCTATATTCTTGATACTAGCGATAATACGCATTCCTACTAAAACTACAAATCCATTCATGCATGTCAAAATGGCAGATGGTGCGAAGTTGATTGAGCGTATTGAAGCGGATAAAAGAATTCATATACGGTATAGGGTTTCGTTTTTATTTGTTTTTGCATGTGAAATTATTTCCTGACTTTTTGGCGAAAGATGTGCTGGAAAGTCAAACAATAAAATAAAATGCAAAGGGTAGATTATGGTAAACAAAATTAAAATATAACACAATCGCGACTTTTTACTGGATACGATATAAACTCGAATGCAAATTTTTTCACTTTCGTAATTTCCTCGTAGCACGTTTATCATATCATCAGAACCTGCCTATCAAATAGTCAATAATTCATTCAAAACCTGATAAAATATTTCTTACATATTTATATCACTTCCTATCTAACAATAATACGGCAATCAAACTACATCCAAATCAGAAATTTTATTTTGCAAGAATGACCCACAGATAGATCACCTATCATAGACTCATACTTAGCAAAAAAATGTTAACTAATTTTTTCTGAGTCTCTCGTAATATGTTCGTTCTGGCGTTAATCGAAATAAACTATGTCTATGAATATCACTCCGTGCCAAGTATAAGGTTTAAACTATATTAAATTCGCCCGGAGCGCACAAAACTGACATCTAACACCCACGCCACACGCGCTTTGCAACTGTCAATGTTGAAATGCAGGACACGGCTTTGGAACGTGCTAAATAAGCCGCGAATGAAGCCGTATTACGCCGAGTGTGTCGTGTTTTCTCGCTCTCTAGTGATTATTATGAGCACATGACCGGCATCACTTCTACGCGTAAAATGCGATTTCCGAATCCATATGTACTACACACAGGATGGGCTTTGGGGCTTATAAAAATATAGTGAGAAATAATTGCAATTTATACTTCTAATGTGATATCTAATTGATTTTTAGTTCCATGTGGTTTTGGCGTAAAAGTTGGTCACCAATCAGATTAGTACAGTCAAGAAGATGTTTGCTAATTATTGTTTTGTCAGGTATGGGCTATAAATAGAGTACACACAATATTTCTGCAATGTTTTGTAAACGTCTGGCTTTGCCAATTGCGGATCATATGTGGACAGTTGATAAGCTGACCCGCATATGATGAATGAGAGGGCTTGCTTATCAAACATGGTCCATTAATGGTCCGGTCCATACTTGGGATAAGGCTTTCTGGTCAAATATAATGAGTATTGCAATAAATAACACCTGAGAATACTTAACGTCATTAGCTTGAATCGGATCAAAATTAAGACACTCAATCCGATTGAAATCTTAGGTTTATTGCAGATAATGGTGACCGGCGCATCACATTTTTCTATTCATTTCTTGTGGATTTTTTTTTAATAAAAGTCGTTCGTAAATCTAAAATATTTCACTCGCTATTTCACATCAGTAAAATTATCAAAAACCAAAAGTGTGAATGGATTGCCAGGCTTTGAAAATCTACTAATAAACTTAGTACATTACGGAATCCATAACCCTATAAAATTCTGTTGTTTATAAAACATAGATATTTGTATATTCTTCGAAGTAAAGAAAATAATATAATCAGAATAAGCGCATCTCATTGTCAAACAGTAGAACGAAGAGAATTAATGTTTTGGAAAGTTTTCACTGGACTGGAACGTTCACACCACATACTGTGAGGCATAAATATTTAGCGAAGCGAAAATGTACCGTACTTCATGAACCAAGTACACATTAATAAACTGAAAACACATTTTTTGTGTTTTCACAAACCGACCAATGGCATAGAACATTTTTGTTATTTTTTTTTTGATAATAAAATAAGAAACTAAAATATTTTGAAAAAAAGTCGGTAATGTAACTAAACAATTTATATTTATCAATCAAAACTAAGACAGAAAAAGATGAAACTTGGAGAAAATATACTAATGAGCGATAAATTATAACCTTAAAAGTACAGGATAAACAAAATACGAGGCCAATTCCGACAACTCCCGAATCAGAAATTTCATTCGGTCAAGCATGTGCCACAGATGTAGCGCGCACTTCGGCGGCCTATACCTTACAAACTGGGATTACCGTAACTATGAATTAGCAAGTAGTGAAAGTTATATTATCGCAATCTTATCTCAACACTAAAAAACACAGAATATGAACATAAAGTGGTCTGGATAGTGGGATGGTCTGGATCTCAATCAGCAATAAGTGTGATAAAATTACGGAAAATCTCTAATTTTTCGCGCTCCTTCAGTGCGAATATACTTTTTCCTGCGTTTTACGACCAAATTACATCATTAGAATCTTTTTTCAGCCAAAATTTAGCCGTGCTCTGAAATTTAACTTTAAAATTTCTTGCGCGCCATTTTTGTTAGTAGTGAACTGTCAATCTACTTTTTGCTATGGAGTCGAACCCCCAATGTCGGAGATCTTTCACCGGCGCTGGTACCAGATCAGAAATTCTTTACCAAAACATGTTTTGTTAAGTATAAGTCGCTGATGGATCGCGCCGCCAAGGCTCATACTTAACAAAATTCAATTTCTGATCGAGATAACTCTATACATTAATAAACACAACACATTAACTGAGAATATTAGAAAAAAAAGCTACCTGCTTGACTACATCATCATAAAATGATTTTGTGACAGTCATCAGTTTTTCTACTTCACGCTCCGTTGGATCTGAGACGCCGTCATTATTATCTTCAATTGTTTTCTCGTCAGAAGATTTAAGATTGCAGTTATATGCCTGGAAGAATTTGATAAATCATGAAAAACTTGGACAAAGTTGAAAATGTCTATATTTTATGACTCAAGGTCATGTTCGCACATGAAAAAGAAGTAATAATTCGGACTGCCCTCACATTTAGTTTCAACCGTATTCGGAATTCACAAAAAAACAGAAGGTCCTGTTTGCGCGATCTTAATTAAAGCTTTAACGTTTTGACCGTGTCTCGTAAGTGGCGACTATAATCAAGCTGATTTTCCATCGCAAATTTTATGCAAACATTTCGGATCAACAGCTTCACTAATATTTATCATATCTTGCCTATTTTGCAGCAAAATCATGATTTATTTTCACGATAAAATTCAACATATATCCTGAATTTACTGCAAAATTAATCAACTTAAGAATAAACGAAAAACGAATTGCATTTAATTAGAGTTGTAGAATACCTGGCTATTCGGACAAGGGCAACTCAAGTAATAATAAACTAACCTTTGCAGCATCAACCAATCTTTTCGAAGTCATTCCTAAAAATCGAAGATCTGCTTTGTGAGCGCTCGTTTCTGATTGAAGGACACCGATGTCACGTAACTCTTCTTCTAACGCGGGCATGTCCGAAGGTGCCTGCACTCCAGTTCGGCATCTCTTATTAGCATCATCAAGCCAACATTGGAAAGGTGAATATCCCTTAAAAGAATGAGAAGTAATAACGAAAATTTATACAATGCTAAAAGGTTAGACGTAATATTTTGGAATCCCGATGAAGAATTCGACAAAATAGAATTGGGTTTCAAAAATATATATTTTGAGCAAATATGCCAATTTTTCACAATTTAACAAAATTTATATATTGTTAATTATTGGGTATAGATTTTTACTCTTACCTGGCAAAACTGAGAAAGTTCCATCTTTGCAACTGAGAGGTTTTTCATTCTCTCCTGTGTTGTACTTAGTAGAAAATGACGTTCGTTCTCTAATTTGTCAACTTCATTCTCTCGCAGCGGAAGAACTTCCTCTGCCAGAACCAACTTGACATCGGGTGACTGGAGGAAGTTTTTGTAGCGGTTCAAAATAGTTGCAATTTTTTCTTGTGGAGATGCAATGAATTTATTATGTTCCTGCGAAAATGAAGTATTCAAAATAAAAATATTGAAAAATATTTTGCGAATTAAAAGTCGTTTAATATGCTCTAATGAATCTACGAATGCAAAACCCCAAAAATGACATATCATAACATAAATTTCGAATATAACTAACCTCAACTACTTCAAATTGTTGCGCCATGAGGTTTTCATCAATTTCAGCAGGTTTTTCGTCATCAAGCTTCTCGTAGCTTTGTTTAGCCCATTCCCGAACATGATCCAACAAAGGCTCCAATTCAGTAAGCAGGGATGACATGGAATCCTGGAATTCGACATATTTTGGAATGAATAATTAAACTTTGATTTGATGTAACTGTTCTTGTATTCGTAAGTCAATATTACGGTGTTAAAAATCTTCAAAAATATAGGCATAATCCCAGTGAGAAATATATCTACAAAACATCTTCTGTTAGCATGGGTCACTGATGGATCGCGACGATCAGACGCGGTCTATGTGTGGTTAATGCTTTACAAAACAAATGATCTGATCGGAAATAGAGAAATATTTCCATGATTAACATATCAACAAAGCTCGCTTAGTAACTTATAGGCTCTATATGATAAAAATATAGAACGAAAGAAATCGGTAATCATGACATGTAATGTATATTAACTATAAATCGTGAAGCATAACTAGGGATAACAAAACATGAAATTTATAGAATCAGAACAATATCAAACTTGCTTTATGCTTATATGTCACTAAAAATGAATCACCTTTCTTTGTTCCGCATCTTGTGCCGTTCTGATCTGCTCTTCCAGTTGTCGAAGTTTTTCGGCTGCTGCACCTTGTACTCCCTCCCATTTTCTTTCCAGAGCAGCTTTTGCTGTATTCAACTATTAAACAAGATCGTTATATGTAGATGCGTCTGATTCTTCCCTAATCAAAGATCGCGAAGGTACGGAATATCAAACATAACCGAGTTCTTTAGAATCGAAGAAAATATAATTTGGTGGTTTTGGAGTACTAGATGGTTTGACATCGTCCAGGGCATTACTTTAGTATAGAGTTTCAATTCTATTTGGGATGTTTCCCACTGAGAGTGCAGTTGCTGATATTGTTTTGTAATAGTTCTTTGTCATAAAGTGGCTGTTGGTGCCTTTCAGGCGCTGTTTAACCTTGGGGTATATATCAATGATAAAAAAAGAGGAAAAAATAGATAATACTGGAGTGTAATAGTTCAGGACTCTTAGATATTTATTCGATTTGATTCTATGTGTAAAAACCAATCCAAAGGCAACGTTTAATCGAGCATAAGACACTTCCAGAACGTATTGCACGCCGAACATTTTGTATTACGCATAAAATGACAAGAAATTTGTTCAATACCTCATCAGAAAGGTCCTGAGCAAGTTTATCTTTATTTTCTTCGGCAAAATTTCCAGCTTCGTTTGTGGCAGTAATAACATTAGGTGTTGTAGCAAGCACTTGTGTATTGATATTCTGAAAAAAATGCTGCCTTTGATTAAAGTTGTCTATAATCTTTACAATATTGCGATCACTTTGTCATGTGCAGAATAAAAGAACATGTTCACCGCTGGAGATTTTTATCAATAGTGCTTATATCGAATATATTTAAAAGACTTTGCATTTCCAAGTGAATTAGACGCATCAAAAGTTATAATGAAATGAAACGTCAGTTTAGAATTTAATTGTCATTATTCAAAGCTAAATATTCTAAAATCTTCATGAAAAGATCGCATTCATGTTATTTAATGATGAATAGTATTTCAGACCTTTACTTCTTCTAGTTGTTTTTGCAAGGATTCTAAACTTTGATCTTCTTCTTCAGACGAACCATCGCAAACATCTCTTGATAATTCACCGAGATTTGAATTGATCAGATCAGCCTCACTTTCTAATTGTTGCAATCGAGCAAGATTGTTGGCCAGTCCTTCGTCAACAGCAAACTGGTGACGTAATACAGAATATTAGAACGTCATGGGGTTGTTTGCATCGTGTTTCAGATGCATTATTAACATCATGCATAGAATTTTTATTCGAAATATTTGTACTACTTGAATAAAAAATACCTAATTTTCTTGATAAAATAGATTTGTGAATAAACCTGTTTGAGCACCATTCGTATAGTTTTTATGTTTAGCCCGGTGTATGGCGAAATCTCAAAAGATATGAAACAAACGAGTAAAACTAGGTTTCCTACTTAAAATTATGTCACAAATACCCAAAAATTTGGATCGTAATAAAAAAACCGAATTCTTTAACAAAAAAAATTAGGTTCACACAATTATGCATCAGCATGCCTTTGTAAAAGTTTAATACTCAAATCATGCTTGGCATCGGAGTAGTAAAATATGTAAAAAAAGAGAAGCCAAGCATGAAACGGCGGCGAAAGATAGTGAAAAGTAAACTTTAATAATATAAAAGTTGCAACTATAATGCAGTATTTATGCTTCATGCCAAGAAAAATGCGTGCACATATATAGATAAGCAATATCTTACACATTTGTTCCTAAAAGTTTATCATTCGGAAATATGAAATATACAATCAAAGCGTTGAAAATGAAGCAACCTATAAATGTATTCTCACAATGCAAAAAATATTAATAGTGAGGCGAAAACAATATGCATGGTCGAGCATGGTACAAAGGCAAATTGAGATATTCAAGATTTAAGAATACAGGATACATGGGCCTTTTTCGAAATGCTTTGGCTATTCCAGTCGGAAATTTAATTTTGTCAAGCAAAGGGACACAGGCACGATCTATTATCTGGCTCATACTTAACAAAAAGTGATTTGACAAACTTTGGCCACAGATGGGCTGCTCCTGACAGTGCATCACTAACTAAATTGAATTACAATTTGAGGATATTGTTGAAAATATCAGTGGTTTCAAGGCGGAAAAAAATTTTATTCGCTCGTTTTTCTCGATTTCGGATTTATATATTCGCAATGTTTGACCAAGTATAATTAAGTTTGAGGTTCAAGAAGAAAATGGTAGAATGATAGAAAAAGCGAGTGTAAATGCATGCTTTCTTCAGTCGCATTCTTCCAAGCAAACATTCTCCAAATTTTACTCCGTCAGATGTTGCTGTTGAATTCGATGCCACGGATGACGTTGAATCACATCGACCGATCAAAGGTCTCCGCATGGTGATGACAACATGACCGTCCTCTCTCAAAGCTCTTTCAATGGCCTCGGCTTTTCCTTGTAATTCCGCCGACAAAACAATCAACTCGTTGGCGGAAAACGGATCCAAATGACCTCGATCTCGTTCCACAAAATTTTGTACATCGTTCAATGTATCGTTTATCGTCCGCAGTTCTGACATTGCGTTTCGAAGAAGTCGTTCCTGCAGTAAAAAGCAACGATATTTTATAATCATTACGATTTTGACAAAGTAGAGAATTTCACCATATCAACGTCCATTTGCTTTGGCTATTTAAACTATATTGTAAATACACGACCATCCAGAAACGCGATTCACTGTGACTTATAATCGACGAAGCCAGATTTCTGAATGGAACGGGGCAGCTACGTATTAAGAATGAAAGTGTATACGAACTAGTATAGGTTTTTAACCAATTTGCGTATTCTTCGTCTTTCATAAGGAAACTACAAATTAATGTAATTTTACAATCACTATACCCTGAAACGAAAAATGCAACGAAATCACTGGTTTTTGACAGTGGTGATATTAAAAATATCAAATTAGATTTTTTTAGCCCATTATTGGCATAAATCTCATGAACAAGGCGTTTTTTAAACTTTGGAATTACATTGTAATACTGCAAATAACCAGTAAATTTACTGTACTTTTGTTACAGTGTAATTAATACTTTCTCATCAATATTCTATATATGACATTGTGCTGAGTTGGCATTTAAAAACCATAAAAAGCAGCATTGGATTTTCAATAAAAAGTCTGGAACAAAAACATGCTGAATATAATATAATTCCCGCTTGTTCTCAAAACAAAAAAGAAATTTTTCTTACCTGAATCAAAGGTTTTTCGCTCTCACTAGCCAAATTATACTCATCGATATCAGATTCCATACCGTTGCACCAGCATATCAGCTCATTGATTCGAAAAACAAACATCTCGGCTCTTTCTCTCAGTAAATTCTGAAATAAAAAAGCAGTAGCGAAATATGAATGTTAGTAATTATTGAGCGTAAACAGAAATGAAAAACATACAGTGAAAATATGATTGTATTCAAACAGATCAACACTGTCAATATAATGTATCTCAGTCTTCTCGTGTTGTCAAGCATGAGCCATTGGTGGACCGCGCTTGGCAGCGCGATCCATCAATGACTCATACTTGATTGGACAAAAGATATGTGACTGTTTCATTATACTATAAATCTGTTCCGCGTTAAATAAAAAAATTCAAGCAACTATGATATTTCCCTTCATTACGAAAATAAATTATCCCAATACAGAAACTATAAATAAAATATCTTTGCAAAAATTCTCACCTTCAGAGCGACTATCAATTTTTCCGCCATTTCTTCTGTAATATATCCTCTTCTAAATGCCTCTTCTGGACTGACTCTTTCTCCTGTGACAGGATCGGGAATACCTCCCTGAGCGAGATGAGCTTCAAGTAAACGAAATGCTACAGTTTCACTGAGAAGACCTCGAGAGAATGCTTCAACAATATGGATGCTGATTTTCCTGAAAATATGGAAATAGATGAGGGATGGAAAAAAGAATTTAACTAAAAATACTTTTTTGTTAAAGCGATTAGACTTACTCAATCTCTTTACTTGGGTCAGCATCTTCAGGTGAGTGGTGGATGAGTATTCTTCCGGCTGGATCAAGTCCTTCCAAAATCCTGGATCCAGATTTCATTTCGACGACAGCGCGGCGACTGAGAGCCCCAAGCGTGACGGTTTCACCTGAAAATAAGAACGCAAAGGTTTAAAAACGGTATCGGGTTATAGATATTGTAAACTGTAACAAAAGTAGAGTAAATTAACTGCAGTAATAATATATTTCCGAAATACGAAACAGACTTGTTAATAAGATTTATGCAAAGTATGGGCTGTTGATGGACCGCATCTGGTGCGTTCCGACAACATAGAAAAATTGATTTGAAAAGTTGATTTTAGATTTTTATTATAATATCCCCAAGTAAAATTAATGTCAAAGACTGGCGATTTTACCGCATTTTTGCTACAGTGTAGAACTAACAATGGGCAATATAGAACGTACCTGTAGTTTGATCAATGGCAGCTTCTTCATCTTCCTCATATATAGTTGACATTCTTCGATGTCGATATTGACTTTCACGAATTTCACGTGCTCTTCTCGCACGCAATCTCGCAGCGTTAATGTCGAAGGCTCCTGGTCGAGTTGCTTCCTCGGATTCGCTAGAAGAAGATGAAAACACTTCCTCTGATTCGGTAATTGAGTCAAGATCACTGGAAAATTTTGGAGTAGATCTGTATTCATTGACGAAGGTTGCAGTAGCAGGTACTTGTCGTTGTTTGAGTTTTTCGGCCAATTCATGTGGGAGAAGACCGCGTGATACCGCAATCGCAAGAGGTAATATTTCCTAAAATGATACAATAAAATAAGTTTTTGAAATTATAGAAACAAGAAATGATTTTTTTTTAATTTGAGATGTAATATCAACACCCGTACCTTTGTACGCGGGTCTAAAACTCCACCCAGAGCACACAGCTGATCTTTGACAATATTTTCAATGACGGCCATCTGATCTTTTTGTTCTTCATCATCACCTGTAATAAATATTATTAAATGTGGGTCTCAAATTAAAAAATACATTTTCCAATTCCGTTTCACACCGAAAATTTTTCTCAAACATGTCTAAATAATGTTATCATGTGAGTCAATCCTGACAAAACGATGTTTCGGAACAATTATTACCAATAAATTACATTTGTCGTCGAGTATGAATTATAGCCGAACCAATTGCTTCAAAACAACTATTCCAGGCGTTTGTGTATGGCATTTGAATTGGAGACGCAAAATATATCGACGGATATCAAAAAAACCAAGAGGGGTATTGTATTTCGCCGCAGCTCAAGTCATTAAAAAAGGAGAGAAGTGGCAAAAAGACAATACTAAATTAAAACAATATTTCGTACTTGAAAATTGCCTGGAGTCTACATTGAAACTCATCGCCTGCTCCGTTTTAAGTAATTTACTCCCCAGTACGGGATCGATGATGCCGATTTTTATTGCATCTTGTATCCGCAATTTTTCTCCGTCATCCAGATTTTCAATCTCTTGAATAGAAGCTTGTGTCTGATTGGTATTAGGAAGGTGACCATTCACAGATGGTGGTTTTAAGAGTCCTCCGCTGGCAACTTGTCGTTCCAAAATACGCATGCCAGTTTGACGGTCAATGATTCCGTGTCTGAAGAACATCAAACAAAGTATAATTTTTTACGTGGGAGACTAAAGAGACTAAAATATGGTTTAGCACGGTATTTAGACTGAATATTTGTTCGGTGATCGAGAACATATTCTGGGAAAATTTTCCGTCAAAAAAAACATGTTTTGGTAAGTATGAGGAGTCACTGATGAAGCGCGCCGACGAGACAATGTCCATCAGTGTGTCCCATGCTTGGTATGGGTGGGCAAAGCCGAAGCATTCGGAATTCATTATTAATGATTGTGCTTCCGATGATTCGAATCACCGAATCGAATTGCCCAGTCCTAATGCTCAATAAAACATAATTTGGTCGTGTATACAGTAATTAATTATACCGCGCGTAGAGGGTGATTAAAAACATATACTATAAAGAAGAGCGACCAAGCGATTACCTCTCAGTCTCACATATGCTTTGAACCTCCATCAAGAACCATTATTTACACAAAGACTCGTCGCTCGGTCTAATGGTCAAAACCGGATATTGCTTCAACTACAAAAGCTTACCGAGTGGCAACGCCAACGGACAGTGTATCGCCAGTGGTGACATCGACCACACCTTTGATTTGAGCGTCAGTTCCAAGGACTTGAAGTACAGTAGTTTTTGTAATGAGACCCTTCAAAGCAGCAGCCGATATTGCTACATTTTTACCAGTGCGCATGTCGATGATACCCTGGGAAAAATGTGTGTATTAGAAATATTGAGACTCATTAAACGATAAATTTCTAATAAGGATATTGTTCCGGGCAACACGTTTCACCACCAATTCAGATCTTTCACTGCGGACGTTCAACAGTGCCATAGAAAATTATATGCAAGAAGTTTTTTCCGCGAACTTCTGTGATTTGGAACTTCTTGCCTTCACTTCTTCCCTATCGTGTGTATCTGCGAACTAGTAAAACTCACTAAAGTATTTTGGGGGAATTGAAGGTTCTTCAGTCATTACTTCTGCACTTATGTAGCTCTTAATGGTTGTTGGAGGCGTATCAAACGCCTCGTAAACCTTCCACTGGTCGAATTTAGATAAAAAAAATTAAATACAACAGAAAATTATGATAGCGACAAATTTGAATAAACAATTACCGAATATCAAAGCATTTTATGAATCATTTTCAGATCCATATATGCAACAAGTCTTTGGTAAACAATAATATTGTATTAATATTTAATATTATTTAATACAGTTTTTTCGAATTATTTGGCCTGCCCGTGAACCTACCGAAGGGCTCATACCCAACAACCGTTAGGCACGGACCTTTGTAGTGACTGCGTATCTGTTCTATGTTGAAGCTACCCGCGAAGTACCGTGCTGAAGGGCACGTTCGGTGGTGAAACGGTTGTTATTTAATATTAAATGATGAAAAAGTTACTATCGATAGATAGCGCTGCAAAACGAAAACCACCGGGCCTCGCTTGCCAACGAATCACAGAAAATTAGTGAAGCGAAACGCATAATGACAGTTCATTAATTAAATAAACGACCAATTTATTTATTTGACAACAGTCAGTTTGTTTACGATTGAGATGATGTCGCTGAAGCTTGTGTATCAAAGAAGACATTCAGGAAACATATGAAATCCTAACCTTAAAATAACCATCAGCTTGTAAAAGTTCCAGCATATCAGTGGGATGTACAATACCCATTTCAACCATGTCTTCGAGTGTCTCGTTTTCTTCAAAATCTTCAGGTGTTTCAGAGAGGATTTCTGATTGAACGGGACTTTCAAGAACCTGGATATGCAACGTTGTTCATGTAAAAATGATAAATAAACGAGTAAAACACAACTATAAAATTTAAACAAATTGCTTGAAAATTCCTACCTTATGATTCTTAACGTTTATTGCGTAATTTCTATGATTTGATATTTCCAAGTTGAAAGTGAAATAATGTTTGATACATATTCGCGTACGGTATTCTATCATATTTAAATACGTCAATACGAATATGAATTTCAGTTTACTGAACAGTTAGTTAGTCGAAAAGATTTTAAGAACAGATTCTAGTCTAAAGTACAAAAGATTTGAAGAAGCTACATGCTTGCTTATGTTCAGCCAGATATACAAGATATACTTTACCTTGAAATAGCAAAACTTACTCTGTCTTGTTGAACCAACGAAACAGCCATCGGAAAGTCGATCACTTTTCTGCTCAAAGCTTCACTGACCGGCACTCTCTCGCGCCGCCGTATGTCCACCAAACCCCCACTTTCCATCTGTGCTTTCAAGAGCCGCTTTGCGGTTCCTCGATCCGTCAAGTCTCTGTTGAGAGCTTCACATAGTGAAATTCGTTGGTTATGCCGTGGATCGTATATTCCTTCGTACATATTGCAGGCTTGTATCACTTTACAATGAGACATGTCCCCATTTTCTGGTTCCGCAGATTTGAGAAAATCAAAATAGGAAACTGGTCGGAGCCAAAGAGGATGGATGAGAGCGGGGTCACGTTTGCTTCGACTAATTGCACGTTCAACTGCCTCCCACATATCCACATCGACTACACCTTCGTGCATCGCTCTTGTAATTGGTAACCATTCTTGTGTGAAACAGTTTCGCACCCAACCACCGTGTTCCAAAGCTTGTCTTGTTAGAAAGTCAACTACAGTACCTCGAGTTATAATCCCACGTCTGACACACATCGCGTACGTAGTCGGTTCGTGCGTGCGTGGGTCCCGCACACCATGATACAAAATCTCAAAATGACGTGATTGAGATGCAAGTTGCCTATCAACTAAGCCAAAATTTGTTGCATCTTTTAGTGCCAGTCTCACTAGTGGCGATCCCTTCACCACACCGCCGCTTACAATTTGTTGGCTTATAACTTCTTGCGCGAGGTTTTCTCCTATCAGTCGTCTCTGTACCCCTACTAAAAGAGGCACTAAATCGTTTTGAATTGGGTCGAGAACCCCACCGACGTTACTTTGGAGTTGTATCATTCTTCTATCAACCTCAGAGTTGATATTATACCAAAATCCAGCACTGTTATCTCGACTCTCAAACATCGTTCTCACAGTATCTTCAAATCGTTTTAGTCTTTCAAACATTTTCCCATCAACTAGATCTCTACTCAAACCTTCTTCTACAGACACAAGACGAAGGCATGGCGCGTTTTCTACCATGGAAGGAGTGATGCAAACAATTCCACCAGCTTGAATTTGTCCCTCGAGAAGTTGCGCGGCAGTTTCGTAATCTAGTAACCCTATTTTCATTGCTGACGTCACGAGGTATCGTTTCTTAGTTATCGGATCAGCCACCGAACTAACGCAGGCGACAATTGGAGAATCCCGCACGTGTAGTTGATGTTTAGCGTTCAATGAAGAGTCTTGATATAAAGGTTCGCATTGTTCTTCCTCGCAAAAAGGATCTGTTATATTGTGTTCATTATTTCTGACTAAAGTTTTGTCGTCGACAGAAGATAATGAGGGAGTGCGGCACCTAGTCAGCGTTTTATCTTGATCTGATACCATAACTTGAGTTTCGGACAGAAACTTTCTCGCTGGATCAAATTCAAGCGAAACTTCGTGATTTCGTTTTCCCTGAATAGAAAATTTCTCAATCCTAGTACGTTCCTCATTTTCTTCTTCAGTTATTTTGTCAGTAATTTCTTTTGTTAGCGTATGTACAAGATCATATTCTTGTTTAGAAGATGAAGTGTCTTCTTCATTCGAAATTTCGCTCTCAGATTCACCGTGTTGAACTCCCAACCATAGATGAGACGATTCTCCAAGATGATCTTCAAGAATAATCGGTTCTAAACTGCTCCTACGTCCTGATTTTTGTTTTACAGGAACCTCTTTGTCCGCGATAGGTTCTTTACAAAAGTTAACAAGAGCTGGTTCGGTTGTTGTTCTGAGAAACGAATCATCTATTCGGCGAGGATGTTCTCGCGTCAAAAAATCTGCAGTTGTTGAAGAACCTCGTCTGCGATTGACAAAATAATCACTTCCACCTTTGTATATTTCACTTTGTCCCAGAGGAACATTCCCACTGCTCAGTCTCCTTCGTCTAACAACGCTATCGGTAGCCGGGGTAGATGAAATGCCCCCTCTCGAGGAGAAGAAATCACTTTCCGAACGGAAATATAATATTTCCGGTGCGCTTTTATCTCCCTCCACAGACTTTTTACGTCCACAACAACAAGCACCCATGTTGTTGAAAATAGGCTCAACTTCGAGGAAAATGTCGATAAAGTTATCAAATTTCAAGACTCCTCAATATTGGCGGTTAATTCTGTGTGTTCATGGCTAAAATCAAAAAATAACTTTCTACTTTATTAAAAATTGGGATTCCAGCAATGTTGCTTCTGGAAGTACTTGTTATAGCTTCCAAAGAATTATTTACAGATTCGACAACGTTATCGAACCCTCTATATTCCAAAATTTTCGAATCCTTCCCTCTGCTCTTAGTTATATCCGATAAAATGAAGTCGGTGATATATCCACATTTGATTTGCTTACCTATAAGTACGCTGACCTTCACGTCTTTGAAATCTAATTCTCTAGGTAGAGTAAAGAATCTCCACATGAAAGAACACTACATGCTGGTAAATTGTCGCGCGTATCGTTTAAATCTATTTCAGAATATGCATTGGAAATTCCAGTTGTTAACGAAGTATCAGCACAGTATGCCAACCCAGGTCTTTGAATACAACAAGAACTTGCAGTAGGAATGTATCAGTAACAGAGAGGCTTAACTTGCATGCCGACAAAATGAAATTAATAGACACTACTTCACAGCAACGGGTCGTCAACGATTTACCATTTGCTTCTAAGTCGTTTAGGGTCTCATGGGAACAGCCTCGCGCCAGCTTTGACTGCCATTGAGATAAACTATAGAAGAAGACCGCAACATTGCTAATGATACGTCACAATCCACTGGGGTCCTTCCCTTGTTAGACAATTCATGAGAGAAATGATCGGTTGACACAATAAATAAAAAATCTGAGATGGAGAATGAGTCGGACTGTCGCGACGAATCATGGGATCTTCCCGTGTCTTTAAACTCTTTGCCGAAAATTTCGTAATGACTATCTGGCGATATCAAAGTAATGAAATGGTAAGTATAGTGAGTAATTTTAAGCTGTTGGGATATTGTAAAATCGAACTATTATAAAATTTTGTTGGATAGGAAATTATCTTTTCTATAATTTGAGTGAAGGCATATTAGTGCATTCCAATGACAAAATAACTTTGTTTTATTCAAAGATTCAGGATCCGTCGACTTCCGGGGTTGAATGACTGTACCACATAAAAGTGACCCGATCTCGAAAACCATTACATTGCATTTATCTCTTCGTGCAAGCACGGAGTTGGCTGGTCGTTTGTAATTATATCGAAAGATCGGTATAATATGAACGTGTATTTGTTGCTGATTTCCTAACTGAAATTGTTTTCGCTTGTGATATTCCGAAATCAATGCCTTGAGATGGTTGAGAGTTTCGCAATTCTTTAGAATAACGGTCGGAAGCCTCTGTAGAATGTTTATTTGTCTGCGAGACAATGATAAAGACCTCCGGTAAAATAAAGAGAAATTACATATTTGTTCAAAATAAGCTCAGTCGACAGTTGAGTATGGGTCAATGGCTGAGACACGGTTCCACTCCGGCCCACGTCCCCGCATATGCATATTGCACCATGATGACAGAATGTGGGGTTATGAACTGTTATCAATTAATTCGATATTATTAGACAAAGAGCACGAGACGATATACGTTACGCAAATAGTTGTGAAATCGCAGCTGACAGATTCGCTGGGTGTTGTTCTGAGCGAAATTCCGGCGTAGTCATCCAAGATTCTTGTGTAGATATTCCCATATTTTGCTGATAAAAATTTGATTCCTCAGACAGGAATAGGTGGCCAAATAACGAGGAATCCAGATTATAGTCGTAAGGTTCAGCAATAGCGGAAATATAAAAAACAACGCTTTCGTATCTTTTTTCCTGATCTTTTTTCCATCATATATTATTAAATCGATTTATTGATGTATTTTGTGTCGAAACGGTGCACGGGTGATGAAAAATGTATCATACGTAAACTATGCACATAACCGCCTAGTTAGAAAATCCCCGAAAAACCTGGCATCGACGGAAAAAGTCGCCAATATATCGCGACACCGATATCAAGCATAAATCATATATGCTTCATCCATACTCTATTAAACATGAGTCACGGACAAATCGCGCCACGATGACGCGGTTCAGCTGCGACCCGTGGTAAAACAACATATGAATAAACATGCAGTGAAAAGTGCAGGCAATTTTAATACAGAAAACTAGAATATTTTATTCAGCACTGCGAGAAAATTGTTAAGAATATAATAAAGATACGTGGCAAAAACACAATTTGGGATAGCAAACACTTTTAGGATTTTTCTTGGCAAGAAGCAATATTAAACTCAGTAAAAACTGAAAAAAAAAATATTCCGAAAAATACATGCTCGCAGTCTCTTATTTTCGAAGAAAAAGAACCTCCGCCGATCCCTAACATTGGTTGACGTAAACGAATTCCCATACAAGATTCATTTGTGAATGGATAATACGTTTTTATACATTTCATGTACAAGATTTAGAGCATGCCAAACATCTTTTGTTAAGTACGATTCATTAATATACGGCACCACCAAGGCGCGATCTGTCGCTCATGAATGTCTATTTCAGAATATTTTTGGATAAATCATCCCTTTCAGTTCTAAATAACTTTAAACGCAAAAATAAGATAAGCTCACCTGGTGCTATAAATTATGGTCGCAAATTGTGATACAAGGCACACGTGCAATACTCTGATCACGATTAAACCATGGTATATCGGTCCAGAACCACCAATAAACGCATAATGGTGACATCCCCAAATTGATATATTCAAGAAAAGACATACCTATTTCAATCGGCAAATCTCAGTGTAATTATTGCTTTGTAAAACATATCCCATACGGAATCAAAAATGATACTTTCCATGTGAGATCCCCAATCGTGGCTCATGCTTAACAAAACATACTTTAGCGAAATCTCCTGACCGGGTATGTAGGTAGGCTTCAGATTAGTAGGAATATTAGATTGGCGACGTTATTAGAACAAACAATGTATCAGTCACGGTGATTTTAACATTATTCATCTTAGGTAACCAATAGATAAAAATCAAATAACTGACCTTATTTCGCTTAGCATTACTGTAAGCATCTTCTAAATCTTTCAATCTTCTTGTCGACAACTCGTTCAATGCATTACTTCGTGCTTCTAACGATTTTGCCAAACTAGCCAGTGATTCCGATTTCCCCGGGGCAAGTCTATAACAAGCATTGGTTTGAAAAAAGCGTTGATCACTTATTACTTCTATGATTACAGTCCAGTATATGAGTGTTTGGATAAAAATTATACTTGAAATCACCGAATTATGCGAGTTAAGAAATGTAACAATTTATTTTTCGTAATTTTACAATATATCTAATAGTTTTCAAGGTTTTCCATAATTTTTATTTCAATGTTTTGAATTACTTCACTCGTTTTTTAAACCAATAAAAAAAATAATCTCATTAATGGTACAAATTTATCAACCATTGAAATCTTGGCTTACAAATTTTAATGTTCTTTTAAATCGGCAATTTCATTTTTTCAAACACGAGCCAAAGTTGGACCGTGTCTTGACTGCGAGATCTATCAATGACTCAAATTTAACATAACATGTTTGAATAAAATTTTTATTGATTGAGAGGTGATCTATTTTATTACGAGATAGATAAAAGAGTAATCTTTTTCATCTTAGGGCGCAGAAAATTAAACATAAAAATCTGAAAAGAATATTTTCCCTACTATTCTTTAGAACCATACCTCTCATTTTCTTCCTCTAAAAATTCGTCTGTATCGGCACACGCTTCTTCCGTAGTTGGTTTCTGCAGGAGAATTTTTTCTACTAACGATTTTTGTGCTTCCAACATACTTTCGAGAGCGGCAAGATCATTTTCAAATTCTTTAGATTCTGGTATACCATTTTGTAATTCTTCTTGCTTCGATATGACTTCTTCGCAATCATCCAAGCGTCCAGACAGAGTATCATATTTTGCCTTCATAAATATAGTATTGTTTTGGGTATTATGCAAAATCATTGACATATTTATGGTCTTGCAGTCGCAAACTATATCGAATATAATCCGTTGAACCCGAAACGAATTACATTGATTGACCATGCGTGAGGGTGGTGTGTAAGGAGAATAAGAAGGATGACAATGCCTGAAATGAAATCCTGAAATCGCTATTCCAAATTGAACTTGCTTTGTTACAACGTTTGCATGCAATATGGCATGTTTCACAAAATAACATTCCTGTTCAAGTTATTTCATATGAATATGGGTCTTCTGATAATAATATATATAAATAACATACTTGTTCAGAAGATACCCACCCATTCAAAAACCTAATACACATAAGAAAAAAGAATACAGCGAACATATACCACTTCTGAATTTTAATTTTTTCCACCACGATGGTCCACACTTGATAAGATAGATTTGACAAAAACCGATGACTGGTATATTTTACCCAATGTTCATTCATATTTGTTAACAACCCTTCAGCTCAAAAAAATATTATAGATTAAGGGTTTGCGTTCGCATATTATATTCCATCAATTTGATATTTGATATATTTGAATATCATCATATTTATCAACGTCCACGTTCTTTACTGTATGATTAATTTTATTTGGATTTTCCCGATATTTTCATTTTATTTTGTGAGTTTTTTGTCCGCTCAATGTCGGATCGTACGTCCTATTTTCAAATCAAGATCTAATGCGATATGAATAGTCATTTTTACGTTGTTAAAAACTTTTTTAATACTCCTACACAAACCCCACTTACAACACACAAATGACAAAACACATAAACAACGACATCAACGATGAGAAAAGGTTTTCCAAATCGGCGTTTTATTGAGTACCGATTAATAAAGGATTATGCGTAGAGGCGTAGTTCATTCAGCTTCTGTACTCAATAAAACCGAATTTGTGATACGGGAGTTACGATAAACGGACCAAGCATTAGAAGGAAGACAATACAATGCCAAGAATTGCTTTTATTCTTCAAAGCACATTATAAGCACGCAAATATATATAGCGTGAAAAATTGTTTTTATTTCAAAACAACAAAAAGGACGACACATAAACAATTTCCCCAATTAAATCATTACTACAATCGAAACATGTTTGTTCAAACATGCCTCGAAAACATAAAAGTGTACCAATAGCAAAAATATACTCAATTGTAATATTTTTATACTCGCACTTGCTAAAAAATGCGTCATTCATTGTCAAGTTGAACATATAACATAAAAACAGACAACTTACTACAACACCCAAAATTTTTCACTTCAAAACCTAAGCAAATATTCTAGAAATAAAACAATGATTTTGCCTAAAAAATACCCCAAAAAACTATTCATCACCAATATCCGTTGACAACTAAGCGGGAAATCGTTGACTCCATTAAAAAACTTATTCCAAAGAATCACTATTTTACAGATTTTATTCAATTAGTCATTTTATTTATCTAATCTCTTCACAGCAAAGTCTTTTTCGGAAATTTCATCGAATTGCCACAAACTGAAGTGCAAAATTGACAAGAGGTTCCATACAGCATGAATACATTTTTAATATGTTTTTGTTATTCTGTACAGTTGTTTATAAATTTATTTTAAGATACACGGAATCATGATCCCGATATAGACTTTCATTTCCTAAGGAAATCAGGTCGCGTTCATTCAGAATGCGGCTATTAAATCAAAAGTGTTAAATTAAATGTTTTAATAAGTATGGGTCACTGATGGATCACGCCGGCGAGGCGTGGTCCATCTGTGACTCATACTTATCAAAATCAAATTTGATAAGGCACACTTTTTCTGATCGGATTTATACACGGCAAGGTTAATCAAAATGCTAAATTAAACGGTAAGGTTATAAATATTTACAAAGTCAAGATCTCAAAAGATCATTCAAATGAGAGACCAATGCCAGGCAGGCAGTTGCGATGAGCGGTGTAAAATAACACCACGGGTCCCCCAAACCCGTGGCTTGGAATACAATTTATGAAAAAAAGTAGTGAAATATCACATTTTTTGTTGTTTCACTATTCGCACAATGCATGATTTTTCGCATTTTCGCTTTTTACACTGTGTAATCTAAATAGGAAATTTAGCACAAAATTATCTATATTTTGCGAGAAAATGTTATTTTGCTAAGTATTTACAGGACATTTAACAGCGACTATTATAAACAGTATTAGATTGAAATTATTAAAAAACTTTTACATCAAAAAGCAGCAATGAACGATTAAATTAAAACGAGCCAAGTGCAAGGTGCTGATTTTTGTTTGCTACAAATTACAGTTAGTTTTACTTATATTTTATACATTTTGTGCAGTGACGATAAAAATCGGTGAAATATTCCTGTTTTTTTCATCAGTATTTTCGGTTTGATTCCCGAATGGTTTAGTAATACAAATACACCAAAGATCGAAACCTCAAATTAAAATTTACAAACTATTTTAAATATGGTACACCTGCTCTGTGATTTCTTGTAATTCTCCTCGAAAATATTAAAAATAAAAATTAAAGAAAAAATAAAATCAAGGGATTAGAGAGCACACTCATTAATTACACCCTAGTGTCATTAGTAAATTCAATAACTATTAACATTGTACTATTTTTCAATTGACTCCGTCGTACCGCGAGTAATATTTAGAACTCGACGTTTTGCTACTTTTCACCCCAAAATCAGATTCCTATGAATATAACAATAATACTTCTAACAAACAGATACCAAAAACACACTTTTTACATAAAAAGGCGGAACACAAAGAAAACATGAGGCACAATAGTAAGAAGGTTTCAACCGGGTAAATTCAATCAAGCTTGTACTATAAATAAATCGAGATTGCCGTATTCATTTATAATGCAATCGTGACCAGTAAGAAAACAATTTGATAGTTAAGTTGATTTCCCATTATTTTCATCATATGTCATCATCTAGGAGGAAATCCTTCAACTGTATTTTTATTCAGACGAATAGCTTTGTTCAGCATGAAATGTTCATTTCCTGGGAGAGGTCAGAGGTGAAACATCGTCATCAAAACTGCCACGCCTCCTCGGAGAACCAATAGGACTTTCAGCTGTTAATATGTAGAGTTTATGAGTTTTTTGTTTCGGGATTCATTTAAAGTATAAAGTTGGAAGTAACTAACGGCGACTAATATAAAGAGAGGGAAATCAACGTTTCATACAGAATGCAGTGTAGGTTTGTCCAAATAGTGTAGTTTTAACGGTTTTCGAAATTCACTATATAAATAGAATATTTCAACATTTCATATATACGAACGTGCTGATATTTGGCGGTATTTTACTCATTTTGCAGCTAAGTCATGATTAGTGACAAATTTTAAAACGTAAAATTTGGCATATATCATGATTTCACTGCAGAATGAATCAATTTAGGAATAAATCTATAATTGAATTATTTAAAATATGAAGAACTAGCTGCAGCGAGGGGTGTCTGTCCTAAACAAAAGTAAAACGATTTCCCACTTCTTAATCATGTGATGAGCTATCGCAATGATTAGTTCACTTTTGTCGAGCACAAGCACCTGATGCACAGCGGCGTGATCCGCCTGTAGCCAATGTTCAACAAAAGTGTTGAGAAAAAATCCATCGCGAATATTCTATCTGGATTTGGCAACATATGTAGTGGATTTTTGGTTTATAGAATTATTTTCTTTTGTTTTATAGTTACTCTGAAGGGAACGAAATCTTGATTACAATGTATTTATCTAATCTTTAGTTTGCTGTTTTTTCAGGTTCATCAGAATATATAAATCAAATAAATACAATGTTATCAAATATCAATAAATCAGGTTGATAAATCAGGGTTTAGTCTATTCCCTAATCCCTAACGGATTTGAGCGGATTTAAATGTAAGAAATGGTGGATGATTTTATCATCGTCCAAGACAGATACCACCCACCGCACTTCACCAAAGCGGTTCAGTTCTGCTTGGAATATTTTCCACTTAAAGTGCAGTTGCTTGTACATTTTGTAGTAGCTCTCTGTGATTTGATTGGTCATTGATCACTACTTCCGGTCTTACATATCTATAGAGCGCCCTTCGATAAGAAAAATCGAAAAATTTTCAGAAATTATATTTTACCTCTAGAACTGGCAAGAGAGCTTGTGAGCGAAGACTGCATAGAACCTGCTCTGATAGTGAGACCACCAGCAAGTCGAGCATTCCTATCAATCCTAGGTAATGCTTCCATAACTCTTAATCCAGTGTTATTATCATACGTCGCAACTTCTAATGCTTCTGGATATGTGAGCTGCAAAAAGTAAATGAAAAAAACATTGTTTAACACCTTAATATGAATGTGATAGCAAAGCAATAGAAATAAAACACTGGCCGACACCGATACCAGAATCGACACATCACGCAAAAAAAACTCGGATATCGATATTGCTGATAAGGCTACCGGCGCAACACTAAAAATGTTACTATAAACGGATAAAATTGATTTTTGTACAGTGAAGCTATGCAAATATCATAATATATGGTCCGACAAAAAAAAACACTGGGAAAATTTATGAACGACATTTATAATATTTAAATAATTTTCAACAAAATGCGTGAGACAAATATAGTCTTTCGCCTATGTAAATTTAACAACAGCTAAGAACGAAAGTGAAGCCACTACTAACGAAATTTTTGTTCCGGATGAAACGATGAATTCATGTCAATTTCTATTAGCAAATTCACTGCAACAAAAATGCGATGAAATAGCCGTTCTTCACGAGCAATTTTATTAGATGACGCATGAAAATCGATTTTGCGGCTAATTGTGGGCTGTTGATTGAACGCGCCGCCCAGATTAGCACAATTAACTAATTATTCAAATTCAATTAAATTTGAATTCTTTGCAAATAGTTTATTGAATATGACTAATAATATGACTTCAATATCTGTTTCACTTACCAGCATATTTGTCTTCAAATCAACGATAGACCGAGCATATCTTCTCAAATCAGTTAATCGATCAGCAGTTCGTTGATCGATCCATTTTCTTTCAACAGCCTCATCGACCGTGATTCGTGTACCAGTGTGCGGATCTACCAAACCCCCTGAATATAACATAAATTGTCGAATAATTATGGATTGTGCATACGTGGATCTAGTTTGCGGGTAGTTGGATCATTTGTTTTGTCAACATATTACTCATTATTGAGTTCGTGTAACCACTGATGTAGCGCGCAGATTAGGTATCCTTTTAGTCAGGTGTGCTTTCCATAAAAATGTCTAGGAATTGACGAAGCATTTTGACCACCAAAATTGAGTACGCGTGTATAAAAATCAGAGAAGATATTTAACATTCATTCACACCATACGAGCCGAGGTATAGTTAGTTACGCCAAATATCGGGTCTTCGTTTTTATTTCAAGCTACTAAATAAGTTGCATAGTAAATTTTTTTCGACAGTATACGTGAGTTAAAAATATTATATAAAATTTATGATAACAATTGCTTTTCTCTGTGAAACAATCAAAACACTTCATATTGACTAGAAGTTTGATGCTTCTGGGTCCACATAAAAGTTCACGCGCGAGGCATTCAACGGGTAGCTAGAATAGTCCCAAGTCAACAGCTACTTAATAACATATACAAAAAATATAAATAATTTCTTACCGGTTACATATTGATATTCCAATAATCTTAAACCAGCATCGTAATAACAGAGACCCTTTTTCATGGCTTCACCGAGAGATACAATTTCTTTCGTTCTGCGGTCTTGATAACCTCGGAATGCCATTTCAGCTTTTTCAATTCGTTGTCCTGTTCTTTTATCTAAAACTCCGGCAGAAATTGCATCAGAAATACTCATTCTATCAGCGTTTGCGGGATTGACGATACCACCAGTGGCAGCCTGGAAATGAAATTTAGATTAGGCATTATTAAAAATAGACGGGGTTATAAGTGGAATAACCTCGACCTATGAATAGGAATCTCCAATGCACATTTTTAGATTATTTCCAATCAATTTATTTTACAAAAATATCATGTTCTCATTCCACAGAAATATAAGTTTATTGTAAGCTTTCGTTAGAACATAGTCTAACTTCTTCAGACAAGATTAGAGTACTAATTAGACAAGATTCAGACAAGATTACTCTAATCTTGTCTAAAGAAGTTAGACTATGTTCTTACGAAAGCTTACAATAAACTTATATTTCTGTGGAATGAGAACATGATATTTTTGTATATTAGCTTGATATTATCTCATTCGTGTATCCTTGTGAATTCTCTCACACACGGATCCAGGATTGTAAGGAAACAAGGAGGAGGGATAGGTAGCTCATTGCAAGATATCAACGAATCAATTTATTTTACATTAATTTATTTTAAAGGTGTAAAAAGTAGAAATGTAGCAACATTGCAAGCCAAAAACCCGTAAAGAAACTTGTATGCTCGTCTATTACCCAAAATCAGGGATTCGAATTAAGCCATACGTAGGAATCGATTATATAAGAATTAAACATGGCTCTACCATATAAGTCGTAACTGGTTTCAACTGGAGTGGCTTGTGGGAATGGAATTATAGTAAAAAAAATTGGAGTTTCGGTATTTGGTTATTCGCATGGTATCACAACATAAAATTACAACTTTTAAAAACTACTAGAAGTCCCAATGCAACGTACCTGAGCTTCCAGAAGTCTTTGAGATAAAGTACCATCGACAAGTCGTCTCTTTTCAGCTTCAGCGACTGTGATACATTCACCTTTCTTTAAATCAATTATTCCACCGATGGGACCTTGACTTCCGTGTGACAGAAGAGACAGTCGTGATGTCAATTCTTCAACTGAAATTTCGCCCTGATATGAAAAAGGAATGCAATGATTTACAACGTAATTTTATTAGTGAAAATACTTTCAAAAAGTCAATTATGTTAGAGGTCTTTACCAATTACTTAGGAATATGTTGCTTAAAACCCATTTGACCGTGTTCATAAACAAGTAAAATGCATCGCTTCTAAAACCTTCTTCTTCACTAACGCTCATAAAATAATTATATCGAACACGGAATAGACATAAAATACAAATTATCGTCGACATGAAACTGAAATCCGGTAAGGAATTTTGCTTTTGTTAAACACGATCAAAATTGAACCGCACCTACATCTGTCACTCACACTCGTTGAAATAGCCTTCCAACTAGACATTTAATTTTGTCAAGCATGCTTCAAGCATGGATGACGTCGACGAGTCGCGTGACTAATACTTAACGAATTATTCTCAGACATTTTTTCTCTTTGGCCGTCTAGTATTGTTTGTATAATATTAGAGAAACTAACCAATTTAAATTTAGCTGCTGTTCCTTTATCGACTAAACTTTTTCCAACAGCATCATCGATTGTGATACTTGCTCCAGTTTGAGCATCAACAATAGGAACTTGTTCTGATGGAGGAACTTTTGATTTTGTTTTTGATGAAGTCCCTTCAGTTTCTTCCCACTCGCCTTCTTGCGCCATCAGTTGTTTTGCAGTTTCGCTGTCGATCAATCCTTAAAAAAATGAAGTAAGAATTATGAAAACATGCAGACTTTCACCTTAGTAATCTTAAGTCGCAATAGTTTTTTTTATTTCTTGTAGCCACTTCTTAGAGTGGATCACCCTGTAAAGGTCGCACTACACGTTTGCGTAGGTTGCATTTCTTCTTGGTTTGTTTTATTTTACCCTTGCGTTTACGCAAAGGCGATGCTCAGCCTTTTAATTTCTTTTTTTGCGTTTTTCAATTAAACAGAACGGTTTGCTATGAAAGATAACGCAGAGTGCTTGTTTTTTTTGCGTTTGTGCTTTGTACGCATTTGAACACGATTAACGCAAAGCAATGCAGGCGTATATTGCCGTTTTTACTTTACTACCCGAAATCGGCAAGACAACTTTACGTGTATTGTCGCCTTAACGGCGGACACTCATAGACGGACAGGGTTACAATTGCTGGAAAGATACGATATTTTCCTGCCCGGCTTAGCCTTCCCAAGTTGAGTAGTGGGCATGGACTAGCAATCCCAACTCGTCGGGACTCGAACCCGAGATCTTCAACCTGCCACGCCAACATGTTTAACCACTAGGCCATCGCACCGTGATCGGGCAATCGGGAAGTACCGTTGTAACGGTATGGGCTATTTTAGTGCATCAGTGCATGTTTCTGTTAAGCTTGAGTCACCGATGGGTCGCGCCGAGGAGGCGCGGTCCATCTGTGTCTCATGCTTGACGAAATGAAATTTGTGATTAACACAAGAATAATTTGTCTTAAATTTTCAGTACTCTTATAATCGACATACCTTTCTTATGTGCTTCCCGGACAGACAATTCTTTTCCGGAATCTGGATCGACAATAATAACTTTCCTAGTTCGTTGTGTAGTTCGATGTTTCTTTCTACTCGAACTACTACGCTTCGATCGTTTGCTTGATGAACGTTTGTCTTTCAGAATCAGGAAAACCAACCCACTATCGGGCTCAGTTTGACATCGCGACATGAGTTCCAAATAAGTTAGGTTTGCGTTGGTGTTGGGGTCGAAGAATCCCTGCGATAGGCGATGAAAAGAAACAGTTAACTATGATGGCATAGCAAGCACACAGTGAGACCGGCCATAACCAAATCTTTTAGATTCCGAATATTTTATCTAATCGAATCAAAATTCGAATCGCAGATTGAAAAAGGGCATTTCCTAGTCTTGTTCATTTCAACTAATCTATATTCTACAATTAGGATAATGAAGGATCATTAACTGTACCGAAAATTCGTGATTATTGTGATGCAATCTTGACATTTTTAATGTGTGCAAAAGTCCGCAGCAGTGTCAATTTCGAGCAATCGAAGAACCGAATATCTAAGAAATGGTAAGTATGACTGAAAATTCGAGATTTAAGTGTATTAGTGAAGTAAGCAAGTGAAAGAATTATCTTAAACTTTCTTTGTTTGCGTTGACATACTTAAAGACGCCATCTAGATTTACTCAATCGAACATACTTAATTCCAGCCAGGAATATCACATAAATGACTGAATGATTGATTACCTTGGTATCATCAGATGGGTCTTCCAAAATGTCATTCATTTTTTGATCGAAAATACCTCTTCTGAATGCAACAGAAATTGGGACACGATGGGCAGCATTAGGATCAATCAATCCTCCGGTGGCAATCTGTGCCTCTAGAAGACGTATACCACGTGACTCGGTGACGTAACCCTTTCTCATTGCCTGGAAAAATGAAAAAATGACTGAAAACAAATATAACGGAAAAAGACAACGTTACTAATAAATGCAAATTTCAGTTGCAAAATATCAAATAGGCCGCACTGAACACAGTATATGCCGTTTTCAAACTATTAAAATATCAATCTTAAACTTGGCTTTCGTTATTATATTAGCCAGACTAATATTTTGTAGAATGTATGTGCCCGATTGGCTCAATCGGTAAAGCTTTGGGGATGGGCTTATAGCTACGCATCTCTAAGGCCCGCAATGAGGGCTGATTATATGCGAGAGGTCTGCTTTAATTCGAGTAATCGCTGTCGGCTTCCGGCTTCCTCCGCCATCCACGTTCATGCACAGGGAAAATGAGTAAATATTAAGCCAAAACCTTCAACCCCGAATCGGAACCGGTGTCTGCACGACAGGTCGTGTTTCCTCATACGGTTAAGCCGTACTATCGGCTTTCATCTCCCGCAGGATAAGAATGAAATCCTATCTCGTCCCTATCCTAGAACATAAGTCACTGATGGATTGCACAGTCTCGGTGCAACCCATTAGTGGCCTATGTCCAACAAAAACAATTTTGTTCAATTTCAAGAAGTGAACAAATTGAAAATATACAATAAAATCTCAAAATTTACAAAAAACTAAAAATCTCACCTCAAATAACGAGAGAGTGTGGCGGGTAATTGGGTCACGGTACCCGGTTACTGCTCTCTGTGCTCTTTCCAACGCATCTCGTTGTGTGTTGTCAACAAGGCCTCTACCAAAAGCATCAGTAACTGACATGCGTTCTCCGGAACGAGGGTCAATAATCGTACCAGTGGATGCTTGAGCTTCGAGCAATTCTAGGCCTGGGGGAAAAAAGGCAAATGTCGTAAGGGCTCGTGTAATATTTAACATATCTAGTTCAAACGTATTTTTAAATTTATTATTATAAAATGACAATTAGAAAATATTAAAACTCAGTAATCAACAGAACTACAAAGCAGTGTGCATTGTAACATAATATTCACACAATCGCTTATAAAAAATCCGAACATAATTCTCAATTGTTACGATGAAAACGACACGATATTTTTTTATTATTAAAATTTGCTCAGACCAAGGCAACAGGAGACAAATCATACTTGAAAATTCTCCTGAAACCACTTAAGTGCAAAGAGCTACATGAAATGCAGGAGTAGGAACTATGGAACCCCCATCACTGATAGATATCTATCAACGCGAGTTTTAAAGCCTTGTAGATCAATTCGATCAGGAAAGCAGTGAGAAGGCAAGGAGTTCCAAAGTTTAGAGATTCTTGGAAAAAGCTTCTTGCATATTACTGTTCGTGACATTGCTGAACCTCAAAAGGTGGATATGTGCGAATTGGTAGCCAATCGTGTTGACCGAATAAAAATTTTGTTCGTGGGAACGAGAGCAGAAAGTTCTCTTGAACTTTTCTTCATTCGCGAAGAAGGTTATGTTTTGTGATATCATGTTGGCGATCTTGATCTATACTCAACTCAGGGTGTAAAAACTTAGGTATGCTTTGCCAAACGGTAAATATAATATCTTTCCAATAACAACACTACAAAACGTCACACAGTTTTATATTGTAAGTTGAGGAAAAGTGGGTGGCTGAATAGAAGATGTTGCAACGTATCAAAATTAATTGCCATCTTTTAAAATATGAATAAAAACACCATTTTGATCAAACAACACTTGTAATAATCTTACCAGTTCCCCTTTTAATAATTCCTTGTTGTACAGCTTCAAGAATGCTCAATTTCTCTCCAGTCGCTTCCAAAATAAGTCCAGCGATCGGTTGTTCACCATGTAAATACATTGATATAGAAGCAGCAACGTCATCCTCAGATATAAGACCTTTCTCAAGAGCAATAACAGTTTCTTCTGTTATAATTCCGGCTTCAAGTAAATCTAGAGCCGATGCAGTTCTAGAAATAAAATTATTTAAAATATTTAGCATTAGTTACGCGTGGTTTATCGGTGGCTCATGTTTGAAAAAGTTCAATTGGGTATTAACAAGACAATAGCAAACTTTTATTCCCAAGTGCGGGCCAGATATGGATCGGCTACACGATTATTTAATATATGATTATAATCTACAAACCATGTCTTTTAAATGTTATAAAAAACAGCTATATATTATAATATGGTATTTTTCAATATTACTAGATTACCTCAAGAAACCTGTATTGAATTTGATGTCCTTTCGCCTTTTCGTTTTTCCTGTTCCCTCGCCCTGTTCTCCAGCAGCACCCTGTACAAAAGATTAGAAAAATTTAGGATTCGAACAAGGGAAGAAAAAGATAATTATTAGCTCATTTTTATATTAATAATTTCTATTTATGATAAATTAACTTCATCTTCCACTACTTTCAAGTATTCCTTACGCATTATTGAATCCCGCCAGAAATTTCGTTTTGTCAAGCGACGGGGCGAACCATCAGTGGCTCATACTTAACCAAACATATTAAAACAAAACTATTTTCACCTTGACTTCAAGAAGCTTGATTCCGGTTTTCGGGTCTTGCACACATTTTTGCACCAAATCCAAATACGATGAATTTTTCATTGTATTAGGGTCGAAAAATCCCTTCGTATCATCAGATGGATCTTCTAAAATCTCATTCATTCGTTCATCAAAAATTCCTTGTTTGTAAGCAACAGAAATCGGTAGTCTATGATTCAATCGAGGATCAATCAATCCCCCGGTTGCAATCTGAGCTTCCAAGAGTCTTATTCCTCGGGTTTCGGTGACTAAACCTTTTCTCATACATTCGAACAACGATAATACGTTTCCAGAGCCTTTATCTTTGTATCTGAATGAAAATTAATAATATATAAGCATGGTTTTAGAAATTTGATCACGCAATGCAGGCTCGTTGATTCGAAGTGAACCTCACATGAATATTTGGATACACTAACAAAAAAGCAACAAAACCACTGGTCGTTGAAAGTAATTCTACTTGCGCCGGTATTGAAAAAAATCAAAATTGACTTTTTTGATCAAATATAGGGTGTTGATGGAACGCACCGCGAAGATGCGTTCCATCAACACCACATAATTGGCATAAATCTCATCAACATGTTTTTTTTAACTTTAGAAATGTGCAATTACTGCAAATGACCAGTAAATTTACTGTACTTTTGTTACAGTGTAGATACCCTTCGAATGCCAGTCAAGCAAAAACAGTAATAACCCTTTTAAATATGAAAACTGCCGAATTTCAAGTACTGCATAATATAATCGAGTCCACAATATACGTGAAGTTGTCTTAACGATGTATTGCGTTACAGGCAACATAACAAAAACAGCAATACAAGTCTGCATTGATTTGCATTAATGGTAGTCGCATGCCTGCGAAAAGTAAAGTCAGGCTAGGAAACGAGCACTTCCCGTTAGCGTCTGTTCTTTTGTGTTGGAAAAAGTGACGAGATACATGTACAGTGTTTCGTTAGCGTAAAAGGCGAGATTCAAAAAATACAAAGATAGAAAAAACACAAACAACGCAAACCTATATTACAGCCTTAATTCGCTGTTTTGTGTAATTTTTATGGCTCATTTAAAAATGAAGAGATAAGATTCGTACCAGTACCCGGTGGTAACAATAATGCAATACAAAAACTATACATACCCAAGAACAGCCCTTTCTGCGCGTTCCAACGGGTCAATATGCAATCTATCAATCAATCCAGATGAATATGAATCCATAACTCCGAGTCGTTCACCAGATTTCGGGTCAATTATATTTCCAGTAGCAGCCTGTCAAGTATACAAGAATTTATTTAATGTCTCCAATGTTGGATTCCAATAGAATCGGAATTGATAATTGAAATCACACCAACGCAAATGTATGTAATTCCAATTTCACAAGGATTTAAAAAAGTCGTAACGCATTTCCTGCGTGGCGAAAGAGGCGATTAAAAGGAAGCAAAGAAGTGGAAGATGATTATACCATCGCCAGGGCAGATACCACTCACTGCACTTTACCATGGCGGTTCAGTTCCGTTTGGGATGTTTTCCGTTTAGAGCGCAGTTGCTAGTTTTCTAGTAGCTCTTTGCTATTAAGTGATCGTTTGTCGGTTCCTTCTAGCTACTGCTTTTGGCCTGGCTCGGAGTGAATTTTAATAAAAAAAAATTAGATAATGTAAGGGCATTCTTGAAAATCAAATTTTACCTGTGCTTCTAAAAATTGCAGCGCAGTTCCTCTAGTAAGAAGACCCCTTTTCGCTGCTTCGTTTATACTCAATTTTTCGTTAGTTGATTCGACCAAAATTCCACCTATCGGTTCATCTCCGACCAAGTTTCTTCTAATTTGTTGATAAACATCAGCATGTTTGATAGTACCATGTTCCAACTGTAAAGCAGTTTCTTCACTGACAACTCCAGTTTTAACCAAGTCAGCGAGCTTAGCTTCCCGTCTATACCCAGTCTTGAAACTGAAATAAATAAAAAATAATGATGATGTCATTAGTTGATAGATGTTAAATCATTGTGTAAAAATTGGAACGCTATGGTTATGGGAAAAAAAATAAAATATTCATTCACGGTATAACGTAAAAATTTTATATATCGCTGTTTTTGCCACAATTACTTACTTTACTAAACATGACCGAAAAATATCGGGTAACGGTGATTGAATATTGCCTGGGGGATTGATTGCTCGTTGTGTGTAGAAATGTCATGAAATATACAACATTGAACTTGTGATTTTTTTCGAACGATTTAATTTATTTAAAATATTCGAAAAACAGAATCTATTTCGAAAAAAATTTCTATTGTGATTTATTTTCAACAATTCTGATAAAATTGATATGTGCATTAAAATACTCACGTGATATCATCTCTAGTAACTGGTTCAGAAGATTTGGCGACTTCATGAGTGACGGTGATTTTTTCATAAGTTTTTGTTTTTCGGCTTGTTTTACCGTCAATATCGCTCTGAACATAACAGAAATAGAAACAATTAATATTAATCTTGTTAAATTTGAGATAAAGGATTTGACAGAACGGAAATATCAATACCATTTTTTGTGATTGGCCAATTAGAAATTCTCTGACGAACGGATTTTTTTATCTGTTTTGTCCATCAGTGGCCCGTGCTTGACAAAATAAAATTTCTTTTTTGACTTTTTTGAAACGTGTTTCCTTCAGGAGGCGCTTAATTTATTCGCATTCGTCTTGATAATTTTCATCGATTCCAAGAGAAGTATAGTAAAATCTTTCCAACTTCCATTCAATTCATGACTTCGGATTGATTTAAAAAAAACACTCGCCAACGATAGATGTAAAGTAAATAAATGAGTAAACTAAGTAAAAAGTAAATAAAAAAATAACGTCAATACAAAAACAACGCGTCAGTGGCATAAAATGTCAATAAAACGTACTTTTTCTTCAGTTGTGATTGTCTTCTTCGAAGTATCTTTTTTCGTTCTTTCTCTAGTAACCTCTTTAGTGACAGTTTCTTCTTTCCTAGATCTTCTTTTACTTTTCTTTTCTTTCAGAACCAGGAATCTCAATTGGGTTTCTTCATCAGTAATGCATCTAAAAACGATATGCACATATTGAAATGAGATCAAGTTCGGGTAGTTTATAAATTTAAAAAACGATAGAAAATATTATTTTTGAATGTATTTTAATCAATTTTATAAAAATAATCATAACAATTTGGAAAACGCTCTCATAAAATTATTTTCTGGAAATTATATTACGAATTACAAAAATGTTCAATTAATATATTTGCAAAAATAACTGTGTGATGAGAACCGACCTTTCCATAAGATCCAGATATGACAGATTTTCTTGAGTGTTTGGATCAAAGAATCCTTTTGTATCATCTGATGGATCTTCTAATATTTGATTCATTCGTTCATCAAACAATCCACGTTTGTAGGCAATCGAGATTGGGACCTGTATGATAATTGACGTTGAATAATTTTTTAGTTCATAAGACATAACATGTATTATTTTAAGATACGAAAGACATAAAAAAAGCAGTGTAAAATCGTCCCTTGACAAGATACCTTTTACATTTCCCAATTAGAAAATTACCTTTCAACATATAATGTCCAGTATAGGTCACTGTTGGATCGCGCCGATGAGGCGCGGTTAATCAGTGGCTTATGCTTGACAAAGTATTGAAAATATAACCTCTGATTGTTTTTTATAGACCAACCGGACAAATGAAAATTTGCAAAACTAAACGTATACAAAAATTTGATATTTATATTTTACCCTGTGAGCTGCTCTGGGATCAATAAGTCCTCCAGTAGCAATTTGAGCTTCCAGTAGTCGAATTCCGCGAGATTCTACAACAAGACCCTTCTTCATGGCTTCGAAGAGAGATAAAATAGTGTTTGTACCAGGTAGTTTGTATCCGTACACTGCTCTCTCAGCTCTGTGCAAGGTATCGACGTGCAGGGAATCAATAAGACCTAGGAAATAGATAAAGAGGGATTTAAAAGTGTGGAATGGGGTTGCCTTAATTTATTTAATCGTGATTCCAGGTGGCAGAAATTGAATATATACTTTGATTTCGAATATTCGTGATTATATATGAAGTCGAATATTCGAATTATAGTTTTATATTAAACAAATACGTATTTTACGAAAATTGTAAAATCCATCAAAATTTACATATATTTCCTAAAATTTATACATTTTTTATTTTTTTTTCGAATCATTTGAAATATCAAATTGAATAAATTGTGAATTAGCAAATGTTTTGGACAGTTTTCATCATCCTTCACAAGAGAAAGCACACAAAAACTCTTAATCATAACTAAATAATTACCACTTTTCGCTGCTTCGTCCACGGATAATTTCTTTGCAGTTTTAGGATCGATGATATTTCCTGTGGCGGCTTGAGCTTCCAACAATTCGATCCCTGTTCCTCTCTTGATGATGGATTTCCTAACAGCATCGTTGATTGATAATCTTTCACCTGAAGTCAAATAGTGAGCACAGAAATTCATAAATTTAATTTTTATTGGGCATGGGCCAAAAACGTTTAACGTTGATGGAAGTAAATACTGATTATATCACACATAGATTTATTGTGTTCGGGGTAAGAAGTCTTCATTATTTTGAAATCACTGTCTGCGTAATTGTAGTCACGGTCTCTATTTATTTACCTGTTTTCTCAAGAATAATTCCAGCAATCGGTTCCTCTCCACCAAATAGATATTGTTGTAACTGTGAAGCGATATCTTCTTCTTTTATCGTACCAGCTTCCAAACCAAGCATTTGTTCTTCTGTAACCAACCCAGCTTCGTAGATATTAACTAACGATGCTTTACGGCGGAAAGCTGTTTTGAATCTGGTAAAGAAAAAAATGTAGGTATTAAGAACTCGGTATAAGCAGTATTTTGCCATACATTAGTAAGAAAACTTAGGCTCGAAGATCTTTTGTAAAGTTTGAGTCACAGATGGATCGCGCCGTCCATCCGTGGCTCATGTCTGGCAAAATAAAATATTTGATTGGGATCGGCCAATAGCAGAACTAGTTTCTCTGGTAATTGCTACACATGATTATTTTAATTGGGGGTGGCCAGAATCGAACATCTTTTGGTTTGAGAATCGAATCGAATATATTCAACTAATCGAATCAAATATTCCAAATATTCGAATCACAGCCTTATAATAAACTAACAAAGACGTCTTCCTAGAAAATTATAAAATGCATCAGAATTTAACTACATTTTTTGAAAATTGACTTATTTTTGATTCTGTTGATTTCAAACCGACGGAAAAAACGAATCAAATATTAATATGAATTCGCAAATCACATATTAATACTTCTGATCAGAAGCATGTTCGAAATAATAAATGCAATAGTGAATAGCCTTTGTTTTGTACAATTCCCTTCAGGAACTCGATTTTAAAAGCACCATTCCTAAAATTCACTCGTAATGAAAAAAGTGAACAAATCTATACCTAATATCTTCACGTCGTTTTCGTTTCGTTGTTATGGTCGTGATGAATTCTGTTATTTCCATGGTAACACGGTCCAAGTCGATGTCATCCCTGGTAAGTTCGATACATCTGACTCCAGTCTTGGGATCTACTTTACTTTTACCCATGAGTTCAAGATAAGTGTGATTTTTCTGAAATTCGGGAAAATTTTGATTAATCGAACTTGCTATTTTGGATATATTTAGTTTAATGCGCAATAAAAACAAGGCTTATGTCAAATTTTCGAACGCAAGATCACATACCACGATTACCTGATGAGCAACATGAAACGAAAAAATGGTTAATCAGATTTCTAAAATATCAACGTTTTGACCTATTAACAAATAATAACACAAGATGAGTTAGGTACCAGCATTGTAACAGGAAATTGTGACAAATATTTAACATTATTATTAATTAACATTATTAACAAATAATAACACAAGATGAGTTGGGTACCAGCATCACAACATGAAATTGTGACATATAATTAACATCTTTATTAATTAACATTATTAACAATTAGGCAATATCACAAGATGAGTTGAGAACCAGCATCACAACATAAAGTTGTGACAAATATTTAACATTATTATTAATCAACATTATTATTAATTAGCATTATTAACAAATAATAACACAAGATTAGTTAAGTACCAGCATCACAACATGAAGTTGTGATGTTGGTACTCAATTCATCTTGGGTTATGATTTGTTAATAGGTCATATAGATTGCGTCGATAAGATATATCCAAACAATAACATTTTTGAAAATAATTATTTTCAAAAAAAGTGTGATGCTGGTACTCAACTCATCTTGTGTTATTATTTGTTAATAGGTCATATGGATTGCGTCAATAAGATATATCCAAACAATAACATTTTTGAAAATAATTATTCTCAAAAAAAATGGGGGATGCTGGTACTCAACTCATCTTGTGTTATTATTTATTTGTTAATAGGTCATATGGATTGCGTCGATAAGATATATCCAAACAACAAAACCCATTCCTCGATTTACGTGTGTCACATTTGTATTATATTTCAGATATTGAATACAATACAAACTAGGCCGATATACATTCGATACAACTATAAAACAGGTCAAGCACCGCACGCCGTCCTATTTGTGACCTGTCATCGACACCCATGAAAGTTATGTTATGGCGCCGCCCACAGAATTTGCAGAATGCCTTAATCAAACATTTGGAAAAGTATTTTAGAAATGAATTTTCATCACTGAGTTCAGCAAATTAGTTTTTTAGTCGAACTTATTATTTACGGATATATGTTTACTAAGGGAGTCAGCGTTACGCAATAAGAACGCATGAGTGACGTTAGAATTCGATAAAGAATTGGAAAATGCCATAAAACGAACAGCGTAGGATATTTACAAATCACTACTGGATTCCATTTCCTTCGCGTGTCTGGTTGATTTACAACAAATTGACAACCCTAATGTGTATTGTTAGTGATTATAATTGTCGCATTATTTTTGAATCGAATCTTAAATCAAAATATGTCTAATCGTATCTTTCAAAATCACATAGAAGCGTACGAGATTGCAGTACAAACGCGCGAAGTTAATAATGCCACAGAATTGGTGAGTTATCTCGAAACGCTAAAACCTTTTAAATAAATATCTAGCTACCTTGGTGTTAGGATCGAAAAATCCCTTAGTGTCATCAGAAGGATCCTCCAGTATGGCATTCATTCTTTCATCAAACAGACCTCGTTTATAAGCCACTGCTATGGATACTCTGTGGTGTGCACGAGGATCGATCAACCCGCCTGTGGCAATTTGGGCTTCCAAAAGTCTGGAAATAAAATGTGATTTCATTAATGGCATTTTCAGATACGCAAAATTGTCATTTTTATATTTATTTTTATATTGATATTCGCTCTGAGCAAGGCCCGGGGGATTACCTAAAAGGAACCAACTAACGACCACTTAAAAGTGAAGAGCTACTAAACGATGCAGTGCCAGCAACTGTACTCTAAACGGAAAACTACCCAATCGGAACTAAACTGTCGTAGTAAAGTACAATGAGTGGTATCTGCCCAGGGTGATGGTAACACCATCCACCACATTTTGCTTCTTTTCAGTCACCCCTTACAATACGCATAAAATACATCGGGACTATTTGACAGCAAAGTCATAATTTATGTCAAATTTTATAATGCAGGATAACTCAATTTAAATTTTACTGGAAAAAGAAATTAATTTTAATAAAAATCCAAGAATACCGTATGTTCGAATAAGAACATACCTCATTGTGATAAAGTGAATGTATTATGTTACGTCATTGTTTTCGTCACTCAGTCCTAGCAGGGCAAGTACTCTTAATTCGGTCGAAATTTATTGGAATAAATTGGAATCGAACAAGTCGAAATATTCGGATAAGAATATTACTACCTACCTGATACCATGACTTTCGACAACGAAGTTCTTATTCATAGCTTCATATAAAGAAAGGATCTTTCCGGATACAGGATCAGGATATCCATTCACAGCAGTTTCTGCTCGTTTTAATGCATCTTCGTATTTCTTTTCAGCCAAATCTTTTTTGATGGCTTCATCAACTGTCATCATTTCGCCAGTGTGAGGATCGATAATGTTACCACAACCAGCTTGTGCTTCTAAGAGAGCCAATCTGATATAAAAAATATGTATTTATATTGACGTCATCATCCTACGAAAGCAAAATATGTTAATTGTCTTGCCTACATTTAAATTTAATAATCAAATTTAATCAGACAAATGTTAAACGAGTTATTTTAAAACAATTTTTCGCAGGAGTTTTTGTTAGATACATGGAAGAATCCCATAGCGTTTTTGAACCAAATTGAGGAAATTTTTTCACAATTCGCATGATTCGATACTACGATTGAAACTGAAACCTCAAACTACAAAATGTATTTGAAAATTTTTAATGGTGTTAAAGGATAAAATACGCATATTAGCGCCAATTAAAAAAAGGGAAGTAAAAGTTACCCAGTGCCAGGCATTATGATTCCACGTATCATTGCTTCACTGATGGACATTTTCTTGTTGTCAGCTTTTTTAACAATGATACCAGATATTGGTTGCTGACCAACTAAGTATGCGTGTAAGCTTGGTGCAACCTGTATTGAAATAAATAACGATAATATAGTCAAACTATATAACATTGGATTTGATATTCCAATTCTCCAAGCTATTAAATTATAAAGCCGCAATCGATGTTGTTTATACTTTGTTTACTTCATCGAACGAGTTTGTATCTGCTTCCAAGATTCTTCATTTAGAAGACAGCGCAATTTATTTTTCCAAAAGGCAATCGAAATAACGCAACAAAACAGACGATTTAAAGTAAATACTGCATTCGGTATAGACTGGTTATAAATTTTAACCAGTTTTAATTTTTTTAAGTCCAGATTTGATTTTAAATATTGAAAAGCACATTGTCAACTATGAATCACTGGTAGATCGCGCAGCCAGGAGACACATTTTCGAACTAAACCAAAATTAATCCCAACGTAACATTATGCTTTGAGACGTGGTAGATGGTTTGAAATCGCCCAAGGCAGATACCACTCACTGCACTTTATTATATCGTTTCATTTCGGTTTGTAATGTTTACAATCCTGAGTGCAGTTGCCGGCAATACATTTTGTAATAGAAATGCTTTCGATCTTGCTTAAACAAAATTCAATAAAAAAATGGCATAGCAAATATTCATTATCGTGATTCAACAACATTAGTAGCTCATATGAATTGCTGCCATCTAAATTATATCAATATCGATATAGTGATAAACATTGCTGTAATATGCCGACTAATACTGAAATAATTAAATTGATTAATTGGAAATTGCTTGATGGCAAATGATGGAAGATAGTGATCCTACCGACTCTCTATCGCACCATGCCAAAGCATTCTAAAAAGCGTAATAACGAAAAAAATAAGTTATTTTATTTTACCGACTAATCAAATTAGATTTACTTTATGGAAAGTAGTTAATACAGTGCATGGCAAATGGCGCCCATGACTTGGATTGTCATTTTCAGATATATCTATTATGAAACCGAGGCTCGAACCATGCCATACTGAATCGAATCTATTCCGAGAACAAAAAATATTCGACTAAATTTTGTATGCGGCCAATTGTCTCATTAGCAAGTTGTAATATCAAACCTGATAAACAAGTTAATCGGACCTTTTTCAGACCTCCGGTTAAAAATATGGAGTAAATAATCAAATTGATACTCGATTGAATAAAAATCTAATATGAAAAAGAGGCATTTCCACTCCGTTCCCACAAATAACCTTTCAAATCAAATGTGTATTCTGGGACTCTGGTCTGTAACCAAAATACTGTATTATATAATGCTAATGATTTTGCCATACAGCATTTCGCCAAAGAAAGAAGCCAGATTTGGCATATTTCCTAATTTTACTTATTTTATTAATTTGGGACAAGCGAAAAAAGAAACAATTTTTCTGATTATTGAAAAAAAATATCTTAATTTGGAAAGCAGACGACTTACGTCTTGTTCTGTAACATTTCCGAGTTGCAGTTGTTCCGTTGTTTCTGGTGAAATGCATCCTGCCTCGTGTAAATCGAATAAACTAGCTTGTCTTCTGAACGCAGTATCAAATAAAATATCTTTCCTCGACTTTTTCTTCGAGGTAGTAGTAGTAGTTGTAATTTCCGTAATAGTGGTTGTTTTACTATTACGTTCTTCTTCCTCTCGTTTGGCAGCATCCTAAAATCAAACATGACGTCACATAAATGATGACGTAATCATAGATGATCTTTTATCGCGATAAAAAGTAAATCCCCCAAAAAATCATCACAAATAAGTTTTTCTTCCGCTGAAAAGGTTCTAAATCTTTTCTGAATAAAAAAAATTACTCTCCGTACCCGAATAGCTTTTGCCTTTGCCCTTTTCCTCTTTTTTAAAACGACCTCGGGAGATATACAACACGCAAAACAACAATATTTTGTTATGAAGTAGCCTAATGCATCATCCGAATCGCTCATGTTTGCCACACGAAGTTGCTTTCTTACGGCTTATTTAACGATGTCACGGATAAATCACACGAAATGACATTTCATGCGTTCCGTGCGAGCGCACGTCAAAGCGTCGTAAAATGAGCTCAAAGAAAAAACGCTCATGTCGGATTGAGCTTATGGCTTGAACGACTCTTTCTAGGAAAAAATAATAATAGGCCATAAGAGTTTCGTTATGTAAAAAATACAAGAACGTCACCGTTCCACTTTGCAATTTGCCATTATACTTTTTTAATGAATCGTATTAGGAATTTGGTTAACCAAACACTACAAACAGTGGGATTTCAAGAATTTGTTTGCAGTCAATTCTCGACCGGCAATTATTTTTAAACGTCTTTTGTTAAGTATAAGCCACTGATGAACCTCGCCACTCAGGCGCGTTCCATCCGTGGCTCATTCTTGATAAAATAGAATTTCGTATCGGGTTTAAAGTCTGATGCGTATAGTAATAGACGATCTTTGCCTTATCCACTTGCCATGTTTGACAGAACAAAATTTCGGGAAAAAAATAGCAGGCACGGCTGCACTCGAGGAGGCCAAATATAACCTTTGGTTTTCATCGTTTTGCCATAAAGTTGGCCCGAGCACGTTCTATCAGAAAACCCTAGCTTACAATCGAAAATATTATACGATTTATTTATTTATGATTGACTGATATGTTTTGGGTCACTAAAATTATTTACCGCGCACTGTCGACTTATTATTTACATATTTGATTTGTCGACTGAACGAACGCCCTTATTTGCAATATGACGTCAAAATCACGTGATTCAAGTTGTGTTCGAAAAGGTCAATTTTTATTGCTTTAAAACAAATCCAAGTCTTGTGTTTGCATTAGACTTATTCGAAAATTCCATGATTCTAACACCGCGCACCATTCGTCCCATACCAGAGGCAGATATAATAAAACTAAAGCGAAGATTTTAGGTACAAACCTTTTCTACTGTTATTTTCAGGAAAGACCAATCGCCATGCAGTAGCAACCCAGAAAAAATTCTTCCCATAATCACACCAGATCAAGCATGAGTTCGAAAAAACGGTCACTTCCCAAGCTTGATCAGGTGTGATCTTGTTGCAGGGAAATTCTAACCAGGTAGGAAAAATAGGCAGGCGACCACGAGATATGATATATAGGCAAATCTGTCCAAGCAAACTGTCTAGATATTTTCAATAATCGACCTCGAATTGTTTCATTCCTAATATCTTAAATAAAACTGAAAACGAAACGCAGTAAAACGAGCTATTTCCAAAAACATAAGAGCGATGGACGAATTACACAAGGGTTTTTTGTTCATTACACTTGTGATAATAATTTGACATTAAATTCGATCATGCAAATTGCTTTAAGCAATATCAGAAGTGTGTGCTCAATTTGATTAGCAATTCCATATTAAATATTGAGTGTTATTTGCCACCACTTTCAAGAAGGCAACTTCGTTGGCACCATGAGTTAATGTGGCCGTTCATACGGATCCATGCATATTCGTTAGCCTATAACCTAGCTGCTGGTAAGTATCCTCATATTTCTTGTTAGGCCTAAAACATCATTCACTGTCATACATAATATGATTTACAATTGATGCGTTTTCTACATTATGGGTAGCTAGTGTGATCATCTTATTTTCTTAAATTATATTTTGTGCGACCTATCTAGGTTAATATAATTAAAGTTACTTTTCTTTTGAGCTACTGGAAAAATAATTTCAAAATACAATCAAAATCGGTATAATTAGGTAACAAGGTCTCTCGAGCAGAAATTGATTTTTTAAAGTCTACAAAATCTAAACAAATGCTTGATTACGCTTGAATATCGTTAAAAAAGCTGCAAAAACCAACCAGTAAAATAAGTCATCTACTCAGGTAATATCTAATATCTGATTACTGAAAGCTTTTTTTCTGCAGATAATTTCTCTCGAATCAGTGAACTAAAGGGAAATGAACTATCTCGTTTTGTTATCTCGTGGTGGTCGCCCATGTTTGTAAAGGAAAGCGGAAGGAGAATCTAAAACGAAATTACCACTATATTATGCTTGGCAAACATTTTTTTCAATTTTTCGAAATAAAATAAAAACGCAAAACTTGATAAAACACGTTTTGGACTGTATAAGTTGTCGAAGACAACCCAGTCATAGACATTTCATCCGAACATGTTTTGATAAGTTTGAGTCACCGACCCAACTGTGGATCAAACTTAACAAAGTAAAATTTCCATTCAGGAATGCCCCTCGGTCATTCTGGACACTGAATACAAGAAACTTTTATAATGATAAGTTTTGCCAAGAATAATATAACCATGACATCCTAGAATTGATTGGGAAGTTTTAAATATTGTGCAGGAAGAGATCTACTGATTAAGAGCTAAGTTAGTACAGAGGAATGTGCAGAAGATCGGCTAATCCGATGTGCAAATCAAATCACCATATATTACTTTGAAAAGAGCATATTTGTTAGAATTCATCACCAACTTTTAAAGCTTTATAATCGGAATAAAATCTGACTGTTATTTTTGCAAACTATATAAATTTGAAAAAATACAAAATTGAAAACAGATTTTACAACGATTATGAACAGAACTTTTAAAATTAAGCTTTAAAATGCGGTATGAAATACACCTGACGAACAGATATATCACATACTGCAAGAAATATAATTTTTTTTTTACATAATTAAGTGAAGAAAAGAGTAAGGAAAACACACATGAATGAGAGAAAAGAAATTATTGAATTGTCACACACACAAACAAACACAGAAAAGATGAGACAGAAAACGAGAGGAAGAAAACACACAAAATCAATGATAAATTACCGTTGTTGACTCACCAACTTTTTATCTGACAAGATGATTCTTCGCATCCAAGTCTGCATCTGCTGCATATCGCTTTTTTAACGCACACCACATGAAAAGTATTCTGATACAACTTACGACGATATATATACAATGATCGGAGAGATAATATCATCATATTATTACGATGATGTTTCACAAAAATGAGTCAAACCGTATTAATCAAGCATAAGTCATATGTGGCTTATGTTTGCTGAATAAAATTTCTGGTTAGGTTAAGATGCCTCGTTCGTTAGTTTTCGTGGCACCGTGCTAATATTCCCGGCACAACAAAGGCCATCATCAAAAGGAGTTCAACTATTTAAACCTCGCGGGATAGGCTGGTGTCATTGTTCTTTTCTTCTTATTACGTCATTGTATGACGTCACTCGTAACGTGCAGATGAATAGCATACTATGCAAGTGCTCAATGAATGCAGTGAAAACAGATTATTGAATGTAAACACCAATATTATATTAGCATGATAATGTTGCAAGCAATATAGCACAGCCACCCAACTAGGTTAAAAATTATATCCGCCAATTTGTATTTGTTTTTTTTTAACTGTAGATCGAGGTGATTACAATTGTTGATGATAAGCAAGCATGCAATTTGTGGCATCGATTACATACTTCATTAGTCAGTGCACTTGGGAGCGAAGGTCGAAGAAAAGTTTCTAGCTAGGAATAATTTGCTTCATTAGGCTGGCGCGTGTAACTCAGTCCGTTTTTCACGCATATGCTACTGATGGATGGCGACGCCAAGGCCTCATCCACCTGGGTCTAATGCTTGAAAAAAAATATATATCTGATCTGTGTCGACGCAATGCGCTTGCGATTCGATGCGGTGATATGCGTGTGAAGAGATTGCATATTATAACATATATATACGATCTCAGTGCCGCGATTTCGTGCGTTACTGTATTTTATCTACGAGTTCATCCATTTTTTGCGTTAACTTTAAATGTGTGATAACACAATTAGACAAAATGGAATATTTTTGAGCTGAAGGTTTTTTTTTAGTTAAATATTCATATTGATAAATAATATCCATGCACTAGAACATTTCATGTTTTTTATCGCATTGAATTATGATCAAAATTATTATCATATTTCGCGAACTAAACTTATTCAACGGTGAAAGATAACATTGCAAAACACGGTGAAAAGGCTGCATTGCACACGATCGAAAAGTGATCGCGATTAAACATCTTTCGATCCTAGTTTGCATCTGTTATTTAACAAATAAGCTCAAAATTTTTCAAATTCAAAACATGCTAAAAACTCTTTTCAAGCAATCTGCTAAAACGCCATAACATTTCAAAAAAATATGTTGAGTAATAATCACATACCTCGCGATCTTTAGCCTTGTCATAATCGTAACTATAACGATCGACTCTTTCAGAAATCAAGTTTTTCAGTTTGTCGTATTTACGGGTGATAGTTGTCACCTGAAATATAATACATATTATAATATATATTATAAGAAGCAAAAACTATTGTAATCAGCCAAAATTGCATCGACGCCACAAAATACAGCACGAAAGCAATATACATGGAAATCCAGTCGAATATACAGTTTTAACATTCGCTATCCAAAAATATTACATGAAATGTAACAAAAAATAATGCACAATGATCATAAAAACGGACTTTCCCAGTCAAAAATTTTTATTCAAATCATGTTTTGTTAACCATGGACCACAAATGAATTGGGCCATTTAGGTGCGGGTCATTAGTGGCCCATGCTGGTCAAAATAAATTTTTCGTTCGGAATTTTAAAAACTTCACACGAATTTTATAATTGGCATGGTCTGGTAATGCACCAGTTACCTCATATACTACAATTCTGGTGATGGTTCCGCTTCCCGCCTTTTTCTTGGCAGCAAGGTCCGCATCACGTGGTTCAAATTTGGCAGCAGTGTCGTCATATTTCTTGGCTGCGTCATCAAATTCTGTTGCCAAGGTAACGAGTGAATCCATATTGGTTTGTTGTCCGTCAATATCATCATTAAGTTCCTGTAAACGAAATACATCAAAAAATGTTATTTTTTGTTTTTGATCAAAAACGATCATCATTCATTGTCCATAATTTGTTGAAGATAACATTCCTATCCTTGAATACTCGTACAGCGGTGAAACAACTGTGCACGGTGACCAAAGGGATTATTACTTCGCAAAATATCGACCAAAGACTGATCAGTGATCTATAACAGACAAAATATGCTACGTCTGTGCGATCAATCAAACGAAAATCACACACCAAACCGAATAAAACTGAAAATAAAACTCTTAAATATATTACCTCAAACCCCAATCTGCCAGGACACGTTTTGTCAGTATGAGTCACTGATGGATCACGCCGCCATGGCGCGGTCCATCTGTGGCACATGCTTGACAAAATACAATTTTTGATTGAGATTGGTGAATTCGAATCCTACATTATTAATTATTCATACAACTTTTCATACCTCGTGATCTTTAATTTGATCAGCGATATCCTTTGATGTTGTTTTTACTTTACTGAATTCATCAGAATTCAAGGTATTCTCAGTTTTATCAAGATGGTTGTTCTGCTTCGCGGCTTTATCTTCATATTCTGATAATTTAGCTTCTGCGACTTTCGCATAGTTCAATCTAAAAGTATTTAAATCGATCTAGTATGAAGAAAATTAAACTTTAATGAGAATGAAATCATGATATTTCTGCATAATGGGACACAATGTGACAAAAATACAGTAAATTTACCATCTATTCGAAGTGATTGTATTTTTACAAAAGTTGAAACGCCATGTTGATGAGTTTTATGCCAAGTATGAGTTGTTGATGGTGTGCACCTCGGTGGAGCGTACATCAACAACCCATGATTAGCCAAATTATTCAAATTTATAGCTTTATTCTAATATTGCAAATTGAAATTACTGTCAAAGGGCAGTGATTTAACTGTTTTTTACAGTGTACAATCAACAGTTAACTGAAGATCAGTATACTAAAGTATGACCGGTAATCACACGTGGGACAATGATTTTCAGAATTTCAAGATTGGTTTCAGAATCGAATCGAATAATTTTCCCAAAATGAATACTCAAATCAGAAATAATATAATGAACAAATAGAAACATCTTTTTATCAGCTTATAATTTTTGTGAAAATTCACACTTATTTGTGAAAAAAAATTAAATCATTTTTTTTATTTCGAATCGTTGCAGAAATCAAATAAATTATAATTCGCATATTTGGAATCGAATATTTTGGACAGCCCTCCATACTAACAACTTTCCATCAAGTTGAACTTACCTATTTTTAACTTGATCTTTAGCTTCATCCCATCGTTGATTCAAATCATCTGAAATATCTTGATATTGTGGAGAATCGAGATCTTCTACTTCACTGTATTTACCAAGTTTATCACCACAATCTCGCAAATCTTTGACTGTGCCTGAAAGTTTCTTGAATTCTGGTTCATGTTTGGGAACTTCCTTGTCCAATTTCTAGAAATACAATAACATCGTATTAGATTTGCTCTTATCAATTGAATTTAAAAATATTTTATACAGCATTAGAAATTATATTTCTTGTAGACCAGGAATCACAGATGAATCGTGCCTCAATGTGGTAATCCATCAGTGGTTTCGGCCTACAAAACTCGACACTGTGGCAAACTTGACTAGCAATATGCGGTGAGGTGAGATCATGTACCATACATACGTGGTCGAAAATAGTTACCTCTATCCAGAAATGACCCCTATAAGAAATTATACCACTTTTTACCCTGCTACATCCAATCAGAGATTTACTTTGTTAATTATGATCCACAGATCAGTGACTCATATTTAAAACTTGCTTGAACGTAATATTTCTAACTGTTGTGACATTTTATCAAAATAGCATTATTTGAAACAACCACTCACCTCAAGCAAAGCTACTTGTTTTTGAAGACCTGGTACATCGCTTGACATTGTGTCCAGTTCAATAAGATAGGTTTCATATTCACGAATAGTACCACGAGCTTCTTTAGCTTTCTCTGCTGCATCGTGCAAGTGACCCAATCTAAAAGAAGAAGGTTAGAATAGATACCGGTAAAGAATTTTGAATTTTGAAATAGTGAATTGACGTAAGAATTGAAGTATGAAGAGTTTTATCATACATCCATTTGTATTCTGCCCTACATCAAAAATATATGAGATAGAAAGAATATCATCACTGCCTGAGTTCTTCTAAAGAAGAAAAATCAAAACTGTTGAGCTAAATTTGTACATTGACCATTATTTCAACTTTCACTGCTGTATATTAACTTCTACATCTGAAACATTAAAAATAACACACAAAAATTATGCACATTTTGATTGATACAAAACGTCACTTACTTTTCAATGTAGAGTGTGCTCAGGTACCGAACAGTTTCCCATTTCTTCTCTGCAGTTTTTTGCTCAGATTTAAGTTGTTCAACGAGAGGTGTTTCGTCATCAGAAGATTTTATGATGATTTCAACCTCTGCGCTCAACTGCTTGTATCTAGGTTCCAATGCATCCAGACGATCAGAGGTATCCTAGACAGGTTTAGTAGGATTTGAGTTGAAAACAAAAATATGAATATTCAACATATCAAAACATGTTCTAGTTGTTTAGTTTTATTTGACATTCAACAAATGATAAGAATAGTCCCAATTTCTTCAATTATTCTGGAATTATGAGTAACAAAAATTTTGATTTTTTTTCCCGTTGATCTACATGCTTAAGTTATTCTCTTCGAATTAGATAAGAAAGCTTCAATAGCAGTATCAATAACTTTTGCAACCAGACAGTCAAAAAGAGGCATTTTTAATCCTCTATCAACAAATTTGTTTTTGGAATATTGCCCATTGCCTGAATTTATCGATGGTAGCCATTTTCTTAGGTTTCTAACTAGCAGAGTAGCTGACATTCTGAACTGACATTCTGAGGTATCAAACAGACTGGCGACGGTTTGACTTCATATTTGGTATTACCCAAATCATAAATATTTTGACCAGCATGTTTTGTTAAGCATTCGCTACTGAGCGATCGCGGCATCCAGGCGAAGTCCATTTGTGGCCGATGCTTGACAAAATAAAACTGGGTAAAGATATAAAATTTCATTCTGGAAAAACTTCATAAACAAACAGAACATAAATTAAGAATTTGTTTACTTTTTGCTGTGCAATAGCTTTATTAACACTCTCTGGTTCTGCGGGCATACACATTCCAATCCTTGCTCGTGTTGCATGTTCCATTGAATCGAGTTCAGAAATAATTTCTTTTAGTGAAGGAATCAGTTGTTTGCATTTTGCTTGGATGGACGCAGCTGAATTAAGAATTATAATTTTCATGAATTTCAACAAAGAGGATAATGAATTCAGTTATGAGTGAGTACTACAGCTTTTCTTCAACATTTTAATGTTCTTCTTTTGGTGCACTGAAGATATATACGTTGAATACAAACTTGCATCATTTTACAGTTGGCAATCCATGATGTAAAAGTGAGTATTGGTTTGATTTATTTGAAAGTTTTCGAGGAACTTCAAAGGCACAACTCAAGTTTTTTAGTTATTCTTAAAATGTAACTCTTCAATCTACAACCAATCTAACTCTAAAACTGAATCAAAAATACCTTTTTCAGCATCTGGAATCTTAGCTTCCACTTCTGCTAATGTCACATCCAGTTCACCTTTGACTTTTTCCCAGCGTTCAATGATATCATCATATTCACTTTCGTGTACAGCGAGATCTTGATCTGGTTGCTCGTTTTCTCCAACTGCGCTTTTGGCATTTGCGAGTGCTTTAGTTACGAAGTCAAATTTTGGTTGTTCAACTGGAACGCCAGATTTCAGTTTCTGTAAATTTTAAGTCGAATGAATAAGAAAATGAGAAATAATACAACATGAATGTATGCAATGTTCGTTAACTGTGTTAATCTTAGGCAATTTAAGGAATAAAATTATTTATTTGGGATCTGAAAAAGTTCAAATTACCTGGAGTACAACACAAATCTTTTTCAATTCTTCAAGAGAAGTTTTTGCATTTGGTTTAGATTTTGCAACTTCACTTTCATAAGTTTTCAAGATCGGTCTGACAACAGCAAGACACTCGAGCAATTCCAAAATAGCACTGACTCTGCAAAAAATGAACAGTTAGTGAAGGGTAATTGATTTTGTGATATAATTACTTCGATACACTTAATCGGGAACCAGTGGAGCATTGTATGAACAAAGTTGTTAGCATTGCCACTTTTAGATGCTAGATTCGAATTAATTCAGATATAAATCAAATACGAATGTTTCAAACACTCATTTCTGTGATTCGGTATTTCGATATGATGTCAATCGAGATTCGATTCGAAAATAGTGACTCAAAGTCGATCATAAATTTTCTCAGTCATGATTTTTATAAGGTTGAGGGGAAGGAATTATTAAAATATGCCGAATTAGAAAAAAATCTTACTTTTTGAAGTATGTTTGTACAAGATTGTCAACCAATTCCCATTTTTCTTCCATCTTTGTCACACCTTTCCTCAATTCAGCCACAGATGGCGCAGTGGAGTCTTCTTTCTCGATCACAGGTCTGCATTGAGCCAAGAGAGTGGAGTATCGCGGTGTCACATCATTAACAAATTGGTCTACTGTTGTCTGTTAAAATTAGCATGAAAATTATTAATGATTCGAAGTTATGACACTCTGTAACAATTTCATTTAATAATTGTCGATATCTAGCTAAATTCGAAACCAAATTTTACCTTCTGTTGTTGCACAACACGTGACACAGCATTTGAATCAGATGGAAGCATGACGTCAGCACGAACAAGTTGTGCGCTTTCAAGTCTTTCTAATTCATGGATGAAAGATTCCACTCCTGGCAAGAGAGAAGCGGCAGAACTTTCTTCTGATGCAGCTGAAAAGGTAAGAATATGAAATTGAAAGCAAGAGTCAAATCTCAGAAACATACTAGTCATAATGCAACATTGATGTGTGTTCAACACACCAATACCTTATTATATCAAGAATATAGTAATATCAGGAACTAACAACCGTTTTTGTGAAAATTTTCCATAAATATTGAGTTTACCTTTTTCTACAATAGGTATACGTTCTTCCAATACACCAAGTCTCTGCTGCAATCTCTTTTTCGCCTCTTTCCATCGAGTTTCCAAATCTTTGAATTCACTTTCCCGCTGTTGAATGTCTTGTTCAGGTACTCCTGAAACTCCCGCCAATTTCTTGGTTGTTGCATCGGCAATCTCAAGTGTTTCGCTAACATCAGGGAACTTGGGATCGTGTGTCGGAATGTTATCCGAGAGAGCCTAATTTCGAAAAGTAGTAATTTAACAAATTAGAAAAAATACGAATAGGATAAAAATTACAAATTCTGTCAATAATCAAATGTATTGCATATTGTCCAGCATGTTTTCCATTTAGATTGCAGTTGCTAGTGTTACATTTTGCAGTAGATCTCAACCAGATTAGTGGCCATTAGACAGTTCTTTTTAGGTACTTTTTCCGGACTTGTCAAGAGTGAATTTCAATAAAAAAATAGCTTGAAACTATTTTATCTGCCAAAATTACCTTGAGAAGAGCTTGTTGCTTGCGAAGAGCATTCAAATCATTTTCTGGCAAGTGTTCATTGGCATCGAGCGTCTGTTCATACGTTACAACAACAACATTAACGTCATGCATGAGCTCTGATACGTCATGGAGTACTTTGATCCTGCAATTTATGAAAAAAAAAAGCCGTTATTAATGAAAATTAATTTCATCGTATATTTTCTACTGAAAAAAAATATAAGGATACTTACTTGGCATAGAACAGCACAGTAATTTCGTTCAATGATGTCCATTTTTCTACCATTTTGTCACATTCGTCGCGGACAGTAGCCGCAGTTGGAGTTTCAAGATCTTCATGTGCAAGCACATTGTTGCATTCAGAAACCAGAGGCTCATAATCAGACGATAAATCAGTGAGACGATTCTGAATGTCCTGAAAAATAGGAATACGTGAATGAAACTTAGCATTGGAGGGAACTTACATAAATAAGTGGTTTGAAGTGTATCGTTTTTCAACTGTTAACGAAAACAATAAAAAGCTGTTCACAACCTAGGGAGCCACTGTGTCAGCGCGAAAATTCATTTCAACGAATTCGGCTAAGCATAGGTTACCAATAGAATAAAATAAAGTCAATTAACTTACAATTACAATCAAGTTATACTTTTGTTGAGTTAAAAGTTACCTTTTGTTGAGAAAGACATTTCTGCAATCCCATTGGCTCTGTAGGTAAATTAACTTGCATTCTAGCTGTTTGTGACTGGGAAATAGTATCAAGTCCACGAGTAAGAGCTCGAATACGAGAAAGAAGATCCGCCAGAAGTCTTTCTTGAGCAGCAGCTGAAAATAAAAAAAAATATATCTACTCGTTTCTAATTTCTTTATCCAAAAAATAGGCTATGTCAAAATTTGTTGAAGATTTTATGCAAAAATAATTTTATGAAAATATAGTGCCAAAATTATTTGCAACTGTCACAATTTTCTGACTACATCAAATGTAGAAGACTATCATGACCTACATATAACTCAAATTGAGCCTATCTTGAGATGGTCCGGTCTACCTCTAGGTGTCCCATTTATGGTACAATAGAGGGAAGGGATAAATTATAAAACTCTTTTCGAAAAGTCAATTTAAATACCAGTATTTACATAAAAGTTACAAAAAGGATTCAAGTTCTAGTTGCTGTCGAAACTATTCGAAGCAAAATTAGATCTTGGACTGTTAGTACAACCTTCCCAGCTGCAACTAATGAAGAAAGAAAATACCTTTTTCCATCTTTGGGAGTTGGATTTTAACTTGATCAGCCAACATTGTCAATTTTGACTTTGCTTCTTCCCATCGACGTTGTAAATCTTCAATATCATTCGAATAAGAATCTAAATCAGTGTTGCATTTTTCAGCAATGTTTGCAGGTAATTGGTTTGAAACTTCACGCGTTGAAACCAAATTTTTCGAAAGAGCGTCGAAGTTTGAATCGTGCACTGGAATGTCTGCAGCCAATTTCTGAAAATAAGATTCAGTAAATATAATTAATATCATAAATTTTAGCAATTAATGAATGCGTGGATATAAAATACTTTTAGTCTACATTATGCGGTTAACGATTTGGAAAGTTTGAAGTAACCATTGTCGGATTTTTCGAATATAGAAAATAAACCAAAGTGGATAATTTAAAACCCTAATAATGTTTTCTTTAATCAAAAGTTTAAAAAGTGATAGAATAGTTTTGTCATCCATGTCAACCAGGCAAGATCCACTGGTAGTCAATGCTTGACAAAAATTTTACAAGAACAAAGAAAACCAACAGCTACTGACCTGGAAAACCTCGTTTCTGTTACGAAGAGCATCAACGTCTGTAGTTGGGTGTGAACGCTCGGAAATAATTTTTTCGTATTGAGAAACTGCTTTTTCACATTCAATAATGGCACTTTGTGTGTATAGAAGTCCTTTGATTCTAAGACAAAGAATTTTTTTAAAGATTTCTTTTCAAAGTGAAGTATCTCGGACATTATAATGATATCACAAGAAACCCTGAAGTGCTAAGAGCTACTATCTAATTTAAGGTTGTTTGTATGAAATTTATTTATTCACAACTGTAAAAATAGGAGATTTAACAGAGGTTCACTAGAAAACTATATTGATGGGTCAAAAGAGGTGGCATTGCATCGATTTCGCCCAACCCAACCAATCAAAAAATTCTATTTTCATCTTAAACAAAAATATGAGGTCAGTATAACGTCACAAACTTACTTTTCGAAGTATACGTGCGTCATCAGCCACACAACCGCCCATTTCTCTTGTACTTTGTGTAAAGTATCTCTGAGCAGTGAAATACTTGGTGCCATGCCGGTGGTTTCTTCATTTATAAAGTTGACAACAACTGTTTGTGCAGAGTCGTATTCTGGTTTCAAATCTTCCACTCGTTTTACCACAGTCTAAATATAAAATTTTGAATTTGAAATTTTGATTCAAATTTTACAACTCACAAAATATATGTTGCGTTATGCAACAAAATGATGATATATTGTATGAGTTGCAAAAACTGATATAATTCATATTGGTGCTACAACTTTTTTTTTACAGTCATTCATTTGATTACCGTAGGCAAGGCCCTATACTAGCAGAGACCTGTCGACAAACTACAATGATATGCCTCAAACAGATCAATACCTCATCCAGTTGGATAAGATTCCATTTTTATTGTTCTGGAGAGGAAAGTCGGAAAACGGGCATGGCAAACCATGACCTCTCATGTGGACACCAGTTCCAAATGAGGGAGCGAAGGATTTGACTTTGCACGTTAATTACGTGAACCACCGCGCACCAGCAGACCTCTCTGATATAATCATTCCTCATTGGGGTCCGAATCCAGAACGTTGGATATGTGTAGCTCGGAGCTTATTCCCAACGCTTCACCGATAAAGCAAACCGGGCACCTGGACATCACCATATTTCATTTAATTAACTCTGCCCAGAATATGAACAAAAGATATAGAAATATACTGACTCCTTGACTGTCTTCGGCCTGTTGAAGTGCTGGTACTGATCTTGGTAACCAGACTGCCATCTGAGCTTCCTGACTTGTTGAAATACTATCCAATGTTGCCAGTAATTTATTCAGACGATCGATAAGCGAACGAGCACGTTGCTCTTCGGCTTCAGCTTTATGAAACAAAGTGAAAAGTAAGATTAAAAGATAATTCAGTTGTTGAGTGTCAAAAATTTACAAAGATAAAAAAGAATACTTACTTTGTTGAGCTTTCGGCAAAAGATCGTTGAATTTTGTTAATCTGTGAAGTATAAAAAATCAATGTACATTTTTCAAGGCTTCAACGTGAGGCGAGCGGGATGGGCAAGCTCTTTTTCAATTGTTATTACTAACTCGATACCGTTATAATCTCACCTTTCATCCACGAAAACCTTGCAAACTTGCCATCTATCAACAACATCCTGTACATCAGAAGTATATTTTTTAGCATCAACATCTTCCGTCACTTGATTTTCAGGAGTATGTGCAACTTTGACAAGTTTTGTGCCAATTTCTTGTGCCTTCTGCGCATCTCGTTGTAGATTTGCGACAAGTGGGTGATTCTTTTCAAGCGTATCTCGCATTTCCTATACAGCCAGAAAAAATATCATATTTCAAATTAAGAACTTTATTCTGTTTATTGCAGATTTTATGTGCCACATGTAGACTGTGTATAAGTTGTGCATGCCATCAGTGGTTCAGAATTTCATTTTCGTATTTCAATTAGAATTACACGATTAGTTATCACATCTAAAATAAGTAGCCGTGTAAGAAAGGAACTTACAACTGCCATACTGTACCCCCTGCTGGTCATAGGAGACAACAGAAAGGAAGTAAAGAAGTGGTAGCTGGGTTTTACATGCAACTGCATTGGTCGTTTTTTGCTATTTCTTTTCAAGGTGATATTCCCATTTTGCTTAGAGCAAATTCCAATAACAAAACCAAACATATGCTATGCATGAAGTAAAATAATTACAATCCTACTAAAGTTAGAACCTTTCAATGAAATTTGATGCATGCAGGAATATCTCAATTTAAAGAATGCTTAAAAAAGAAATGAAATTCAGCTTATAATAGCTCTCGTTGTAAAAATCTATATAAACCTTTCGCTAATTTTTTGACTCAAATCTATAGTATTGCATGATCTCCCTTTATGCCTAATCACCATGGTGTAAAATGACAATGATATAAAATTGTTACTAATGAGCTGGACATTTCAATTTTTGTATTGAAATATCCTTAGTATCCTATTTCTTCAGTGTTATAACCTCAGTATTATGTATTCAATATTTGAAGGACTTTCTATTTGAGCATCTGATCATGTTATGAACTGCACTTTAGACATACCAGAAACTTCAATCAAATTAGAAGAGAGAAAATTCAATATTGATGTCTATTTTGCTTGGTTTTGGAGAGTTGAAAAAAAAATAATATTTAAAAAATACTTATATTAGATTTTTGCGGTGAGAAATTTTTTGAGAATATGTAGTTGACAACTACCTCATTGAATGATAGAATGGCCAAAATGAATCGCATGATTATCAATCCAACCATGATTTTTAAATGACAAAAATAGTTAAAATAGACTGCGATTCCCACATTATATAAATATGTAGAAAATGCCACCCATGTAATATTATGAATAAATGGAAATAAAACCAATGACGGCATGTATGAGTGTGTACTTTATTTCAGTACTTACATGTGTCTTTATATTCGCTTTCTATGTCAGAAATAGAGGAGAAAATTATGATAGCACACAATTGTGCATTAATATATATATAATCATAATATTTTGCAAAGTCAGAAGATCGATAGTATTCCAATCGTCTCCAGTGCTTTGTCAATGGAAAATTAAATTTGCGCAATCATTACTTTGCCAAATATTGAATGCAAAAGAAGGCTATATAAGTTGAAAATATTTATAACTCGTACTTATCTCATCAAAGAAGAGTCATTTCAATTCCAGAAAACTTGCCTGATAAATAATTTGTTGCTTTCGCAAACTCTCGGAATCTTTCGGAACTTCTTTGTTCTCTTCAATCTTGGTTTCCACATTAGAAACTATGTTTTCTGCTTCTTTTGTGGATTGTACAACAACGTACACCATTTTCAATCTAGGAAAAAAGTTTAAAAACCATTTAGATTGGGATATCACTCCAAGATACTTTTATTTTATTTTTTTTTTCACTGTGAATTCTTTGGAGGGAATGGGAGGATAAATTAGACTTTCGGTTGCACATACAAAGTTTTTACATAGAGAACTTCATAGTCTTCATATACCGGTATTCAAAAATTAAATTCAATAAGAAAATATTAAATTACTTGTCAAAGTAAAGAGTCGATATATTCCATGTTCTATCCCATTTCTTCTCGACCACTTCAAGTTGATTTCCAAGCTCTTCTTTCGAAGGTGCAGAACAATCATCTCTTTCCAAAATTTGTTTGGAACCATCACGTACTTCAGCAAATTGAGGTTCGATTGTCTTGAGTTCGACAACAGAACTCTATACAGAAAAATCAGAAGAATACATTTTAACAAAAGTTTCCATTGCCAAATAATTCAATATTCAATTTTCATATAAATACTAATTCTTTTTTTTTTACAGCAAGCACAGGATACACATAAAATTGAATGTTGCAAAATGCAACATAAACCATAATATTTCAGTTATACAATGACAACATAAAAGAAAATAAATATCCCACCTGTACTACTACGGTAAGTCAAAAATTATTCCTCTAGGAGTGTTTCCCTGATAGATCTATCTGTAACTCACACTTAACATAATAAAATGATACAGCAAGCTGTTACTCAAGTTTTGTATTTTTTTTAAATCAAAAACTTAATATACAAACACCATTGTATGTATATCACATTATTAACAATATACTACCTCGTGGTCGTTGATAACATGTTGCACGCTAGCAACATCTCGCGGTAAAGCAGTTTTTACTCGTACTGAAACAACGCCATCAATTGTGTTGAGTCGTCGAAGAATGACATTCAAACGCGAGATGTATGTTCGACATTGTTCTTCGTCTTTATCGTCTTAAAGGAACAAAAAGCAAAAGATCCGTTATTAAGATGAAGTAATGAATACGTCAAGAAAGTGAAGTTGAAACAATATCTAATCGAAATAAAAGCTGCACTCCCAATCGAGAAAATTCATATTTCATAACAGGAAAAGATTCAGGTTTTGGTCAGAATCCACCAGACAGACGGCATTTTGTTGATCTTTCCCATCCGAAAATTTACATTCTCTTCTGGTTAATCAGAATACTTCATTTACTCAACACTGCAATGAAATAGCAGTGTTGGAGCCATTGTCAGACAATTGGAACTCCATAATACCATTCTGGCATTCCGCAAGTCTGGACTTTGCTCTGAACAAATCCATATATAATTTAACTTCTACAATGCATAACTTCTCCAAAATCCCCACTATAATGTGAATCATGAATTTATTGACGACAATATTTACAAGAGAAAGTACCTTGGTGCATTTGTTTAGCAAGAGATTCAGCATGTTTCACACATCTTTGTACTTCAACCTTTAATGAAGCTATTTTGACAGTCATGGATGGATCACTCGATTCTGTGTCTTCCACATTTTTCAAACCTTCTTTCAAATTTTTCAAAGCTTGCTCACGTTCGGCAGGACTCAGAAGTCGGTACTACAAAAAAATATAGGAAATATGTTGAATGAATTATACATTGAGAGATCACACTATCAATGCTTGGCGTAGACCTACACGCTTGACAAAATGAAAATATTTCCTGATAAGATATCGGAAAAACTGTAACTGTAAGGCGGTGTCCATCAGTGAAGCCTCAAATAATAAATTTAGGAATTGGTAGAAGAGTTGTCCTATATTACCTTTTTTATTTTGATAAGGATTCTAACTTGTAAACGTCACAAAACTAACCTAAGCCGCTGACTTCAATGAGCCTCTGTTTAACGAGGTTATTAACAATTGAAAAAATTGACCTAAGTGCATCCGATTCCAAACTGGAATATGAGAAAATGCTAAATCATAGCTTAGCGTAAATGTTTACAACTCCCAAAACCTGCAAAAACTCACCGACTCAATGGTCCATGAAGATACATATTTAATATTTCTTTGCAAATTGTTTATTGCCACAAGCAGTTGCACTCTGGCATGTCTGTCGCGCCATAGTTCCAAAAATGCCATATAGTCTCTTTCAAGCGCCTGGGCGCGAGAAATAGACTTGGCACTAGGTGGCGGTATGACAAAAATTGCAGACGGAGCTTCTCCTTGCTGTTGGACGGAATTGATTACAACCCACTTCGTGGGTTGAGGTTTATCAACCAAATCACAGTCTTCGCCTTTTGCAATGGAAAGCTGGAATGAAGAAAAAGGTTTATTACTAAAATATCGAGAACTGTATTTAGTGGTGACAATTGAGTTGTGCTTTCTTTCTCAGTGGAGGAAATTCTCAAATACATGCAACATATGGCCAAACCATGTAAAATCACAGAAATGATTATTTTAATCGAACATGTGTCCGATTAGATTCAAATTTTGAACCTAAAACTTACATTCCTGGTCGGCAAAAGTTCCTCCCAGAGTAAGAAATATTCATAGTCAAAACAACTTCTGTTAAGTATGAGTCAACGCGGCGCCACGATTCGTTTGTGACTTATGTTTAGCAAAATTAAATTTCTGATTGGGTTGACCTATTAGTATTTATTTATCATAAATATCAAAATATGATTGAAATGCATTACGTTCATTTGTTTGTAGCTGCATAAAGCTTGCACTGTTGATTTTGAATCCTTGTTAACTGGGTTAGGTCTTTCTTCCACACATGGTATATCTTTACTACGAGTGATCAAGCTAGTCACAGTTGGTTTGAATTTCTCCATGTCTTCTTTCAATTGCTGGAATATTTAATGCAGGTGAATTAATATAGGCTGAATTTTTTAGTTCTTTGGTTAGAAGTTCAACAGTAACAGAACAGTATCACAAAAGTTTGTGAGATGATTAAATTTAAACAATGAGTGAATAAAGGCACATGTTGCTGATATCAACATTTCTTACTTGGAACTAAAAGATTTTTTATTTTTTCAATAAGCAGATTAAGATTAAAGAATATGTGAATAAACCAAACTTACAAAATATTCTTGGCAAACAAATCAAGAAAGATATGCCATAAGATATTAACCAATATTATATAAAAGAAAAGAGGAAATTGGGATATTGGAAGCACAAACAAAAGAATAAAAAAATTTACTGTAAAACACAAAATGCAACATTCCAATAATAAGAAAAATATGAATAATTGAGTGAACAATGTCAAGAAATGACGAATGAAAGATTAGAAAAAGAAAAAACATAAAAAACACGAAATTTTGTAATACCATCAAGGAATGGTCAAGAATCTACATCTAAAATTATCGACTAAACTAAGTCCACTAAATTGATTGTTTTTAAAATTGAGATTAGATGAAAAAACTCTTAAACAGAAAAGTTGTTAAAATGTCGATAATCCCTGTACTTGATAGCTGGAATAATACCAGTCAAAAATATTTTCAAAGTATCTTCTGTCAATTTGTGTGAGCCTCTGGTGGATCACGCCGCCAAGCTCAGATAAGAACAGTTTCTATAAATATCAGTGGACCACGCACTGGTCATTCATCTAACAGAACATATTAACATAAAGATGTCTAACAGAATATAACTTCTTGTTGGAAGTGTTCACCATTGTTGACGGAAATGAGATAAAGGAATCATTGTCAACTTGATATTATTTGGAGATGAACAAAAAATTTTGATGTTATTTAAAATCTTTGACCAATAACTGGCAATCAATGAATTGCACCTGCAGATGCTAATTTTTCCTCTTAATTTTCCTAAAAGAAAATCAGCTAGGCTACACTTACAGTTGCCTATCATAGTACTCGCTAACAACAAAAGTTAGCACACAATGGTAACGAAAAATGTTAATATTTTTTGCACAGAACAGTAAGGAAAAACATAAAATTATCACAAAGTATACTGATATCAGATAAACACACATGAATGAGAAAAGCCAATCCGCAAGCCCACTTACCGAAAATTCATACTGTGACAAAAATGATAAAAAGATATGTTAAAATCAGTCATTTCCACAAGAAAATTATTCAAAATAAAACGTTTTTATTTAAACATAACTGACATCAATAACAATAGAAAAAATGCTTTGTTGCAATTTACGGTAAGTTCATTTTGAACAAAATTTTGGTAAAAATTCATCAGAAAATGGCTGATTGAACAAATAGAACAAAAACTTACGAAAATATCTCGGAAAATATGTTCAGCTCGGTCTGGCTCAGTGTCTGGAGAAATCTCACGCATTTTTTCGTCCAAATCTGATTCGCGATCACGCAAGAATTTCTCTGCGTCTCCGCAGTCGCTGTGGAACTGAAATGAGAATATGAGATACAATATTAAGTGCCCTGTAGGTGTAGTCCTTAGAATTGCGTTAAGTGTTTGTAAGTCACTACTTCCGCCTTGCTTAAAGACAATCTCAATAAAAAATTGACAACCTACGATGTCACCAAACTGAGCAATACAAAATGTCCTTATTTAGACAATCCGGCTGGACTTCAATTCGGACAAATCCATAGAAAACTAGTTTTACCTGTCTGTATAAATTCAATTGAATAATATGTTGTTGAAGACACTGTTCCAAACTTTGAGTCCATTCCCATTGATTGGTAAGTTGTGTTAGATACGCTTGAACTGTGTTTTTCGCTGGGTGGTTTTCACCAACCAGTCGTTCACCTTCATGAATTGTGGAATTGAAAGCAGTTTCGTGTGAATGGACGTCGGATTTCACTCTCTGTCAACATAATAAAGGACAAATATGTAGCGTACTACTAGTTAAAGGAGATCAAGAAACTAGTTTAGTCAGAAATTTCCCTGGTCCATTCAGCGCAGTGTAAAGGCTAATAAAACTTGAGAATATAAATTTATTAAGTTCACAAACATGATGTACATGACATCCTTGTTTACTCAGTGGCAGAAACAAGATTTCATTTCACAAGCTTTCACTGACAGTGATAAGACCTGTTATGTTATGTATGTGCCACTGATGATGCAACTTGTCATCTGACTGTTAAATAAACTAGCAGACAAGTATAAACCTTTACCGATAATTGTTTTTCCAATGGTTCCACATCCGATGTATATTTTGCTAAATCTCGATTAATTTCATTTTCTTCAATTTCGTTCAACCACATTATATGCTGTGTAGCTTCTCGAATAAATTTCAACAAAGATGCTATTTGTCCTTCGCGCATCTCAACTGCATTCTGTGTTGAAAATATTCAAATAGGTAATGGTTTTGCCTAACAAAATCTGTAAAATTGCCTGTCATTGGCGAACCAATATTTTAAAATTAGGTATAAATGACAACCCCCCACCGAGTGGCCTAGTGGTTAAACATGCTGGTATTGTAGGTTTAAGACCTCGATTTCAAGTCCCGGTGAGTCCAGCTCGTTAATCCATGCCTGCCACTCAACACAGAATGTAATAACTTTGACAGACTAAGCTGAAGTGGAAAAGTTGAAGCACGCGTGCGATCACCAGAACAAAGCCCATCACAAAAGTAGCTTGGTTATTGCCCGCGTAATATGACAACAACTTATTCTCACAGTATCATGGAAAAAGTGCCCAGAAGAAAGCAACTACTGGTCACTAGTTCAAAAAAATCTAGTACCAGCAACTGCACTCCAAAGGACACACCCTAAGGAGGACTGAAATGTGCTTTAATAGAAAGCAGTGAGCGTTATCGTATTACAATCTGACATAAAATTCTTGACTTCCCAACAACATATTATAATCTCACCTGCAGAAGAGAATAGTTGACTTCAAGTTGTGATAAATCTCCACAATACCGGTTGTAATCTTCAGTATCCTTCTCAAACGAGTCCTGTAAAATGTAATATGGTTATATTCTTGTAATATTAAAAAAATGTGATAGTCAAGTCAAAAATATTTTGTTAAACATATGTCTCTGATGGATCGAGTTGCCAAGATGTAGTTCATCTGTTGATTGTACTTGAGAAAATTAAATTCATGTTTCTATAAAATACGACTACTGAAGCATGAGAAAAATTCTTGTACTGTACTAGTTTGTACTGGTAGTTCTATATCAATATTATCAATGAATATTACTGTTAAAGATTGAAGATTTCACAGTATTTTGGTTACAGCTAATAGGAATAATTTTCAGCAACTTACCTTTGCTCTCTGGCAATTTCGAACATCATCTTGAAATTTGTCGACATTGTCTTCTAAGTCCTCGAACAATTTTGCTTGTTTTTCAACATTAGGCAGATCGTCTCCAAGTGAGAATGACTCCGTTTCTCTCTATAAAATATAAAAACTCAATCAAGGAAAATTTTGTCACATCACAAATTGTTTGAAAGGTAATGTCATGAAAAAATTTACCGTTTTTTCTGCAACCCATCTGAGAGCACCTTGAAGCGAGATGTATTCTTTAGTGTCTACTAGCTTCGGTCTGAGACGTGCTAATATTGCTGCACGTACATTCGGAGCATCTTTGAGTGCAGTTGTGTAGGATGAGCGCAAAGCGACCCATTTCTCGTGAAGCAGAAAGACGCTGAAACAAATATTTCAAAAAAATCTTCATATATATTCAAGTCTGTTTGATATAACCAAGGATTATTTCATGTCGGATGATCCTTTTATTGATTTTAAATAAACCGATGCCCTTTCATTTGAAATATGTTGAAACATGTTTTCTAAGTCTGTTCCTCTAATGGATAATCTAACAAGAGTAATAAAATAGAATTTATACATTTAGTCTTTGTCGTGTCAAAACAGTTTTATATCTTGCAACTCTTCACACAACTAATTTTACTTTTCAAATAAAGAGAATCGACAATCAATTGTACTGCTATTAAGATGACACAGAAAGGCTAGATTCAAAAATATATCAGGCAGTTACACTTAAAAAATAATAATTTTTGGTATATCTTTATCCTTGTCAAATATACGAATTTTGAATACTGTTTAAGCCATACAAATTAGTATTGTGCACAAAATACATACGTTTTGTACATGTCATCAGCTTGATGATATTCTGCATCTTTCAATGTCTGAACATCAACAAACATAACACGAATTTCTTTTTCACTGTCGTTAAGTAATACGTTGACTCGCTTTTGCATGTCGTCAGAATCATCCCCATCTGTTTCAATCTGAAAAAAAAAAACAGCAGCATTAAGAAATAATTTATCAATTAGCTTCAAAATATTGGTGAATAGGCAATTAGCCGAACAATTCTCTGTCTTAGTACCGTACTTATATGACGTCACTGACATTTCATCAAAATTTGTCATTTGTTGACAAACTGAATTATTTTCTGTTTCATTGAATATTTCTAAATACACGTCATTTTTCAAATGGAGGATAATGTTCTCTAACTGTCTCGAATGAACATAATAGAGCATTATAACTAAATAATGACACTCAAACATTATTTCTTCTACTAAAAAAATGCCTGAAAGGTTTAACTAAAGACAATCACAACTCACAATTTTAATAAGTTTTTCAGCATCTTCAAGCTTTTTACGACATTCACCAGCTTCACTTGTGATTTTGAGAACCAGGTTGTGCAGTTGCTCCAATCTGAAAGAAAATGATGAGAAAGGTGAATAAAATATCAGAAGAGTAGATTAGTCCGAAGCAGTAGTTTTGTTTGTCAAACATAGGCCACAAATGAGCCGCGCCTTGTTGGTGTGATTCATAACTAACAAAATATAATTGAATTTTTTTGGGCTGGGTTGGTGGTTCTCCTTTGAAGGAAACGAGTAAAGTTCTACCATGCAACAATGCAGCATGTTTTATGAAATGCCGAACTGCAACCCTAGTGTGGTGCTATCAGAACTTTGACACACCCCAAAGGCAAAACCTAAGCAGAAAACATTCCATACATGAAGCACTACGGTAGAGTGTTGTGAGTGATATGTACGCTGGGTGATGGTGATAAACTGGTTCTAGCTTTTCTTTTCAACAGTAAGCTGTGCACTACTTTAAGTTCACTTGATATACCAAACCTCACATTTGAATGAATAAAAATTATAAACCTCCTGTATTCAGCTGTAAGGACACCTTCTCGTTCATCATTTGCTGCCATAAGTTCTCGCCAAGCAGCTTCCACTTTCGCTGGTTCATATCCTGCTGGTATTTCAAATTGTCCAAGTGATTTTTGCGACATTTGTTCCAAATCATTGTATTTTGGTTGAACAAGATTCTTGTCAGCCTGAAATAAAATACCAGGTTGTCCAAACGACTTCTCAAATGTTGAACTTACCACAGATGAGACGTACCTAATCATGAAAATATTTTTCGACTGAGGTCCAAACAGAAATTGGATATTTTAAAATTATTATTACAGTAAATTTTTTTATTAGATTATTTAAAATTGAATGGTGCGACAAGATCATGATATATGTCAGTATGCTTCGATTTCGGTAAACTTCTCGACTCAATTTTCATCATAGATTCATTCTGGACAAAACATTTGAAGTTGGTATTGAGGAATTTCCATGAACTTGGTCAGTAGAGAATAAGAAGTTTGACATCCAAAACAAATACTCATATCTTCAGTTACCTCTTTTCTTGCTAGTTCATTTTCTTGAAATAATTTTATTTCGTGTATTAATTTCTTTGCTTCTGTGACTGTAGTACATGGTATACCATCTCTCTTTTTAAGTATAACAATCTGCTTTTGTATCCATTCTAATATTGATGTGACGAGAATTCGGTATTCCTCCCATGTAAATTGCCATTCCTGTAACATAAGAATATGGAAGGTTATGAATATAATAAGTAACGTGGTGTCACACATGATATGGCGTCATCATCTTTTATGAGGAAGCGAAATAGATAAACAACATTGCAAGATTCTATAATTCGATAAAGTCTTTCATCTGATTCCAAATTATCTCAATATATTTAAAGTTTGCTCAAAATGAATGTGCTTGTGCGGATAATGTATAATCGGCATCTTTTTGGGCAGTTTTTGTTTTTGAATCAACTTCGGAAACAAGTTCAACTCGAAGCATTGTAATTCGAGATTCCATTCTAAAACGAAATTTTATATTTTCAAAATATAGGTAAAGTATAACTTACTTCGATTGTAATTGAAATCGGGAACGGAGGAACTTTGGGGAATACGTCGTACAATGATGAAACATACGTGATCAAGGATCTTTCGTCTGGTTTGTCAACGTCGACGTCTGAAATACGCATAAAGCGTGGGATTTAGAAACGCAAAAATAATGTGAACTTGATTTAACCGTTAGGTTTCTGCAGACGTCTGAATAAAATGAGATTTAAAACGGGCGTGGGCGAACCGCAAAACGTGATATATAGAGTTGGAATTTCAAAAACAAATGTTAAACTGAATCTGCGCAAATTTCATATCTGAGCCGAATTATGTCACGTCAAGCCTGGACCGGCGACGGATCGCACTGAAAAGGCGCGGTACGTCGACGATACATGATTAAAAAAAATATTCACAATTTGAAAATGCGTCGTAAAAAGATTGGCGGGAAATTCACATATCAAATCTACTTGCCAAAATTCATACCAAAAATAAATATATACCTTCAGGATCGAGTAGTCTCGTCACAGCAAGTTCTTTTTCCAAAACAGAAAATACATTTTCAAGATTAGATTTGTTGTCCGACTTCCGCACTTGATCCATATCTATGAGTTCCGGTCTAAAAAAAATACAATAATAAGGTACATGAAACAGGGGAACACTGACGCGATCGCCAAAGATATTGGTTGGCGGGTCTAGGATGTCTCATTGTCAACTTTTTGAGTCAACTAGGTACGCCACCAAAGCGACAAAATTAACGATAAAGCTTGTTAAAACGACAAAATAAAGTGTAGACGTCAGTATTGTTAAAAAATACTTATTCAAAGTTAAGTTTTTTTGTGTAATTTGCAGAAAACTTCGTCTTAATTACAGAACGCCAAAGTATGTATATCCAATGCGTAAACCTCTTATTTTGGTTGCGCGACCACAACTTATATATAAAATATATATATTAAACCAGAAAATACCTATTTCTGTGTAAAATTGCATTGAAAACTTTTCCGTCTCTCCAGGATGACGTGAAATTCGTGACTTTGATATCGTCATATCCTTCCATATTTCTTTGTGCCCACAACAACAAAGCTTGTTTAGCAGACAAATCATCTTCACCTTCGACAGCGATATCCTCGATCTAAACAAGAAAATATCGGATCCAGGTTAGTCCTGATAGCTACGTTTAAACGGCATTCGAAATCCACTATACACTGTAACAAAAGTACAGTAAATTTACTGGTCATATGCAGTAATTGCATAATTCCAAAGTTAAACAAACGCCATGTTGATGAGATATATGCCAATTACGGGCTGTTGATGGACAGCACCTTCGTGGTGCGTTCCATCAACACCCCATATTTGGTCGAAAAAGTCAATTTTGATTTTTTTTTCAATATCGCCAAGTAAAATTACTCTCATAGACCAGTGATTTTGTTGCATTTTTTGTTACAGTGTATAAATAGAATAAACCTTTAATATTTCAGATGAACGGAATTAATGATATTTTGACATCTTTTTTAGAGGCAAAGTCGTGATTTATGTCAAATTGTTAACAACAATTCGGCACATACCATGTTTTCACTGCATAATGAATCAATTCACATATAATCGAAAACGAAATTATTTTTAACCAGAATTCCGATAGGGACAATCCAAGTTGGAATCTCACTTATTTCATTCGAATTGTTCAGACAAAATTACAACCAACGCATTTCACCGAATAACATACTCCATGTACAGTGTACTTTATCGCGGTTTTTTGTGCCATTGAACTAAGTAATCATAAAGCACTTCGTAAAGTACCCAGACAAATCAGAATAATATTGATGCGGTGGACGTTGGGGTGTGTTAGCTGTGTGGATCACGTACCCCCATTCGAAATTTTATTTTGCCAAGAATGAGTCACACGTTATATCAGTGACTCATAATTAACAAAAGACGAATATACAAAAATTTTTTTGACGGGGATCAACGTAAAACAAACGATTGGTGGTCTACTCGACGATAGTTTATCTCTGTCTGTGCCAATAAATTGTTGGTATGACTTCCGTAATGTCACAAAATATATACACATTAAATACGATGAGGGTGACTAACCTGGAAATGTAGAATGATGGTCCATATCAGTCCCAGAGTAAGTTTTGGATTCCCGTCCGTAATGTCGTCATTTCTTATATTGACAAGGCGAAGCTGAGTAAAAACAAAATATGCACATTCAGTTAATTTTCGAACACATTTCAAACTTAGGATACCAAATCCATTTTAAAGATATTTTTAAAAATAATTATGCTGCCGGGAAAGAAAAAAATTACATTCAGGAAATAAGTTTTATGAACGATTGGACTGCGATTAAACGTGCCAAGCATGTCAATACTTGTCAAGTCGCAATTTCGAGAATTTTGCTATAATAGCACAAACTTTAGCAAAATTTGGAAAAAGAACGAGTAACTTACTAACGATTACTTGTATCACTGCGGTGGAGAAAGTAAAAAATGGATGTAAAACTTAGATATTACCTTTCGACGTTTTAGATAATCCAGAGCTATCTGCACATTCTGCAATCTATGGAATCTCATTCGACCTTTTTCTCTGGGCTGAAATAAATACAAAACATTATAAACATTATAAAATAAACTTCAATTCATCGTTGCATAATTTGTAAGTATGTATTTACAAAATAAAGAATTAAGAACAATCTGTTTTCGGCTGGTAGAACAAGGCGTTTTAGTGGTGTATCAAGAATTTTCTGGAAGTTGTTCCTATAATGGCGCTATGAATAATGACAAAAATTATTCCTCGGTATGATACCATATAACGATACGCAAAACGCCACAAAACATGGAGTTGATTAAACAGTTGGACGAAAAAACACGAATAAAGAATAAATAGAAACAAAGATGGAGTAAGTATACAGAAGAAAGAAAAGCTTCTTGACTTAATTCATTTCATAACATATATTCTCAAAGCTCCGAAAGAGTATATCCAACAATGTACAGTTCACGGTACTTATACTAGTTTATTAACATTGAGTTCATTTTGACTTACCAATCGCATTTGATTCATGTACTCTCCTTCACGTGGCTATCAAGGCAGAAATAGAATAAGAGAAGAATGAATCATGAAAAATAGGAAGAAATTGAGAAAGAAAATCAGTTCTAAGATAACGTTAGCAGGCTTGCAAATTCGCGGAATTATAAGTTTCTCGCACAGAGATTCTCTCAAGGAGCCATGATGAAATTTTAAAATATTCGTTTCAATGAGATATGGATTCCTTGAGGTTCATTTTACTCATTTCCTGTGGAATCCAGCATCGATTCCATCTACTCTGCTATATTGGCCTACTAGGAATATAAAAAATTGAAATCTCGCAAATTGTAACGAATCGGCTGCGTCACAATCAAGTGCAGTCAGAAAAGAGCTTCCGTGTATAAAAGTGTGTGAGCAACTTGTGACAATATAGAATAAGAGATTTTCGGGAAAGGAATCGATTACATCATACACAATCCGGAAAATACTAATGCGTATACGAAGCGTGGTAAGTAAATGGCGCATGCTTGACGGCGCATGGCGCATGCTTGACGGAAGAGAATCAAACAGACATGTGATTTAAGGCGATCGATGTCAACGAGGTAAATTTTCGTGAGATACGCATCCATCCCTTATCCTTTCGCCAAAGTGACAAACATAATGTTTCAATTCATTAGTGCATAAATCAGACATATGCAATGGACGATGTTCGAACTATCTGAATCTGTATCGGTTTACGCTATTAATTTTGACAAGCGCAATTTACGTATCAAACTTGTAAAAGCGAATGCATCGCTCAATGTTAAAATCTAGGGATTATATTATAATAAGTTTTCCTATACCGTCATGTACTTGGCATTTTCGCAGACAGAGGACAATGACATCATATCAATACGTCGATTACGAGTTTGACATTCAGAATCACACAATACAACCCACGCGTAAACAGCAGTCAAAAGTCAAAACCAGGCCAAATGCGACACTACTAATTTACCCAGAAAGATATGAAATTATGTTTCTTGGAATCCTAATACTATTGACATAAGAGACATATTACACAAATGCCATCCGGGAATGACGACGCGTTGCAGCAAGTTTTTGTCTGCAAATTTTCAAAACGCTGTGGTAAATAGTTATCCCAAAAAGCATCATCCGGGGCAATTTTGAAGTCGAACACACATAAACATACTGGAATGAAAAATAGGAAATATTCTCACTTGGCTCTAAACATTTTGCGACAGTGCCACAACCTGCAAATCACCTATTTCTTCGTAAAATAGTATAATTATTTTCAATTTCAGTATCATGCTAGGTATAATTGAAGCATGCGCAGAGGATAATAACACAGTCAATTCCAGAAACAATAAAAATATAGTTCGAGACTTGTCATTGTGGGAATTGTCTGCAAGCGCGTTTTTTAAATTTCGATCCATCGAAAGCATTAAACCATTCTCAAACAAAAACTTACAAAGACAATTCAACAAAAAGATCGAATTCCTCAAGCCACTCACTGGAATGATGGGAAAATGAAGTCCTGCGCATTTTTGCCGGGATATTTCGTAAGTGGGGCGGTGGCACTCGGTACAAACTGCCATATCATATGATACTTCGACTGATATTGGGAACTAAACAAAAATCAAAAATATTGGAATACGCATTCCACTGAAGGCTTTATAATAGCAACAATAAATTCTTTTCAATCGCTGTGCCCTGCCCTAATGTATTTCCCGCGTGTCGTAAGGGGCGACTAAAAAGAATCAAGGATGTGGTAGGTGGTTTCGCCCAGGGCAGATACCACTCACTGAACTTTACCATATCTGTTCAGTTCCGTTTGGAATGATTTCCGCTTAGAGTGCAGTTGCTAGTACTACATCTTGTAGTAGCTTTTTTCATTAAGTGGTTGTTAGTTGATTCCTTCTCGGCACTGCATCCGGCCTTGCTCAGAGTGAATTTTGAATAAAAAAATAAATCCGTGAGGTAATTACTGTTCGATTTACTGTTGAGCCATGGTATCAAATATAAGACTTTCCAATTCTGGTCTTTGTTCCACAAAAAGTACTAAGTTACAGATAGCGATGTCTCGGTACAATTCATCCAACATCGTTTTGAAACAAGTTAAATACCAAAATCATAAACAATCAAATTCCCATAGCAATGAGCCTTTTCATATTCAGTGAATTCATTAGACCATACCAAAAATAACAAAAATTGACAATCCTAAAGCACATTCCCGTCTCTATTCACCTCCAAAACTTGCAAGGGAAATTTTGCAGAGATGTATGTGTATCATTTTAATTTCGCTATTTGAATGAAATCATTTTACGAATTTATATCATTACAGCCCTATCATAATTAAAATGAGAAAAATTGAAAAAATGATATATCAGGCAACTCTTCTCAAATGCCTTTCAAATTTTATCCATCAAATGTTTTCGACGACTTCTACTTATTTTGGGCATTTCTGGTTTTATTAATAACATTCCATAAAATAATGTATGCTGCTGAGAAAGTGGGTGGCTAAAAACTTGAATAGAAAAACTTGATCCAAAATAAAATGGTTTGCTGGAGATTATGATCTCTATCCTAAATGTAAAGAATAGCAAACAAAGAGAAGACCCCACACACTGAGGCATTGAAGAAACCATTGTGTAGTGAAAAAGGAGAGAAAGTGGAAATGTTTCAACGAAAGTTGAACAGTTTCGGCGGGAAAGTTTTTTTGACATAGGCACCCTGATTTTGTTGCACAACGATATAAATACCTTATTTTCAATTAATTTATCACAAAACGTTTGTTTTTATTCTCCATATATTGATTGAATTCATATTTCCGGTTAAACTCATCTAAACTTTCGAAAACTGGCATATATGCTGGCAGAGTGAAATACTTCACCTGTGATAGGTCTGCTCCCCATAGTTTAGTACTATATAAAATAAGCTCACCAGCGTTTCGCCAGATAGCACCTCTAGCAAAGCGATTAAATTGTGCCCATCTCTCAAGTCTTCGTATAAATTGTCGACTTGTCTTCGTGTCTGAAACGAGAATTTATATAAATTAAATTAAATAAATAAATAGAAATAAGAGCAGTCAGGACACTAATTACAAAATCAGATTCCCAGCAAGCTAGTTAAGGCACTTTAAAAGATGGAATACGGATTGATTCTGATATGTTTTATTAAACATATTGTACGAGGGATTTTAACCAACTTCAAAATTGTTTCTCAAAAGCACAAACGGCAATGTGAGCGTGTGAATCAATGCAAAAAGCGAATTAAATATAATAATGGGTTACATCATTATTATGCTGAAACAATTTTATTAAATAAATCCACACAGTTAAAAAATTAGTACGTGAGAAATGATAGGATAGTTTTTCATATCAGTGCTTCAGGACATTTTTTTTTTCAAATGTTTAATATTGATACCGATTCATCAGTGAAACGTTTTGGCAATTTGACAAGTTAATTTAATAATTAGCAACAATTATAATGATCTACAGCACATACCTTGACTAGATGTTTGTTTATCCATTTTGTGAAAGTCTTTTTCTGCACTTTATCTCGTTCATCTGAAATAGAAATATTCAGTATCAAAATGCAATAAAATACCTAAACATAAGTGAAATATTTCCTTCATTGTTTGTAGGATATTTTGCGATCTCATTCGGTGGAGATTGGCACTAATGACTCGCGCCCTCGCGGCTTTTCGATCGTTCAAGTTCTATATCGTAGGAAACAGATAAATAAGTTGAGCACAAAATAATATTTCCAAATCATTCGTGTATTACTTCTGTCACTCATGGGCAATTCGAAAAAAATATTTTCAGGAATGACATGAAAAGATCCTTTTGTTTTTAAACGTATCAATGGAAAACTAATTTTGGATGCAATGTAAAATTTCACTAGATGCGTAAAATCGAACCTGAATCCATAAAATTGAGTAAGTATATATTCATATTAGATCTTTACCAATATAGTTTACAATAAAGTTCCAGTTATAGGCTATCTTTATAATGGCTACCGCGGAACAAGCGAAAAGGACACACCCGAATGGAATTCAATAGGTGGTGGGTACTTGAAGGTACACAAAGGGTAAAATTCCTTTATATGTTGATGTAACGTACACATTATATGGTGCTAAAATACGTAGCTGAGCTATATCAAGTTACAGCCTAGTTAGTACAGCTTCCACACAACCGTATAAATCCGTGAAATTACATCTTTTTACGGTATGAAAACTTTTGGTGATTAGATTCATTTCACTCCAGAATACGGTATATTCTACGCATTTCACTAAACCATACCAGCTCGCCTTGGGCGTTAATTCCAGGGCACGTAAGTTCGTTAATATTATGAATTCTTAAATGATTCTTAGTATTATTAAAACTAGTCGTTTCAAAATGCGAAAAAACAAAGAAATATCGATTTCAGCAGCAATGACGATAGTCGGACCACGATGTTGTTTCAGGCTAAAATAAACATTACCCGCGGCTACGATATAGACGTTGCAATACACACAAAATTTTTATCAGCGTTCCCTTTTTGTTATTCCACAGATATACATATAATAGTTAGGTAAACTAGTTATCGACGTTACTAACACGTGTTTATGATGTTTGCATAGGCGAAAAGTTATTTACATAATATTTCTGAAAGCTTTGAAATGACAAATCACTTATTAATTTTAAGTCACCGTTTAGTGAATTTCTTTCAATAAACTATTAGATTTCTTGAAAGAAACTAACTTGACTGATCAAAATCCGACAGGGCGTAGCCCGTTTGAAACCAAAGCGCTCTGTAAAGCATATAATATATGAGTAATCGTAAATTTTCTTTTGTCACAGTCTGACATGGTTTATTGGTTCAATAAAACTATTTCACCCACTAACGTTTAGGACGAAATTGTTAACACGGCGAAGTGTGCGGGAGTGCGCCTGCCGATCGAATTTAGAAAGTTGAAAAAAATTAAAAGGCAATCCATGCTCGAGATTGAATAGAAATGTGTTCCACCTCTTCCTTCACCAATTTTTGACTCAATGCTGTCCTCATAATCGGGCCACTCAGATGTAACTCTCCGCGACCTCCACATTTCCATATCTTCTTCTTCCTCCTCCTCTTCTTGTTTTCTCCCAGATTTTTGCCCTTTCTCCTCCTGATGAGTGTTTTCCTCTTTTTCCTGAGTTAAGTGTTTCACAGTGGTCTGCGTTGCATACACTTCGCCAGTTGCACTCGTGTGAATATTCCGTGACTGTGCCTTCGTATCAGAATTTTTCATAAAAGATGATCTGCTCTCCTTTGAGGTTACCGGCTGAACATTTTCTCCTGGTGACGTCACTCTCTTATTAACTTCTCTCGTTTCGTAGTTATTGCTTTGTGATGAATTTCCCAAGTCCTTGTCTAAATAGCGTTGGCCTTGGATCGTATATTCACGCCTGTTACTTTCGTTATAACTACCACGTTTATAGTCGAATGGTTCAATGCGTGGCTTGATATTATCATTCAATTCATTTTTATATTGCTCTCTCTCTGAAAACTTTTTTGCCGCTTCATCGCCTTCGGTACGCCTGTGCCCATTGTACCCGCCGTATCCATTTACCGCGCGTGCTTGTTCCCTCTGCTCCTCCTCCTCCCTTCTATAACCGCCACGGAATTCCATGCCTGACTGGCGAGAATAGAAGCTAAAGGTCGCACTTGAGCCTACGCCGGCATCAGCAACTTTATCCCTACCGCGTCCAAAAGCAGGTCTTGGCGCATCCACTTTAGAACGATACTGACTTCTACTTTGATCCACACCCCTCGTCGCCTGTTTTGGGGTGCCGCGGCCCCTTCCTACACTAGCACCAAACCTTGTATCTTGCGTCCTAACATTACGTTTTAAAGTATTGGGTACAATCTCCGGAGGAAGATGAAGATAGTCACGGAGATATTGTATCCCTGAATCAGTCAAAGTCCAATAGTAATGCCTCCAACAGAAAGTCTGTCTCACGACGCCCTTTGAAGTTAATGACTGCATAGCTTTAACGACATGCAAGTTTGGAATAGAAGCCCCGACCCGACCGATAGTAATATACTCGTGGGATCCCCGTACGTTTTTCTGTGCAACGCAAACCCCGTCCTCAAAGAGTGATTGGTATATGGCCACTAAATGGCCCTTTGGCATCAACATTACGTCTAACCCTATATAGAAACAAGACTTTTCGTAAATAATCAACAAATATAGAATCTGCCGCATCTACAAAGTTTTGTAGAATATGGTCGAGGTGAAAAGTGAAACTGAACATCAAATACTAACGACAGCATTGCTATACAGTTTTGTGTGATTATAGTTACAGATTTATTAGCTATCGATTGCATCGAGTGAATTACTGTAAGCAACTACTACAACTAGAACACAACTTATATGCTTTTCCCTGTAGTTTGTTCACGACTGCGTCGTTGTAAATCGAATTCGTCATAATAACGGTCCAATGATATTCGATAAACCTCAATTGCTATCTAACACAAAACTTGTGCATTTATTACGCTAACCTAAGTAGTGATATTTCCGTAAGAAATGCCTAACGCCTCGTGGCACAGCGCGGTTCGGCGCGCAGTGCCGTAGGCAAAGCACTTTTCACGCTTGGCGTCCCAAGCGGGTGCCGGACGAATGTAAACTCAAATGACAGTCTTGTACGATAAATTGAGAAACATTAGATATTTCAGATATTCCAGCGTTTTGCTGTTTAAAATGATGAAAAAAGGTATTCTCTCGTCGCATATTCTCTCCAAAAAAAGAGAAGAGGTACCGGAATTTTAAATACAGACATAATGACTTTCACAATCATACTGTCAAAGAGAGTAAACGTAGAATATAATAAATAAGGTATATTGCTGAATTAAAAAATAATTTCGCCGAATGCTCCGTGATCGTAATATCACGTGATGAACTCCCCTAATCCACCCGGTCAAAATTCTTTTCGCGTTATGCCAACGTAAAAACATTTGGCGCAAAGCACTGCTACCTTTGGCGAAACGAAAGTTAATTTTAGTCCTGCATTTCTACTTTTTTTAGTATTGTTAACTTGTACCAAAAAGATACAGAAACAATTGTTTTTAATATAAAGGCAGGCAGGCAATAGATATTTTTGCCAAATTCCACGAAACTTTCTTTTGTTACGAACAAATAATAAAAGCGTCCCATGATGCACTGCGCTTGAATAACCATACTAATACCCAGCTACATTAAAAAAGGAAACATACGTAACTAAAGGGATGCGCTTTATGGACGCTTAATACAACCTAGCACCACTTTAGTTCCGCAGAAGAGGGCTCGTTCGACCAGTTAAGCCTTTCATAACTTCATGCTCGCTAGTCACTGGGTGTGTACTTAAAAGATTAAAGAGGCCGGTTCTCGCTTGTTCAAGAGGTTTCATCACTGAAAATTGTAATTTTTGCGTTGTATATTCTTTGCAACGCAATACTCCAGAATAGTTCGGGGTTTTATATAACACTACAATAACAACTATCGAATGTCGCATTTAAATGCTGACTACTCAGAAGTTGGATATTTTAAAGCTCCGTGCTGGCATGATGAAAAGTAGCACATGGATGATCCCCAATAATAACGAGAAAAAAGTAATACACTAGCAATACCTGTCTATCGAAAATTTATTCTCGTTACGTACGAGTCTATCATTCATTTCATGACAGTTTTGTGTTTGTGAAGTGTTTTCGCTAATATCGATGTCAGATCGCAAATAATACGCGCGCACCGTGAAATGAGAAAAAAATATTACTGTGAGCAGGGTTCAAAATAGCGTAACGAGTTCGTTCGTCGGGTGCAATACAATATATATTGTCAATTAGGAAACCGTACAGTATTTTTTCGAGTGTATAGATAAGTTTGGTAAATAATTTTAACACGGCGTGTAAAACAAACTGGAATTTCAATATCATTTTGTATCATAAAAAAGTCTTAATTTATACTAACATTATAACCACCAATACAAGCAAAATGTTTCTACCCGATATGCTGGAAAATGTCCCCCAAGACAATTATCGGAATTGTAAATAATCGTTTTACCCATTGAGATGATTGAGTTATGATTTATGTCAAGTAATATAGCATGAAATATGGAGTATGTCGTATTTTCTATTATTCGAAACGAATTATTTATTAAAATGCTAAATACATTTCTCGCTTTCGATGAAGGATCTACATATTTGCTACTTTGGTTTAAATAATTCAACCACAATGTGCTTGATATATCAAGATTTAAAAAGAATTTACTGTAGAGCTATTCATCCTACCTTTACGAAGATTCTTTGAAGGCGGCAATAAATATAAAGGCTGAGTTAAACAGCGGAGCATGGGAAATTTTCTCTAACGAAGACAACAAAAATAATCCCACCACAGTATTCACTAAGGTCTGTGCTGATTTTTTTTTGCGAAAAACAACGTACATCAAAATTGTTAACCATTCAAAAGGTCACCGTCTGACACTTGAAATTGCAACCATAATAGTCCTAAGTTGCAGTCTGATTATTGAGAAATGTCAATATATTATGAAAAAAATCGGCATCAGAGTACGAATAAATGCTAAAAGCGAAAAATTAGATACGTCCTTGAGCGTCAATAAATCTTGGCGCATGATTCTTTTCTGCTAGAAGTTCGATACATAAACGCTCAATCATTGTTAAAACAACGGTACTCTGATTCATAAGCGAATTATTTAGTTGGCCCATTAAGCATACTTCATTTCGATGAGAATTTGCCTCGGGGTAACGTGAGTGCTAAATTGCGACTTAAAATTGCTGCTAAGATATGTGGTTGCAATAAATACGTGTAGGATAAATCTTACAACGATTGTCGAAGTCGAAAAATGTTTGTTTATTTAGTTTGCCTGAACCATATATGTTCAGATATACCGGCGTGCTTTGGTGATTTGCACGATAATAATACTGGAAAATATTGTCGAAACAAATTTAGTCAAATATGGCTTAAATGGTTAAATTTATGTAATGCGAAGTAATCGAATTATTTATTTACACATTATCAGACATAAGGCACAGATTGGCTACGCCCAAGTAGGCTCGCATATGAAAACCTCGCGCTAACAAAATCTGACTAGGTTCGTTCACGATCTATACGTGATTATATTCTAATTTTATCAATAAAGTGTGCAACTGGATATTGAAATTTATCCTACTAGAGGTGCTTAGCAAATCGAGAAAGAGAATATATTAGAGATAATCAGAACTAATTTCACTGCTTCATTGAATCGTCCGTAAATATACTTTTTCCTACATAAACAAAACAAACTTTCACAACATGGCTATTGCCTGCTATAAAGTGAACAATTAGATTTCATGACAATGTATAAATTGACCACGTCGAAGAAAACCCAAAAACATCCTATATTTCTATGATGAAAAATGAAACTAAACAAATACTGTTACACGCCCGCCTTCTTTATGACAACTGTAACTATAACTGCTACGATACTTGCGTGGAAAGAATTCTGAAAGCTTCTGTAAAGTTCAAATCGTGAATAAAACACCGGCAACCCGACCTTTGCAAATTATCGCCAACGCCCAAAGAGCACATAATATCTTTAACAATGAGACAAATAGACCGACCCGTAATAAATTTCCATTTCAATCATATGTGCGGTGATCTCAAGCTATTATACATTAACCAATGAGCTAAAGCGCCAAAAAAATCCAGATAATTTAAGTCGTATTTTGAAATATACCTGATTCAGAATTGAGCATTTACCAAGTGTAGTTAAAGGGACTCCAGTTGGATTTATTAATGTTCAGTGAAATTATATATATTTACGTAACCATACGATCCAGCATGTTATTGCAGCATATTCTGATCGAAACTCTTGGATCCTCGAAAACAGCATCCAAGAGTTAGTCTTCGGATCTACCAATTGCGCACAGTTGTTTTACCTGTTTAGGATATCGAAAAGTACCTTAAATACGCAATGTATAAATCCATCGTATTTTCCTAAAAGTAATCATCCCGCCACGTGGAATGCATAAAATGTTCGTTTCGTAAAAACGATGAACCACCTTCCGCTAGATGGCGACCCATATGTAAGTGAAAAAAGTATAGTTTCGCGCCATAGTGGTTTTGCAAACATTTCTGACAGATGCCGCGCAGTTGAACAGAAAAAGAATGAAACATATTCAAACTAGCGATAACTATACGTCCCAATACATTTGTATTTCAATTATATTAACATTCCCCATAACATTTATATTATGTTTGTTTAAATATTTGCAAGAGGAGACAGCATTTTGGAGTCAATTCAAAAATACCCAGAGACAGTACCTGAAAAAAGTTTAAAAATCTATAACGTCGTTTCAGCATTCCACAAAAACGACTTACCGCAATATTTCACAATGACGTTTGCCATAATATCTTGTCCAGTTGAAGATCGAATGTAAGATGTGTGTGCCATCTTTCATATAGCTTTATTCAAACCAGATAGAAACCTTCGAGTTCTAAAAACGCGTTCGGAACAACAGCACTGTATATCAGCTAAACTCAGCTAAACGACTAGACGCTGTATGCCTTTCTAGACAGCTGAGCCAGTCGAGGTTGCAAGTCTTCCCTTGTGAATCGACCGAAAGTCTTATCATAGGAGGTTGTATATAGCAAATGAATGTAGTCAGCCGGCTTCCAAATTAGGTTTTCCCAAGAGATAAGTTCTTTGAGTCTAGTTTGCGAAAGGAGTAAACAAATTGCTGCTAGCTCAGTGTGGTGGTGCCACGAGTCAAGCGTTGAAAAAATACTTCTGGATATTAAGCTATGTTTCTTCGATTTTGTGGGCTTTCTTCTCCATGATAGGCTTCTTTGATTAGAACGGTACAACACTTAAGTCCTAACCCGACTAAATGACCGACCTTTCTACATTAAAAATAATAGACAGTTTGGTTACTTATAGTTCAATTTAAAATACAAACAAATAATGGGGGTTCCACTTTTTTGCTATGAAAATTATTCCTGGTACAATATGATATTACAACTTCCTCAAGATTTATGGGTGACTAAATAACACGGCAATGTCACTAACTTATCCTAGACAGCCAGCACTCATTGGTGATAAGTGCAGATTCGGACGACTGACCGTCTAAAATAGTAAAGATTGTCGACACAAAAGAGGAGGAAATCTTAAAAACAAAACAAAAAGTATTGTTGCCTTAATACATGCCAGACATGCCAGTCTACAAGTAAAAAACCTTAAACTCGTTTTAAATCTCGAAAAAATATTCCAAGTCAACTCAATCATTTTTAGCATTTTATTGCACTGAAAATTACACCGACGCCACTTTCCTAACAACCTCCGTCCAAAATTGACCAAAATCACATTCTACTCATACAAGGATGGGCGTGATTGCGTATCTCAAGCGTGGTGTAAAAATCCTAAGCATGACGACAAAAGCAAACTATTTGTCCTTCGATCAATAACTTTGCTAAAGAAATAAATAAAATACTCCAGCCTCAACTTAGCCCGAGGCCTTGTATTGACAGTCCTTAACTTTATTTTAATCCAACCTCTCATATTTCTACCACATACTATTATCACCCATTAGGAAGCAATAGCTATCACAGAAGGCATAAGCATTCTCTCGGCCATCGGATGAGTTGGTCGCAGATTAGGACAAAAAATTGATAATCTTCCCATTATAATAAAATCCCAAGCTGCTGTGATATGAAATTAATTTTCATGGACGAATGAATCCGAACAATGAAATAACGCACTATGCTGCCATAAAATCCACGCTGTTCCTTGTTAAAACCTTGAAAACACAGAATGCCTTGCCAATTTTCCAAGTGAAATGTCCACTTCGCACCAAGAAACTGCTATCTCATTGCTTGCAGCTGCGTTTTCCACACTACACAAATTTTTGATACCAATATTATAAATCTTATCAATTGTCTCATATAATGCATTCAGCAATTGGCAATTCAAGCCGTGCTAATGAATATCTACTGAACCTTTAATCTTTACAAACCACTTATTATATTTCAAGAAACCATAGTCAAACTGATAATTACGCGCACAAAATCGCAAGCTTATAAAAATATACTAACTCGAAATATTTAAAAAACAGCTAAAGTCAGTGATATTACAACCGGAACATACACATACACACGTCACGCGAGCAGTAGTGGCAAAAGTTGCATATCTTCTCCGAATTGAACAATTTACCGAATTTTCAAATCTAATGTATTATATTGAAAAACATAGAGACCCTAAAAGACATTTTCACAGTAACGTAATAATACGTCTAAGTTTATTTTTTAAAAAATATATCCATTTCAGATTCTGATAATTTCGAATCACTGCAAAAATCGAATCGAAAAATTCGCCCCCCTCTGACACCACATAATTCACTAGCCAGGAACCAATGGAAAGCCCGACCCACTTTATGCTTGACTAACCAAATGTGGCATAGCACACTGGCCATTTCAATTTTGAGCATTGAAGATAAACGACCTTAGTAAGCGGATAGCTCCGAAACGTTAACATAAACCACAGCTTATTACGAATTGAAGTCTTTTTCAACCAGAAAAATTTCATCGAATCGTCTTTGTCTGAGTATGTGTCACTGATGGATCGCGTCGAATAGAAGCGGTCCATCTGTAACGCATGTGTGGTAAAATAAAATTTCTTATTGTATTATTTGAAAAGCAGCATAAAAATATCGCAGGTCATTAAGCGCAAATACGAATAACCGAATCAATGATTTACCAGCCAGCAAACACATTATGAAGGACTGGTGGTATGGCAGGAGACACCCAGTTCATCACGTAAATTACAGAATTGAATAATTGGTGGAATTTACTGATAAATAAAAGAAGTATAGCTCGTCTGCCCAATGGAAAATTATATCCAATTTTACGTAGTTAAGCATGCGGCAACCCGGTGCATCTCAGAGCCCTTGACTCGGCCAAACAGAATTCTAAAATTACGCTGATTAGAAATTAAATTTTTATTTTCATGAATGGCCCATAGAATAATTATGGCTCTATACAATATCGCAGGAAATTCCAAACAAGACCAAGATGAAAATAGCGTTTACTGGACGCGTCAAGTCGTCAACGATATTAGACGATATTAGGTATAGGCTATTTAGTACAGGCTATCGCTTTAACCAAACAAACTACATAATACGACCTTTCTACCTAATATAATAGGATCTTTTGTTGATATGAATAAAAACGAACGTGTTCTTTTATTACAAGTACTTGCGACATCAATGGCAACGTCTGTTATTATTGTAAATGCTCGTTTTATATCTATGGTGGATTGAAACTTATCTCTCAATGTCCAGCGTTTCTATTCAGCTTTGATAAATACGTAAGTGCTTAGTTATGATGGCATCAGGTAAGTTGAAAAAATTCATTAAGCGAAAGACGTTCCAGATACGCAAACAATTTCCATACACCTAATTTTGTTTTTAATCCCAAAACTTCATGCCGAACACTATAATGAACCTTGGATTAAATTTTGTCGTGAGGCGTCTAATAATAATTTTATCTTCGCTCAAACTATAATTTCTTTGTGAATCTCTATGGCAGGGAAAATGTTTGATGAAACAACTTCTCGGCTCCAAAATATTTCTTTTATCCTAAAACATTAATGAACTTGAAAAGATAACCATTCTTCGCAGTAAAAATATCAGTCATATTGCAAACAGGTCCTTGATCGGACACGAGCCACCGATGGACGACGACTCGAGACATGGTTTACTCGGTGTGCAAGTTTAAAACCTTTATCTGAGTGTTGCCTTTTCCTATACTACCTCTATTTTCTTATGCTGACTTGAAATGTGCACCTGACCTTTGAAAACTTAGGTATTAATATGCGAACTATATTCAAACTCACAGAATGATATTGAATCTGAGAACCTAACTAACCAGCAAAACGTTCATAGATCATATCATTCATACCAACGCGCGAATCTAACGTTGAGTTTACTCAAGGGTGTGCTCGACATGAAATTAACGTTCCGCTCCGTCGAATTCAACTTCGTAAAATTATGCGCACAAAGCAGAGGGGGTAACTAAATAGTATAGACACAATTTTTTCAATAGGCAGTAAGTAGCTTGCTTTTATATCCAATGCGAAATCGTATAAAAATATCAAAATAATGAAGGAATTCCATTCCTGTTCTTTATGAATGGAGCTAAAACGCAAAGCATGTGTACAGATACCGAAAACGTGACAGATATAAGTGACGAAACAAGGCTCTTTGACTAGGACGAAAAATAAATACCAAGTGGTTATCGCACCAGTTTTCAATTCTGATTAAGAATCTGAAGCATTCTTCAGAATAAAAGAATATTTTTATACATGATTATCGGGAACAAGGTAATATTTTTCGACTTTATCGAAAGGGATTTTGGTAGGCATTTTACTTTTCTTTTCCTGGCAGAGTACCTATTTTGCAGAATTTTTTCACTCTTAAGTATTCAATTCACGAAGCAGCTTAAAGTAAATAAAATATCAACAATGGCGTACAATCATTAGATATGCTTTCGTTTGAATAGAAGAACACCATTTCATGAATTTGCCCATCCAATCGAACCATTATAGTTCCAGCATCATGCAGATACAGCAGATGACACGGCAAAAAACAACATACCTCTGAACCACTTCATGGCAAGTACATAAGCATCCATGGCTTCCTGTTCCTCCTCAGTAATCGTTCCATGCTCTCTATCGCTCCATGCGGCTTCGTTCCAATCCATGATGCTTCCTGCACTTCGGTAATAACGGCGAAGAGAGAGCCCAGGAAAAGCACTCAAATGCCGTTTGAAAAATCGGGAAATCTTCTATGTACTAGTTAGAAGTGGTGAACACCGGCTTCGTAAAATATTGCCGATGCTTCAATTTTTTGCCACAAATTAGTGAATTTATCAAAAGATCTAACCACGATACTTAGAACCGGCCACAGATGTTAAAAGGGCAACCCGATATCAAGGAAGCAACGAGTTTCACACCGCCCCACTACTATATTATCACCTAACAAAGATAAAATAACAAAATTAATCAACCAAACTGCTAAATGGTTGCAGAAACTGAAATGCTCATAGCTTGCATATACTTTCTGGGACTATGTAAGACCTTACCGATATCACGCATGCATTAAATCAATTTTGCGTCCCGAGGGAGATTTCAGTTAACACAGAACATACCACATTGGTTTCCATTTTAAAACTTCTTTCTAGATCGAACTCTGTAAGAAAGTTTCAGTGTTGTTGGAAATTTTGAAAATTACATTTTGGTTTTTTGGAAATTCAACGTGTTTTCGAAAATTTTCTAAATTATGATAAACTTATTTTCCCGGATGAAATCTCAACCCATTTAACAGCTTGAAATCTTAATCTAGAAGTGAGCGGCCAAATTACTTTACGTCACTATCACTATCGTCACAAGACTGAGCTCTCTTTTTGTTAACAACTTGGTAACTAGCGACTTAAAAACACCCAGCTCATACCTTCCTGGCCATTTATGGACGGATGTAGTTTCAAGTATAAGGAGCTAGACTCATATTGCAGCTAAGCTTGTCCAAGATTGGTAATATAAATGATGTACTTACAAATATGAACGGACTATCGTGTAAATAAACATTCTACATGCTGAGATACTTAGTATCCCGTTCCTTCAACGTTACAGCTTTGCTTTTAGTATTGAAAAAAGCTCTGACTATCGATCTCTTTCATAAAATATTCATGCGAAGTTCAAATCATGCTCGTTCATCCGAAGATAAACCCTGGGTAATAGTAAGGGCCCATACAGTTGGTCTACCCCAGAATCGCAATTCATATTCAACGAAGCATAGGCAATATAAAACTGGCGCTATATTTAAATCGACTTTGCTGTTTGAGAATTGAGAGGCATTATCATATATATTAGTACCAATCAAAATGCCATACCCCTTATCCGATGAGCCTAGCTAGGCAGATAAAACATGTCGTGATGCTATCTATCTTATCAAGAATGAAAGCTGCATTCTATGAAATTTGACAAAATCCAATATCCCGTACACAGGTTTCTGCCGAGATAATTATGGCAATAGATAAAATACCCCAAATTCCATTACTATTCATCGACCTGATTTTATTCTACCATAACGTAGGCACGCCCATAGTAAACTACTACCGCCATTACTTTTCAACCCACTACTTGCAGCATTTTATTTTAACATAACTATAATACTGATATTTAATGTATTATTGTCAATTTTAGAGACGTCATCCTAGGAAAGTGCAAATAAAATCTATGTCATGAATGAAATGCCAAGTTTTATGACTATCGTGGTTATGTCAAAACATTAATATGGTATCTTTCATAGCCAAATGCCTCGCTATAATGCAATGCCCAAGGCGAGGCAAAATTCGTCCGCTCGGAATGCAAAATCATGGTAGAAAAAATTGGCAGACGACTGAGAGCGCAGCTTAGAGACTTTTTATATACAAAGGGAAAAGAACGATTCTTTGGGAGTATTTTCTAAATCTAGTTTAGATGAATGATTTATCTGTTTAATAATCAGTTGGAAATAAATCCGATATATCAATGTTAACGATCAGCAATGAATAATTCCGCTGATTGTTAAGAATAACTAAGCCTAAATCCGCATTGCAAAAATATCCAAACTTGTAAATACTACAATATCAACTATATTTGCACCAGCTACTGAAATCAAATACACTGCGGCTTTCTACTGTACTTAACTCTGAAGTACCATTCAACACTCTTTCAATATTAAACACGACACCCCATTCCAAGTCCCGACTCGGCTTAATGTACATTTATCTGAAGGACATTTCACGAATAATGCCTATAAAGCTGCGAAGTTATCCTTACTAAGAAGATACAACCAAACCCTACTAGTTCACGAGGAGACATTCGTCAGAGAACAAGACACGATTGTAATAATAGACATGACAGTCGACGTTCTGAAACTGATTTAGTTGCTCATGAAACAGACAGCTGCTAATTTGAGGGCGTGGATAATGAGAAAAACAGAGACTACGGAGTGGCGGGAAGTCGCACTAAAACGACTACACGGATTTAGAAGTTACATATTCAGACTGCAAGTTGTTGTGAATCAAACCACAGATAATACGCGCACGAATGGCCGGTTTTAATTGGCTGTAAAACTATTGTGGGGTCGTTTTTTTCTAATCAGGAAATTTGGAATAAATTCGATTTTATATAGTTAAGTTCTACTAATTTTGGTCGTGATGTTAATCTATCGCTCAAGCCTGCCAAAACACAAAACTATGAATTAAGCAAATTCTCAAAATGAAAAATAATTGTTGGACAAAATAAGGCCGTATATCAGCAATTTCGTTTATCTTGAATGTAAAAAAACATAACCCCACTTATATTGTGAATTCTAAATACGCTTAACTATAAGGACAACCCTTACGTGAAAATCCTTATGCAAAGCTCTTCTAGCATTATGTTTTCCTTCTTGGTCTAAATTTCTACAGCTCTTTCCAAATCAGAAATATCGTTTTCTCCAGAGCGATTTAAACATAGACAGCACGGTGGGGTCAACTGCATGCCCAAAGAATCATTCCTAGCGCTATATTATGCTCCTCAATTTCAATTTTCCGTCATTCATTTCTCTATACAAATCTGAATCTTCTTTCAGTTAAGCGCAAACCATAGATGGACCACACCTCGTTCGAGCCATTCCTTAGTGTCCAACGACACGCTCTAGTTTTTTTTTAAATAAAAGTTTTTCTGGATGAGATACTCAGGTTCAGCCAACGTCCAGAACATACATGTCGATATCATTTCATTCCTAAACGCCAATGATGACATTCGAATCATGGTATAACGGCCAGGAAGTATTTAGACGCGCTGGTAAACCAATGAAACCAAAGCATTTGCGGACCTGGTTATGTCCACACAATAAATCCAGCCTCTTTCCTTCCAAATATACTAAACTAAAATGTTTGCAGCACACACGCTCTGTACAGAACATATGGAAAATCTGAGCAAATCTATTTTGTATCAACTAACGTTGATACAAATCGATAATCATTCTAAGGGATCACCAAATTAATATGCGCCCAATAAAGCATAAAATGGCCATCGAGAACAAACATCCTATCACCATCAAAGGTGCATGCTTGGCCGAACACAAATTACTAATCAATAACAGGGCATTATGGATTTCTGAATTTCGCCATTCTAGGGCGATCTACGGATTTGCCGAGACGTGCAAGATTACGTAGTAAGGTGCACGAGAGTTGTTTTAATTAATTTATATGAAACAATACTCAAAGAATTCATTCCAAGCGAAGCCGAGAACAGTGCCTAAAAGATACCGCCAAGCGGAAAACATCCCGAACGGAACTGAACCGATATAATAAAGTACAGTAAATGGTATCTGCCATGGGAAGTAATGAAATCATCTACCACTTCTTTGTTTCCTTTTAGTCGTCTCTTACGACACGCAGGAAGTACGTTGGGAATATTCTAAAGCCAGTGCCTAAATCTCATTGCCAAGCAAGTTACTAATAAGCCACGCCTTTGTGACGCGATCCATCAATGTCTCACACTTAACAAAACATTCTTTGACAAAATTGCTTTGATCGGGTAACGAGGGTTAAATAGCGAGGTTGCCTCTTTTCTGCCTTTACGTTAGGCTACCGGACATAACATCGGGCTAGGACGGAAATGTATAAAACTGTGCTTCTTTCTAGGTAGATATATTAAATACATTATTGCGTCTAACTGCGCCAGGAAAGTAGGAGTCAAAAACAGCCATTTATCATAATGTTAATCCTAATCTCATAGCCTCACCCCATCTCCAAAATAGCCTCATTAAGACGGTTTCAAATGCTCATAATTGGAAATTAAAAAGTGCATGAGTCGACTAACATCTAAATTATGGTAATAAGACAGCAAGCCTTAATAATGAAAGAATAATGCTCATCAAAATGGCCCCTCTGAGAAAATTCATTCGGAAAAAACGGAAATTCTCAGTGACCAGGACTTGACATATAATGGGCGAAATGTTCTACTCAATGGCGCCACCAGCGACAAACAAAATATTGGAAAATCAGTAACATTACAATCATAATTATAAATATATCAGATTTCATACACATAAAAATTAGTCGATTCTATTCCGAAATGGATATTTTCCTAGTAAATAACGCATGGCCAAATATAATTTCTGATTGGAAAAGAAACCAACAAACACCAAGAGCACTGTTGATGACCAAGTTGTGAATACGGAACCTACACGCGCGTATATTGTTGGCTTATTAATGCTTCTAATGTTATTGTGTGTAAAACGTTCTTTGTCACAACCACAGTAACTATTAGTCACAGATATAGGGCTTCTATGAAGCGATCTGTCACTAACACACACACACACACACGACTGAATGTAAATTAATGGAAAGCTTTCATGATGAGGAAACATTTATAAATAATTTATAAGGTATCAATAACTCACCGGCGATACGGATGACCGCTCTTTCCGCAGCGTTCAAAATTGCCGCTTCTTGTTCCTTGTTTGAGGAAGTGGTTTGTGTACGATTCCATGGGAGGTTGGGGGAAGCCTCCCCTCTGGCACCGTCGCTGCCTGACATTGGTCTCTGCAAACACGAGAAAGTTAAAGTTATTACATTATGTGCGGATGCAGGCGATGCTAAAACTAACTCAGGAAATCAATCAAGAACTACGAAAATGGACTAGCCCATCCCAATTTTTTTCATAACATGACGTGAACTAGCAATGAGAAAATACGCCTTTTTTGTGAATCTAAGGATTTTTTAAAGAAGAGATTAAAATCGGCACTGGCTAACGCTGTTAATTGAATTTCGCTTGGGCTATAACTGTTATAAATTATAACCAAAGTTACATAATGTGTAACATACACACAACACAACATACAAATATAAATGAACAAGCAAAAATGGCATTACAGAAATTAAAAAATTGCATAGCTAACTTAATTATAAAGCTAACCCTTTTCGGGCTGCGTGTTTTCAAGGCTAACTTCATTAGACCCCGTTATTAAATGTGAATTAACTTAGCCAGACCGGTACCGTAGCCTATAAGGTACCAATACATTATTGAGTCATGTCATATGCAACAGCCTCAGTGAAGTAAAAAGATAAGTTTACACGCCCGCGGGAAATTCACTTAACTTGAGAAAGAATGCACGATACCTAACTTACAAAAATTCGTTTAAGCTAACTTAACGTTGTACGTTAGGAAACAGAAATTAACGTTAATAACATTTGACTACCTGAGTCAAGTACGTAGACCTTTTGGACGTCCCATGTTAACTATGTTACATCCAACATTTACCTTAAATATTTATTCGGCCAAGCAACACCAACGTCACTTTTCAAGGATGAGACCGCGAAGGGACAGGACTACGCAAAATAAAAGCACAGAGGACAAGTGACGCTAAATGAGCCCTGACGAGCCATGTGCACACTTTATGACGTCACAATTCATGAAAGTTGAGATTGCCATGATTGCGAGAAACAACAAGCGCAAAAAAATAACGTTAAACACAAAATGAATGTATGTATGTTTGTCTCTGTCTGTACTATTAGTACCACAGCACATTATTAAAATGGATGACAGGAGGCAAAGAGCACACACATGGTCTTACTGACCTAAAGAAATTGGAGTGGTGTACACCTTTGACTAATCAGAAATTTTATTTTGACAAGCATGCGACACAAGAGGACCACGCCTTGTCGGCGCGATCTATCAGTAACGCACGCCTGACGAAACATGTTTCATCGATATATTTTTGACTGGGTAAAAACTCGCACTCTTTCATAATGGAATCTCTGAATGGGTTTGTATTAATGACTGACGTTATCTCAATGGCTAAGACGAGCCCACCCCAACCCTGCCAAATACGCAAGTGGCCAAAAATCGGTATCATGGACAGGAGAAATTACGATAGTAAAACACTTGGTAAATTTAGAGGGCTTGTATGCCAAAATTACCCCTTTAACAAGTAATAAAAACGCAATTTTCGATTCAGAACTAATAGGCTACTAAAATTACATTAATTACATCAAATTATTTATAATTCTATATACCTGCCACTCTAACGACTGTTCCCAGTCAATATTCACAGCCATTTGCACTCTCAAAAATATGGAAAACAAAGCAGTGTAGAGACTAGAAACTACTCAGAATATCCGATATTAAAGCTTCAACATACTAATCCCGACGGGTGCAACGAGTGTAATAAAGCGATGAACGCTCGCGACATAAAAAAGGTATTTTAAACAATATTGGAGCCTCCGGATATATGGTTACATTAGCGCATCTTTGAATTTATAAAACTTGAAACCTAAAATCCGCAAAATATCAATTCACCGCAGTTGTGAAATACGACCATACTAGCAATAAATATCCTTCATCATCAATTATAGCAATCATCACATTATGTAATTTTTCAAGCAGTTTTCTTTTGCAGAAGCATAAAGTTATGTCCTTGATATTACTTCAATTTTACGTATATTTTGGTGATTTTTGTAAACCAAAAATACCTGATTTCAAGTAAAACAGTTGAAAAATACTTGATGTTGGAATCTGATTAATTTAAGCTAAGGTAAAGTATTTTTCCAGGTAGAAAATTACTGAAGTCAGCATCGAAATTACAATTTTTGCCTGGAATCGCGAATATATTCTAGAGAGAATAGGCCAACTTTAATTCAATAAGTTTGCGTACGAATTCACTGAATCAGAGAATATTTCTCAAAAAAGTTTTGTCGGATATGAATTACTAGTGATACATAGGCGCTCATGTTTCATGACAACTAGCAAAAGACTTACCTTTGTTATGTTAAAACATTGGTTGATAAAACTAACTTCATTCTAAACTAACAGATCAAATGAGATAGCATTCATTTTCAAACGTTGCGCTTCGACCAAACTGGCAAGGATGACTAAGAAAAATAGTACAAACGAGCAATACCTCACATGTAGTAATACTGAGTAACTTGAGCTGTATAATTGACTAAAAATAAAGTGACACATGTTATTTGACAACGAATAAATTTTATCATTGTTTTTAATTCAGCTAGTCAAAACCGTCTAGAAAAGGCGGTAACTATATCTCTGTTATAGTTGCAGGACTAAGTCATTCGAGGCACAAATGAGTCGCAATTTGGATGTCCCAGTCAAAAATACATTACCAAACCACCGTTTGTCAAGTATGGTAACCGATGTATCGCACCGTTGAATCGCGGTCCGTCTGTGGCTAATGCTTGGAAACATAAAATTTCAGATAGGGGCAGGATCATGAAAAAGAATACGAACGTGTTGATTGTAAACGGAACATCTACAAAAAGTTAACGACATGGCAGTTTATTCAAATTTGAATAATTTACCAAACGATTCTGTTACTATAATGTTTCTATATCTTCTATAATTTCTATACAATGTTCTAGTTAGCAAGCCTTCAGAAGATGTTACAAATTCCGTTCATGCACAAATAAGGATGACACGTATCCTTCCGTATATTTTTTCATTCCGTAGAATGTCGAAAAAGGCAGAAATCAAGATATCCGTTTATGAGACCTGAGACGGAATATTCTTGAGGAAGTTCTCACGCACTAATTCAAACAACCTATACTCTCCTGGTGAAAACAGTTCATCTCGGAATTTAATGTCTATAACAAATTTTCTTGCGGGAAAAGCAAATAAATATAATATACTTCGTACAAAACTCCTTAAACCATCACATCTAGATGCCTGGGAAACTTTGCCTAAAATGTGTAAGCGGCAGTTCCGTTACATCCCTGCCATGCTTGACCTTTGATCACTATTTGTCTTCATCTGAGTGAAGCATAAATTCCAAAGTTGCGTTCGAGTGTTTGGTACTGATTGCTCTTGTCTCACCAGCCAACCATGAATTACGTGTCGAAATCCTTATTGATACGACGCTGACACACCGGCAATTAGTGGATTATGTGGCATATCAATTCATTATGGTTTGAACTATGCGTCATTTTAACTGTAACGAAGAATGAAATTTGCTAGCGCAATATCACAACTTACGAAAAACTTAGGTTAAATATGTTTGTCATTCTTGTGCGCTCTGTTCGATTGCGACGAAAAAATAAAATTTTTGTCTGGTAAATGAATAAACGTGATTGCTGTTGCACATTATGTCATGTAACTATCACATACTAGCACTGGAAGCAGTGCCTTTAACATCCTATGTAACCGATATTATCCTTATTAATTTCGTACATGAACATACCAGTGTTAAATTCGAATATTAGGCAAGTCATAAATTGCTGCGATAATTGTTAAAACTTTGTTTGAGTACATTTGGTGGTGCCGGAAAGGTGCACCCTTATTTGACGAGCGATTCGGCGACGTCGGCACTAAACTCAATAAAAGTTTCAACTCTACCTCCCCATAGTACCCGGCGAAGCATCGCAGCACAAGCCACAAACACCACAACGCTCACCCTTTTTGTTTCAAACTATTTATAACATCCGAATGCGTCGCGCGAGTTTTTAAGTACGACTCTGCTGTACCATTATAGTTTCAAGCTTATTCCAAGTGCAATTTACTCATTCAATGATGTATTGTTTCTCCAGCTATGTGCTTTCATTAACAAAATTTCGAATTGTTGTGATATATTATATTACCAATTTGTTTTGACACGCTTGAAATTTCAAACACATAGGTATTTAGTTACCTTTTTACTTAGCTTCACGATAGCGAATCAAAAATAGAAGAAACACGGGAGACTATGCTCACGGTCCCTTCTAGTCATTTCAATAACAGATAATATTATAAACTATTATTAACGTTCGCTGCACTACAGCGTTACTTGTTTTAGGACCCTCTCCAATTTCAGACCTAATAATACCGGAATGTGTTTTGTCCAATATGTGTCACTGACGAATAGGACCGCCCAGGCATGGTTCATCTATGGCCCATGCTTGAAAAAATAATATTTCCGATCGAGTAGGTAACCTTGATCGCTTGTCAAATATTCCTACATAAAATTTATCTGGGAGCGAGAGTGAAAATAAATTGTCTATTGGGTGTCTATTATTAAATGTTGACTGGAATGTATCGCGCAAACGAGTAAATATAGATGCCGACTTTGACGTTTGATATTCGTTCGACGAAATGTAAGTTCCCATAAAATAAAATTCAAATTTTAACTATAACCTTGTGGCGCGACTTTGGGAGTATTAAAAGAAATGTATTTTTTTGTCACCAGTCCAGTCCTGTTACGTTGAGGGTTATTTGCTTCCACAAAGGCCACTCGTTTACCTTTTTCTATTGACTCAAAAACGCCGTCATATTTTTTGAAGTTGGTGTGCATTTCGAAACATTTTCAAACAGAAAACAATCAAATAAAACACATCAAACAGCCGATTAGAATTCAAAATGATTGATGCTCCCTGAGTTAGTTGACCCACTACATTCTATCTGACGATGTTAGCATATGTAACTGAGAAACAGATTCTATGGCCTATTCTTCACAAAATACAAATACCGATTAGTTAACACTCTACCTACGAAACGACAGTGTGATTTCGGATGCCCTCATACAGGGTGGCAGAATCTCAGTTTTCTTCCGGTGTCCAAAACCTTTATGCCATTTTCTCCGGATAAACAAAACAGCTTTTAGACAACCAACACCGCTACCCACTCTCTTCGAGTGTCTAAGTAACAGAGTAGCCACACGCCTGTTGCGATTCCCTGTACCATACAATATAACGGTTACAAACTGCTTTCCTCGACTGCGAACATTTAGCATTAAACATTCAACGCAGGTGCGAACTCAAACAAATGACGACAGCATGCAATTGCACAAATAAAGGCCTCGGATATTCGCAAACATCATAAATGTCATAAACACGATTGAATCATGCATGTGATACAAATGAGCTAAGAATATAGGGCCAGTTTACCTAATTGCTTATAACAGCATTGTATTAGGAAATAGGAAGCACTAAACAGATTTACTGCAAACTGGGCACGTTTATGTCGCAATTAGTTAGCGCTTCCGGCTGTACCTCACAGTACTAACTAATTACAGAAGAGTAAACCCCGATTGTGAAACAGTAACCTATCAGAATAGTTTTGTCAAGTACGGTTCATAAACTTATCATGCCACTAGGTAGCGAAAGGATGGTACAAACATTTTGAATTCTAAAACATTAAAGGTATTTGACCATTGTTCGGACTTTAAACGAGTTATTGCATCCCCCAAAGTAAAATTCCATAAATGTACAATATACGAACATATTGATAAATGTATCCGAAGCAATACAACAAATAACATTAAACAAACTACAAAACGTCTACTATTACCTTGTGCATTGCTTTATATATTTTTGGTTTAACAGGACTTTTAGTCTTCTTTAAGAGCTTTCCAGCATTATTTGAACTACGGACCGCTAAATTCTTTATTTCTGGAGCTCGAATTTTTCTTCTATTCCTAGCGCGCTTGGTTTCATTTTGCAGAGAATTTCCGAGAGCTTTTATAGCTCCAACTGGTTTAGAGCGTGTGGATGACGAGGCCCTGCATCGGTTTCCTATCGCCATACCAAGTTTAGTTTTTGGGGGCGTTGAAATAATTTGTGTAGTCGGTGGGGATTTTGAAATTGAACTTTTAGGTTTGTTGACAGATACACGCGATTTCAGGCTTGGAGATCTGTCTTGACTAGAAGACGGATCTCTTCTACGCCGCAGAGAAGCTTCTGAACAAGAAGATCTCGATAATCTCGCTGATCTGCTTTTGGGACATCGTGACGACAGCGTCTTCGGTGCACTAGCGCCTGGCTCGGAGCAAACAGATTTGGCCTTCGATATGTTGCATATCGTTTTGGCATTTTTACCATCCAAGTTATTAGTCCTATTTAAGTTTCCTAATGAGACTTTCTTTATAGTTTTTGGTGGTAAATTGGAAGTGTCATGCTTATTGTCAGCTTTCCTTATTTCCCTTCTTGGTTGATTTAATGGCTGGCCGATATCAATATTCTTTCTAGATATCGAAAGCTGGAAAGGAGTAGATCCTTCACTGTGAGTTCGACGTTCTCTGTCTCGTTTTTCGGGTGACATAGGCAAAAAATCATTGCATCCATCATTGACAGCATTAAAAATGTTCATTCCCTCCCGAAAAGATACAGATCGTTTTAGACACATTTTTTTGAAAGAATGATCGGACATCATGGGCGGCCATGACCTGCGTTTTGTAGGATCTCTTCCTTTTCTCGCTGATGGCCGCAGTTCAACGTTAAAAGTTTTAATTTTCAATGTAGTAGGTTTATACTTTCCGGGGCTTTTTCTTTTCACTTTCCTTATTTTATCGTGACATGATTTATTTACATTTGTTTTGAACAAATTTTTATTGAGTATTGTTTTAAGACCTCTTTCAAATGTGGGCGCTGTAGTGCAACAGCTGGCGTTCACCTTTATGCCCTTGTTTATGGTCGGTTGGAAATGCGCTTGCCCTCGGGATAAATGTTGTGAAGGACTTGTTTTCCTCTTCGATTTTGAGTTACTGCGAGTTATAGTCCTCGATTTCAACTTGCTGCAATTTGCTTCTTTCTTCTCATATCTGCTTTTTTCAGATTGAATCTTTGGTTTTGCTTTTTTTGTAACTTTCTCCGCATTTCTTGTATTTGACAAAAATGTATCTCTATCATTGTCAATTGATATAAAATTGTAGTCGGGTAATGACAACGCTGGAGTGCCTTGCATACCCGGAAACGTGGTAAAGTTCGATGAAATTGCTGAAGGAAAATTGAGCGATTGAGTTTCAGAGGGGAGGAAGCTGCTTATTGACAATGATGGTGTCATTGAAAGATCGTCTCCAGACTCGAAATCTGGTTTTTCAATAATTAAGGAACCGTCACCATCAGGAGAAGCCGCATTGGCTTGATTAGTAGACGTGTCTGTCGACACAAAATAGTCCAGTGTAACAGTAGGTAAAGACGGCATGTCAGGCGACGGATCTTCTCTAGAGCCGTAGAATGCAGAATCGAGACACGAATCTTCGTCTTGCAACATTTCCTCCTCGATATCTTGAATGTGCAAGTTTAGCCTAGGTTCGGTAGATGTAACTTGTTCGACTGCGTGAGAGCTTGATAAAAAATCGCGCACGTTGATGCTATGGAGTTCGTCGCGGCCATCATCGTATTTTAATAAATAAAGAGACTTCGAATCGACCTCATCCATCTCTAAATCCGTATCATTTTGTTCAGACGAAGAGGTTTGCGTAATTTCATTGAAAGCAAGCACTCCATGGTCAGTGCCATTATCCACACTAGCTTTGCTGCTATGATAGGAATGTGTATTTATTTCCATCTTTGTTAGAGTTTGGGGTCGTGCCGTTTTGATTGGGTCATTTTCTGCGGCATCGTTTATATGAGTAGCAAAAACATTTTCCAAGTCACGGTCGCCGCTGGTTACAAGTTCCTTTTTCGCATCGCGTAGACGTGTATCTGTTGAGAGGGAATTTATGTTTATAGAAGACGAGGCATCTTTGCGCTCATATGGATTGCAGTTGAGTTCATGGAATGCATCAAATATAGCACGTCGTAAATCATCTTCTTTCAGAATATTTTCTTCATCACACCCTCCTTCTTCGGATAACATATCAGTATCTCTATCGTTTGTGCTCTCCACGTCAGTTGTGGGACCACTGTGATCAGAGCAGAATGCAAATTTGTATCGCATGTCGTCATCACCGAGAGCTTCTTGTGCTTCATTAGAGAACATAAAAGGTGATGCTGTACCCGTAGTGATCGGTGTAGCAGTGGATCTGTTATCGTGATCATCACGACTGTTGTGACGGGCGAGTTGTTCGAATTCAGTAAAAGATAATCTGCGAATAGCATCAAGACACATGTCTTCAATTTCATCGGATAAATCGTCACTCTGGGGACTTCCACGGTCAGACGCGCGAAATAGGTCAGAAGTCACGCTGCTACTTCCGGTTATTTTACACGTTCCACTTATACCGACCAATTCGAATTTACCCTCAGCACTGTGAATCGACTCGGAACGAGATCGTATGTTTTCCTGGCAATGTTGTACACTGTCGTGTACATCCAAACTGTCAGTACAATCAAAGGACAATTGCGTTTCAGTGCATGGTGTTTGTGTGTCATTATTTCCCGTAAGTTTTTCCCAGTGTTTTATCGTGTTCTCAGTTATGTCATAAGAGATACTACGACCTGTAACAGTAAATGTATTCTCCTCGGTATATTCACCATCTGTTGAGCTATCCAAACTTAATATAGACAACCGCTCATTTCCACTATTACAGTCTGTAGTGATATTTGTACCGTGAAGATTTTGGGAAAAATTGTCCGTGATATGCGATTCGATTCTGCCCGAATGCAACTTGTTTTGAGTTTTAATCTCCTGAAGTTTTTGAATGCTGCCATCTGATCTTGCTAGTTTGATCTGAATTAGGTGATCAATATTTTCCATTATTTTATCGACACCAGAAGGTGTGTCAGGAGATAGTGTTGGACTAAAAAACGATTGTATCGATCGACTGCCATTGTTTTCATCATATTCGTCAACGTCGGATTCTATGCTGATTGCCATATTATCGCAGTTCGACTGTTCATCATAAAGATTGAAGCCATACTGCTTGCTGTATGTCTCCAATTCCGCGTTTTCCTGTCTAGAATCATATTTAACTTTTTTACTTTTAGCAATATGTTCGCCCTTTTTCAACTCTTCTTCTGAACCAACGACGCTATATTTGTTGCTAGTTTTTTTGTCATAATCCCAGGCATTTTCCGATTCCAATTTTTGTTCGCAACATTCAAGTTCTTGATTATGTAGCTTTTTGTTAGACATATTACAATTATAAACAAATTTCTACACACGAATTTAAAAGTGTTCAGAATAAAATATTATGAGCAAGACAATGGAATAAAATGATAGATTATATTGGTATTTCATCGTGGATCATAATATTTTATTTTTCCTTCACTTTGAAACTTAAGAACAGCCATCAGCATTTTAAACGTTTTTGAATATCATGCTTTATTGAAGTTATACATCAACATCGCTATTGCAATCTTTTTCGAAATGAAGATTTATATATTGATCAGGTACACTTTCATCGTGGAGATAAATTATAGCTATTCAGTTGATCAAGACGTCTAGAATCGAATATTTCGATCTGCTTGTTAGAAACCACATAAGGTTATTCCACAACTAAGAAAATATCAATTTCATGGAAATGTGAAAAACAAAGCAACTGGTACAACGAGTTGTAAATAATCATTTCATTCGTTCCAAGTTTTCGCGATAACTGTTCTAACCTTTAAATTAGACCAGCACAGTCTTTGAAACAGCATGTTTTTTACTTGAATCAGGCCGTCTCTCAATCCTAAAATATCCCTTTCCCTTTCTAAATAGCCATCAGTCATCTGTAATTTTTGAGCTATCTCAACAACATTCTGCTCAAATTCGTGGTGGATATAAAACCATGGTCGTTCAACATGAACATTTTATGTTGTTAATAATGTTATAACGCAAATTCCACCTGTTGTACATTGTGTAACAAATTTATTTCTTATCAAGTATTTATTTAATATAATTATAGGAAAAAAGAATAACCGTTTTTACGCTCAGTTTTCAATTCCCGATTGGCAACATATTTGCGTATGTTTAACCACAAAATTGACGTTGGTCCAATACAGTCATCAATAACGATAAAAGGATGTTTTTTCAGTATTTCCATTCGTTTCTTGGCTAGGATAGATATACGCAGTTCTCCTTTTTGTTCAATGAACATACCAAGCAAGGGAAGTCGCTTTTAGTATCAAATTCGAATTGTTTGAGATATTACGCCCGATTCGGAAGATTTAAATATTATTTACTAAGATCCGATACGATTCATTCACTAAGGGCTTTGAAAAAACATTAAGTACGTCGGGTATATTTTCGCCAACATAATAAAATATTTGTAAGTATATAAATATTAAAAATTCCGAAAGATTCGGTTCCAAATTTAACGATTCGCGACACTCATTCAAAAATGAATGGATCCAAAGGTGACAGCCATAAACGCAGTGGAACAGTGGAATTTCATGAAAAAAGACGAACACAAACGGAAATATTGGAGATGCATTTCTCCCTCGAGCCCTAAAAAATTATACCGTTACAAATCATTTTGTCGCCACATGTAGATAAATCTTAATATTCGCTTTCATCTTACAGCATCGTGGTTCTAAATCACCAAAAGGCAATAGAATGTTCAGATGTAGGATAACCTGTATCATATATCCTATTACATCTAACTGACACAATACCTCCACTCTAATCCAGACACAGATAATCAGTGGCACATACGTAGAAAGCCTGCTTTTTCTAAGGTGATACATGATACAAATTTTACTTATAGTCAAATTTTGACAACGTTATATCCTTGACTTATCTTGAATATACTTGTCTTAGTTAGTCATCAGTTCATGGTTCACTGTAAATCCAGTCACACAAGTTGAGCACTTTTAAACCAACGTCCAGATAAGCAAATGGTACTATATTCGACAATACTCAAGAACACATATTTACGATTTACTAGTAAGTGCATTGTCCCTGATATTCTCCAAATTAGAGCAATCGCAAAAGACAACTGTACTTCAACCATCACAACCCTACACATAAAACTACCGTCGGCATTTCGTTCGAGTAAGATCGATACTTCAACTTTATACATAGGGTTTTGTTTTCCACCTTTATCCTGCACCAAATAATCGATAATGAAAGAGAAGGCGAAACAGATACCCGCCTATTTCCACTCTTCGCGTCTGTGTTGCGAGTCCGCGTGCATTTGCACAGCGGGGTGCATGCATTATTGATGTGTCGGAGAAGTAAAAGAAAAAGAGTCAAGATAAACCAGAGAATTAGTCACTAGCTTATAAAATATTACTCAAGATAGAAACCATGGAAACGTCTTGTTCGTGTACGAGACACGAAAAAATAGGTTTCGGTATATTTCGAAGAGATTCGACCACCCGAATTTTGCATCTGTGACACTCTCTCCAGCAGCGGACTCAGGTCATTTAAAAGCTAAAAATTTTGACTTATTTAAAAATACACAACTTCATTAAATTTCTTTCTTTGCAATACTTTCTCCAGTACCTAATTTGAGTTTGTCAAGCATAAGCCACAGAAAGACTGCTTTCCGGCACGCATTTTCAGTACCTCGTACTTAACAGAAGATGCTTTGACAAAATTGTTATGGCTGGGTGGGGTGATGATATTTTTTGCTCACTATGATCTATCGGGTAAAATATTTTGAAAAGCTTAAACACGTCATAAAAATTGATTCGTTAATGTTGGGATTCTTTGCGCATTCACTGATCTAAATTTTTTTCCAAGAAATAACAATTTTCTTAGTTGTAAAGGCATCTGTGACATTCATAACACATTATGTATTACGTAACTTGACAATTCAGGCAGGGAGATTTTACACTTTAAAAATTCATGAAGCCAATTCAGCGAAAGGCAATAAAAATATATGTCAGCGTACCATATGGAGCTATTACTACATGCGACTGAATTAAAAATATCATCCACATTGCTTTGGAGATCGTGAAAAGTTTAATGATGTCGAAATTAAAAATAACGTATACATTGTGAAAGGTCGATATGACTTGTCACCTTGCAGATGGATGCTTTTTTATAGTTAATGCACAATAAAATACTACAAAATCGTTTACGATAACTTTAAACAACTTTAAACTTCGAATAGAACCATCAAATCGACTTTTTGGCCAATTATAGACTGCTGATAACGGCCCAGCAATAGCGCATAAAAGGAATAAATCTCATCAAATAATCGGTTTTAAATTTTTCCAAGTATACAGTTACTCAAATGAGGCAAATATAAGATCAGTTTTTGCTAAATATTCATCTATGTACTATACTAAAATATATATCGTAAGAGCCAGCTTATTAAGTTTATTGATTTATATTTTAGTTTTCATACTCGCACAGAAGTATTGGTTCTGAAATACGACTACGGATGAATTGCGATTTGTTGGCGATATACTCCAGTGGTTCGTATCCCAAATCTATTGGGAAAAATCGATAACAACATCAGACATACCTCTTCCAGCATTGAAATTGCAAACGCACTGAACATTCCACTAGCTTGATCAGCAATTGATATCTAAAAGTTTCAGATTTCATGATATTATAATATTTATGTGTAATACCCATTTTTGTGGTGACTAATTTGCAGATGGTAAGTGTTAATAAACGACCACTAGGATGACGAAGTGCTACATAAAATGACAGTGACTTCATCAGTCAATGACTCCATCATAATCGGAAAACATTTGATGCTGTGAGGAACCAATGTAATGATTGATTGGTAGCAGTCGTGGCCAACTCACCAACGACCACCTGTTTTCTTCAGTTTTTTTTTTTTTTTTTGTTTCAAAAACTATTGTTATTAAATTTGTAAAAGTAGTATATTTACAATTGGCCACCTCTTGTTGATTGTTACTGGAATATTGTTATCAATAATAATAAAAAAATAGTAGGATCATCTACAAATGTAAAGAATTACTACCAAATTTCTAGTGAAACTCGTCTACATCTTCAAACTTGGCAAACATGACTGATTGAACAAGTTATATTATTAACTTGCGAATCCCCCAAAATAGTTACGATAAAGAAAAGTCGTTTACTTCGGACATAGGTGAAACGGACCGTGCGAATTGGTGGATACAAAGCGCTTTGTCCCAATTTATCTGATTAGGTCAGCACCCAAAACATCAAAGAGATCGGAGAATGCAAACATTCCCAAAACGATATAATGCAAACTCGTCGTACTACGAATTTTAACGAGTATTAATGTTCTGGGGCCCTATTCACGAAACACCGCTATTACGCGCATTTAGGAGATCACAAATGCGCCTTGAAATATTCAATGTGTGAAAGCACGTATTTCCTATTCATCAAACAATACGCTCCGAGTTTACGCAGGATCAGACAGAATCTCACCAATTCTTACGCGTTTTTCCAGAACACAAAACTCCACAGCGATCGCCTAAGCCGATGGCTCAACGCAACGTTCAAGGGGTGAAACGCACTTGCTTCGAATAATTCTCAATGTCACTCAGAACCGTATGTTGCTAGATTAAAGATATGGAACAACACTATCGTTTTAAATAACTTCACTTTTGGGGATCAACATAAAACGACCGTGAATCCGATAAGTACACAGAAAATGGGGTTTTCGAGCGTCAATATCTTCGCAACAGCCCAGATTGGGAAAAAGATTTTGAATTTTTACCGGCTATTTTTGCAATAAAAATATTTCTAATTTGCAGTGATTCTTAACCGATCTTGCGCTTCATTCATGGTACTTAAGAAATTCCATATGTCAATGCTGCTCATAACCCTTCCAGGCCCTCACATGTTGTAAGTGGATTTGATCATGAACTGCCGATGATATTGTAGCGTACTGATGGAGTTTAACGCGAGTACGCCATGGTCATTATAACCCATATCCTGAATTTACCACCTTTTTAAATGGTGGTTTTGTCCCATTGGTCCCGAGACTTCTAGACATGCTGCCGTGACAGCAGTAATTTGATAAGAAGTTTGTTAAGGGTATTTGCAACCTTGGCAGCGCTACTTTGATATCGTTACAGTCAACACTATGGAGCATGCCAGCACGCAATTGTTGTTTCAATAAAGATGATTCCTGCTAGAATGGTTTTGTCAAACTCGCAAAATTGGCAGGCAGTCGGTTTGCGTTAGATAGATTTACTCCTTAATCAGCAACCCCGCGAGTTTGTTAGCGTATGTTAGAGAATAGGATTTTTTCGTGCTTGGAAAAAGAGCAATCTCTAATCGCGTTTCTAGCGACAAACGGATTCTCTCATTTTCGTTAAGGGCCTTTCAATAATAGCTTTTTCCTCGTTTATGAGAATTTTAGTGCTTTGCGACAAGATTATGGTTTAATGGAGTTTCGTGAATAAGGCCCCAGCTTCATTGATTCGTGACAATTTTATAATACCTTTGAATCTGGCGAATCCGAAATCCAATACGCAGGGCTTGTACTTTTATTCACCAGTGTACTCAGTGACTGTGTTCGATTAGATGGTGTGGTTGGAGGAGTTGCAAATGTTGAATCATTACTGTTGTTAAATTCTGAGCTAGTAGATACATTCCGTTCCTTTATCGGCTGGAGTTCCTGCATCCCTGACTGTGCATCAGTGTTCTCAGTCTGTGTCCCGTTAATAATACTTCCATGATTTTCAAAGAATTGATCACAATTATTTTCTGGTTCCGACCCTTGTTCCATCGCTTCCATTATTTCACACCGAAGTTTCAATCCTTTGCTTTTAGATAGACGTTTTCACTTTTATTCTTCAGTTATCGTAAACATGTGCTAGCAACTCATAAAGTACTTGAAACATGTTGCCTAACGCATACCAGTAATATTGCTGAATATTAATACACATTTACATTTAGTAATATATACATATTTTGATTGATTAAAATAACTGCATAGCTTCTTGTAGTTAGCAAGACATTTTTCCAAGTCAGTTTCTAAAATATAAAGCAATCACGCAAAAACCTTCTGCACACAATATCCTTCCTAGACTAGCAAATGTAGCGGATATTATTTGGAAACTTCGCCCATGTCAAATATATCCGAAAACGGATGACTTATATACAAGTAAAACTGATCTGTACGCCTTTATCCAGAACTATTTGACCACCAAGTATCTTCACAACTATTTCATTTTGAAAAGTATTATGCTGATCTAGCTAACATAAAGGGCAGATCATAAATAAGCCCAGCAAAAGGCACACAGCACAAATATGTGCTCAAGCCGCTCTATAAACACAGACGCTCGTCCAGAGAAACGCGTCGCGGAACAATAACTAAAAATGAATCAACATTATCGGTTTGTCTACATGAAATCTAGCTTACCACAAACCAGACTAAACGCAACTATCGAGAGAAAAATCATCAACCCTCACCGACATGTGGACGGGTTAGTTATGGAGACGTGTGTTTTGAAATTCACTATAAGAAACGTTGGAGGCAGCCAGATTAGATGAAATGCTGCAGAAATTATGCCCGATTCTCATTTTGGGATTTATTTTATTCCGAAACAAATAAATTATCATATTTACAATGCCATGCTTCAATGAATGCAATTCGTGGGGAATAATGAAATAAAGCATTCTAGCAACAAAAACAGAAAATGTCGCTACATTCATTAAAAAACAACACGAACTTTCTCTATACTATTTTTTTTGAAATATTAATTAGGAATGAATGGATATTCAAAATAATTTGAACACATTTATATAAAAGGTCAGGTTTATTGTTTCAGATCAAAACCTGTTAATGATCAACCTTCTTGTTAGCAACGCCCGAAACATGACAAATGTATCGTAAATTCAATTATTTGTTAAAGGAGTGTAAGTATAACAAAAATAGTCGAAAGTAATGGCATCGCGATTGCTTTGCAAAGAAACCCGAACATCCGCAATAATATTGATAATCTTAATTATATACCAGGAAACGACGTTACAAATTCAAAAACCCCACTAAAAATTTTCGCGCACCTGTAACGAGATATTACCTTTTGGTGACAAATTTTAATTTATACAGTCTGCTCTTAATATGACCAATTATTTTCTCCGCTATCTGATAAATTTTCGATAAATATAATGTATTGCATTGGCGTCCATGTAATTTTTTTTTTTGGTTATTTGTAATGCCTTCGATTAAAACACCTTGATATAACATTGTCATTTTCACAATGTTATGCAAACATAATTTTGATATTGAAGTAAGGTCAAGTGTAGCCCTTTCTTGTGGTGACAAAAGTGCACAATGTATTGTTTGATATGTTTCGCTGTGTTATTTGGAAAAAAATCATATAGATTTGAATAAACGGGATCAAATCCTAATGTTACATTTAATACTATGAAAACGATGTGACTTCCTTTGACAGAGAGTATAATTAGTTAAAAGGAAGATTTATCTAATTCCGGGAATCGTTAAGTTCGACAAGTCATGGCATTCGTCGTATAGGAATTTTCAATTCGCATATTCAATTACAGAAAGAGTTTATTTTTATACATTTTGTAATTTATGGATCGCGCCGACAAGTCGCGGTTCACAGTCAGGGTTTTTTGTTTTCTCAAAGTTTTTTGAATGCGTGTCTTTTTTGTTTGAAAACTGTCTGTTGCAACTTGTCTGGTTATTTTATCTAATTAGCTTGAGATGCTTCGTCCTTAATAAAAACATGCTTCGACTGGTTCTTTATGCGTGAACGAGAGTATAATGTTTGATATAATGCTCGCCTTGGCCCGAAATTTGTCGACAATAATTTTTTATTGCTTAACGAACAACTAGCGACGTATTTTATTGCTTAACGAACAACTAGCGACGTATTAAAAAGATGAGAGGAAGAATTCTAACTCGGTCTCATGTTAACCGAGTCTGTAATTATTTAACAGACACAACGTGCAGAACGTGAATTTATAGTGCGTTTGAACTACGACATTACTGCTAATAAAATCATAAATAATTTGTGGCCAAATAAACGATAGGGCACAATTCCAGGCAGTAAATCACTTCACTTAAGTAAACTGTATAGAAAGTGTAACAAACACTCTCCTTGAAATTGTACAGTTTTATATGGGATTAAATTCCAACATATAAGGGTACGCGTACGATAGCGTTAAGCAACATATATCAAAATCTATATTTGAACCGAATATAAAAGCCGCCAAATGCCTGAAATCACCTACTGTCACTGTCTATACCCTTGATATTTTTTAAAATTATAGGTGACATGTAGGTTCGGGAAAAATAATTAGTCTAGGAACTAATATGAAACCGCACTTGTGAGTCACATGTCACGGAAAATCAAAAACAGGCAACAGCAGGCTTTTGCCGTACTAATATTTTTATTCGTTGTTAATGTATTACATATATTTTTATTAAAATATTTCTGCTTGTTAGCACAGAATGTACAACAGAGAGAAGTGCTTATTTATTACGAGAAAATATACATTTACATATATAAAATCCTGCTACATTTTCAATAGAGAAGTTTACAATGAGACAGACCAGTTTATCTACAAGTTCACGCCTCAAAAATTCACTGATCAAATCACAAGCACATCCTCATCGATATTCAAATGTCCAACTGACCGACTGTCTGTTTCTCGCTGTCTACACACTTTACAGATAGCCCATAGCAGATAACTCAAGTTGCTGTACATCTAAATGCAGTTATTTATTAATAGCCACCGTCCGACTGCACCCTTGCATTTATTCAATCTCTTTTGATTGCTTTGGAAGAATAACCACAGAAGTGTTGACGTCATGATATCCAATTTCCTTTGGAATTTAACATCGACCAAGTGTGATGCGATATTAAATCGTATACCTTGTCCAATCAGAAATAAACTTATCTCAAACATGCACACAGATGGACCGCGTTTAGACAAAGGGATCCATCAATGACCATGCTTGATAAAAAATATTATCACACTTTTCTGGCTGAGTAATATTGGTCAAACTTGACTGAATGCTATTATCGTTTGGACACGCACCAACACTCAAGCGCCTTTCCCTTCCACCTTAAGTTTTTGCGAACTTCGCGAACAAGCGATGTATCTAACCAAACTAAAAATAGTAATTTTCAATTCTTCAAACAAGAACACACAAATTAAGGCCACTAAAATACGGATAACCGATTTCAGTAGATTTTGAGACAATATTAAAAGCCTTTATCTATGAAAAACTGAGGTGTAGTTGTTAGACGTTCAAGTGGCGCTTTTGTGGTTTTAATTAACTATTACTCTTTGCTTTAACCTATTACTTTCGTGAGAATGTTCATATAAATGTTCACTTGTTATTCGGATAAAAATATATCAATCACAACCCATCAGTGCCCCTTACTTAACAAAGCATGTTTGGTAAAAAGGTAAAAATATTTCTGAAGGGGAAGATCATGTTTCAACGCGACGCATTTTTTGACATAACAAACTCGTACCCCGATCCAAATACGAAAGATATTATGCTCACGACATTGATATTGCCGATATCCCGTAAGCAATAATGATCTATCTATAGTGCATCATTCATACTAGTCCAAAGTGATCCATAGTTGGATTACGCTTAGCCTACACAGTTCACGCAAAAAAACAACAAAATATAACCAGAATATTGAGTCTCGATCGAATCAAAAAAAAAAAATGACCATGATATAATGCGTCTATCAAACCAAAATTTCTTGTATACAAACAGGTACAGCATTGAAGCACATTCTACATTCAGAATTACTAATGTACACTGAGAATTGTCTTGCCTCAATGCTAATGTTTTAATACGCATTCATGAATATTCTAGAATTCTTATTAAAATAAATTTAATTGGTCAAATTTAATTGATTCTGCTATGAATTATAATATTTGCTAAATATGAGGTTGTAAATTGAACTTACACCGTGCTTTGCTAACACATTGGGTGAAATAATATGTTCAAAAAGTATCGATTTCGACTATCCACGGTGCTTCCGTAACTTTATCTAAGGATACTAAATTTCGAATACCGTCGAAGCTAGACATATTAATTTAATTTCATAAATAAACAGTGTTTTTTTATAAGGACTGCTGCTTTGCTATCATGTAAAATTTCACAAATAAGGTTAATGATAGGATCTAACAAGTAATAGACTGGGTTATTAAGAATATACTTAAATCGGGCAATCCATATCTGCATTCACAATTCTTCCCAACAAGGATGTACGTATCTAAAGGCCAACCATGTTGTCGGAATAAGTTTGTGCAACACGTCGCAAAGTTTTTAGAAATCTTACCTGCACGTCATCATGACCGTCTTTGGTTCCTAAATTTCGACGTCGTATTCTTGAACGTATCTCGTTTGTAGGAAAATTCTTCTCTTCGTTTCCAATTATTGCTTTTCGCTTGCTCAACTCTTCTTCAAAACAAATCTGTCAGTATGTTAAATGGAGATTTGAAATGTCAATGTGATTTAAATCCAGCCAGAAATTTTATATAGTCGAGTATGGTCCGGAAATAAACCGTCTCGGCGGCGCGATAGATCAATGGCATACGCTTAAGATAAACGTCCAGACAAAATTTTTATAATTACGTGAATGTGGAAAACAAATTTTAAATGTTCAGTTATGGTTAGAAATAGAAATGCAATGTCTTTCAACACTAGCATCTTATGGCCAATGGGGTCTTCCTTAGGATGACACAATGATTCCTATCAAATCTTATCACCAAATTCGTACCGATGAGGGTCTGAGTATTTATTCCACTGCGCGAGTTGCCAAGTCCATTGTCATTGACAGGTTTGTTATAACAAAATTTAATTGAACCTACTATTTGAGAAATCACATGTAAGGTATGCATTCTAATCATTGCAAATTTGTCCAGTATGATTCTCACAGTCAGAACTTTCATTTCTCCTGGCATAACGAAAACAATAGATATACAGCGCCTTATAAAGGTGTGATCCACAGTGTTTCATATTAGACAAGACTTGTTAGCCGAAAATTTTCTGACTGACATCAATTGTGATCATCGATTCTTAAAAACAGTATAAGTAGTATCTAATATAACTAAAGTTTGTTATAAGACAGACTAAAACCCGAAACAGGAAAGTTAAACTTTATATTTATTCCGATAACTTTCCGAAGAAAGTGAAGAAATACATTGTTTTAAAGATTCACCTGAAAAACGTCAGAAAATATAATTGACTTCGCTTCTTCCTCAGTTCGCAATATGTTCCATGATTCTGAAACAAGAGGATTTTTATACTTAATCGTTTTCATAAATTACACGTGAAAAAACGTTATTGCGGATTGCTGCAAAACTATTATTTCGATTTCTCTCTCTCATACTAAATGAGCAAGAAATGAAGATATGAAGAGATTAGTAATTCTTTTTCACTAAACTTTATCACAGTATAAAAATGAATAAATTTTATTACAATCAATGTTTTTATAACACTATTATAAGTGAGCTTCAACGCCGGACGTACATATAAAATATTGCAATATTAAATTGCCATACAGTTTATTCTTGCTTGTATAAAATCGAATAAATGAAGAAATTAAATTTCTATGAAAACTAATAATTTGTACTTAGCATCTATCTATTGCCCAGTCCACGTGTCCTTCCGACGGATGCGTTCATAACGTACATGCAAGTACACTGGCGTCGCAGTGAGATGGAGTGAATAGGTTTCAAAAGTATTTCAGTTTAAGCTATTGCCGCTTTTGCTCTCAAATTGTTCTCGTTTTTCAACAAGAAAGCCAGCAAGCTTGAGTTGCGAAAGTTGAGTCTAAATTTATCTCTTATTATCCGTTTCTCTAAGATTTGGCGAATTGCCCAAGGTTTATCAACTCAGGTAAGTGATTGCAACAAGAAAAACCTTTCGCGTGCCTTCTTCCAAATTTTTGTCCCAAATTGCAGTAATTTGAATATTCAGAACCTATCGCAGAGAGGGACATAGTGTTATTGATGATTACCTTATACGAATCGATGACTGCCAGATGCTCAGTCAGTTACAGACAGTTCAATCTCAATGAAAATAAAAACCTTTTACAAAATGTTGTGATTTTGGGTGATATGAATGTTGCCCCATTGTTAACACTTAAATATTTCATCGCGATCAATAATAGCTACATAATTATCTTATGATTTATCAACTCATCATTATAAAGACTTGCTGCGAAACAACTGAAGGCGTGAAGCACATCCCGTGTGACAGCACAAAAAGTAAATTATATCTCAAATCCGAATAATGTTTTCGTATCACGTTTTGATGACCATTCTCGGTGCACTCGATCTGTAGAAAGGATGGGATAAACAAACTTTTGCCCGATTCACCTGGATCTAAATTCTGTTTAGAATTCAAAACAGAGAAGTATACCAAATAATTATTAGAAGGTGCTATTAAACACGTTTGTGGCATGTATAATCCACCGGACTGGTTGCAACAACAATGCACATGTTATTAGTGCTTCAGGGCTGACATAATGAATCTTCTGTCCTATATTATTGCGACTTATATTCACAATAGTTTACTTACCTCTGCATATTGCACACGCAATGAACCGTGCAGCCCATCGCTGAATGAAGATCGACCATTCTTCTTTTTCTTGGGTCTCGTATTTTACTTCTATTACATCCGGTCTACAATTTTGTTGAATAGAGTTTAAAGAAATTAGAATTACCGCAACAATTGTAGTTCTGGGCTGTTGGATTAATTAGGGTTCGAAAATGCCTAATAACGTGACTCTTAAGCCCGCTATCCGTATCAATATGCAAACTTACCTTTTTGTAATTCGTCGTTTATGGCAGCACCAGCAACATAACAGCATTGAAAGTAGAAGAATTGGCAACAGTGGAAACCAAACAATACAAACACCACCGATCCAAATACAGGCGTATGCAGATGCCATGGCGACACGAAATTAAGAGGATGACGTTAATCGTAAACTTTAAAATTCCATTTTCGTTTTAACTATAGTTAACATACAACCTGGAAATCGTCACGAAACATAAACAAATATTCTTTACTTCGATGTGCTCACAGATGCAGCGACAAAAACAGCGACGTCCTTCGCTTGCACTGCGGTACCCAATAATCAGCTATGCTTACTATTCATAATCACATTGCAACAGAAGTTGTGCTTATTGTCGTACATATGAAGTTGTAGGTTATTCACTACTGGCAATGGTATAATAAAATGTGTGGGTAATAATCTCCCTGTTAATGCCTGCGTTAACTCAAAGTTGCCTGAAGCAAAACATTGATTCGACTTCCTTTTGTATCTTGAAAGAGTGTGTGTAGATAAACTTCTGCCTGATATAATTCGATCGATAATAAAAATAGCAGTGGTGTAAATACGACAATTAAATAATATAATAGATATTAATCACATTCGATGTTTTTAGGTCAGTCTATTGATATCAAATATAATCGCTCATTTCACTTTATAAAATTTGATGAAAGTAAGGCCTCATGGAATCGTATTAAGTACTAATTGCCCTCCACACACTGTACTGTATTTTGTTTGATTCGGATAGGTAGGCAATGTTAGCCGCTAGTTTCAACAATCACTATCAATCATCATTCTGATATTTTAAGGCATCGCGAATACTCAGAATGCCAGGTTTCTAAATAGCTTCACTGGAAGTTTATTATCATTGTTTGATAGAGCCACTTTAATATGACATCGTATTTTCAATCGTATCTGCTTGAACAAAAAAGCATGTGGCTGTGGTGCACTTTGGGACGTTCCGTACGCATCAAAATCCTACTTTTCAGATCTACCTAATTTAATAATGCATTCATTTCTGAAACTGTGAACCCGAGTAACCTCTCACTCACAATCGTTCATTCGTGACGGATTTCCCGCAAAAACTAAGTAAATATTCGCACGTGGGATCAATGAATGTAATACCACGACTACGCGAAACGCTTACAGCAATCGATATCGCAACTGTTTAATTTTTATTCTTGCTCAAGTCACACACAAAAGGCATTGCGTTTTCGGCATAGAAATGGTTGCTTGAAGAAAATATGCAGATATAAACAGATATGTAGAGTGTGCCATGTCTTGCTCTCCCGATGCTTATCGCGCTATTTTTTTCTGACTTTACCTGCCGAATCAGTAAATGTAATATGTATCGCAGCATTTCATTAATCTTCTTATTATGATTCGGCAAATTTAAAGTCATTTCCCGCCATATTAGTGGATATATTCACAATCTATCTCGCTGAAAGAAAGGTTGCTGCCCCCATTCATAACAGGTGATACCTGCATCGCATGTACAGTCTATACGAATGAGAATCTGAGCATGAACCTGGTAAAGCAAAAGCCGCCATTAACTCAACCGCATATACAACACGGCATACAAATGAAATAGTAGAGTTTAGAAGAGGGAGAGAACGCTTATGTTATAATGTGGTAAACGAAAAATACTTTCAAATGTTTAAAATAGGGCGACAATTTATACTCGCATCTCTCCAGAGGCCATTCGTACGCTATCGCAAACAATGCGTAACGGAATTCACGCAACGTTCGAAATGAAGTGTTTGCTTCTCAAAAACGATTGCTGTTGATTAGAGTTTCGCACCCAACATGCTTTATATGTCTCAAAAGTATTCAAAACATATATAGATTTGTTGGGGTATTCTTATGATTCTGCTACACAAAACTGCACTAACCAAAAGCTTTGAACTTTTCAACTACGAGTACTCCGACATCGTGTTTATTGCCCACGGCAGATATCACTAAAACCCACAATACACGTGAAGTCGTATTACCAATGCGTTGCATTACGTTTCGGGTGATAAAATAAAAAGCTGCATTGCTGCATTGCTTTCCGTTAATCGCATTCACATACCCACAACGCACAAACACACGCAACGAAACGAGCACTCTTGGTTAGTTTGCATAGCAAACTGTTCTGTTTCATTGGAAAACTTAAGTAAATGCATGCAGAGCATTGCGCTTGCGTAAAACGTAATTTCCATAAAAAAGCCTGCATTATTTAAATTTATATATTTAACTTGATAATTTGCAAAAGAAATAAATCTCAAAAAATGTCAAAAAAATATATCTATTCGCAAATATCCATTTACGCGATTGCCCGGGTCAAATACCACTCTACGTTTTTGGTTCAGTTTGGCATGGAACGCTTTCCACTTAGGGCGCAAATAGTCATTAGCCCTTTTGCTTGGAGTAAATTTCATTACGAGCTTCATTGAACTTATGATTATGGTACATCTCATAAATTTTTACTTTTGTATATGATGCTGTTTGTTGTTTCTGTATTAAAATACAAACGACATGTTCACATTGCCTGCAAGCTCTTACAAAAAAGTAAGATATATTGAATGTACAAAGTATTGAAAATCTACTAAAAAAGTAGTAGTAGAGTAGTCCCATTATTACTGCATCGTATAAATACTTATAAATCTTTATACAGTAGATGAACTAACAAAACATTTCCAGTACAGGGACACAAAGTTACCATACTGTGGTACACAATATATACATACCTTTTAATCATATTTTGTCTAAGCGTTCCTTCCTACCGAGTTGAAGTTCAAACATTCTAACAAGCCATTTTCAAACACCGAGGTTTTGAAATGCTTACCAGTTGAAAATAAAAGAAAAAATATTTAGTTCTTTAACAGGGAAATACTTTAACAAATTAAATATCGCAAGTAAATAGATTGTGTGGGTGAGCGAGGAGACATTTTCCCTTTTATGTTGATTTAGCACGTTATAGATTTATCATTTTACGTGCTTCTGTATGAAAAATGTCATCTAAACTTTGACGCTGACCCACCTCAAGTTCCGTTATGATTTGCTGGGGAACACGTTTCAAATCATCACAGCTTCCACGTGTCATTTTGTAATCGAAAAAAAATTATTTGCTTTCAAGGCTTTTGTCCTGAAGCAAAAGTCATTTTGAAATTCCAAGCTTTTTTTATATTATTAAGGCTTTCACTCTGAAGCAAAAGTGTTGTTGAAATTCCACGTTTTATTATTATTATGCTATTTGGCTCTAGAATCAAAGCTACAAGATCTGGAGATCTAACGTCTTAGTCGAAAGGGGTGTGTAGATCAAAACTACAACCATATTTTTAATCTAAGTCCCAAAGTTTTTCTGCTTCAGGATTTCAGATTTTCAGCCAAAATGCAGCTACAAAAACTTCTTTAGAAATGCTAAAGGAATCTTCGATAGAAGATTTAGGAATGATCTTGGTATCTCAAATGATAGTCAATGAAAAACTTATGTCGCGCACTTTTTGCACGTAGCCCTTTTTTCTCTGATATAACCTCTTACAATTTTATATTTTGAATATTCCATGATTGATTTATTTTCTAGTGAAATCATGATGTATGTCCAAATGCTGTAATATGGTCAGATATCAGGAATTTTGTTTATCTAACTCAAAAATATAAGGACAAATACAGTACATGGTATATACGTGATTTTTTGGTTTATAGCGTTAATACCTGATTTAATATCATGATCCGGGAGTCTGTGTGCTGTGAGACATCTTTTAAATCATGTATGAGTATTCATCATGGAAGATCCAGTGATCACAGTGTATATCATGGCCAGGAGCCTTCATAGTACTGTGTACACAGTTCTAGGTATTATTAAACCTTTCGCTCTGAAGCGAAAATCTTATTGAAATTCAACGTTTTTTATTATCATTATTTTCATTAGTATGCCATTTGGTTCTAGCATCAAAGCTACAAGTTCTAGAAATCTGAAATCTTAGTCCAAAGGTCTGTGTGGATGTAAACTCTTCGTTCTATATTTTCAATCTAAGCTTTCTTTCTCTTTGTTCCGAGATCTTATATTTTCGATTAAAATGCAGTATTGAAAGTGATGATAATGAAAACATAAGGCTTTTGCAGGGAAAGCTTTCGGAATGTGAATCATGTTTGAAAGCATAGTCAGAGAGTTAATGAAGAACTTATGTCGCGTACCTTTCGTACTTAAGGCTCTGTTTTTCAGATATAATCAATCATTTGAAAGTGGCCTAATAGACTGTCAAAATCACATTCTCTGACGCCATAGTCGCGTGGTCTGTGCAAGTTCTAGATATTAATATACTTTTTATCTCTGGCATCAAAGCTGTAAGGTCTAGGAATCTAAAATCTTAGTCAAAAGGTCTGTATGGCTGAAAACTTATCATTTCATAGTTTACCTAAGTTTCCTAGTCCCCCGCTTCAAGAATTTTAGATTTTCTGTCAAAACCAAAAAACTTTTATTGGAATTCAAAATAGGTTTTTGCATTGTAGCTTTGAACGTGTTTTGAGTGTGTTGGGTAATAGTCATAGCGCAGTGAAGAAGTTATGCTGCATGGATTTTTGATTAATAACTTTGTTTTTCGATATAGTAACTGCATATTGACGAGTTTTGTCAGTTTGAAAGCTATTCCATGACCTATCAATTCTATCCCAAACAAAGAAAATCATTGGAGTCTGACGGTTTCGGCTCGCTGATATCATTACAGAGCCCAAATTCGTTTCATTTTTTATTGGAAATAAAACATTGTTTTGTACACTGTTTTGTACTGTACTTGAGACGTATGTCCATAGTAAAGGACTTTTATAAACCTTGGAACCATGCTCAAAAATTTTGAGGCCCCACTTTAGGTGAGTACCATGTATGGTATGTATGAATTCTAAATTTGGTTGAAAAACTGGTTAGGATAAATTTTAGAATTGATTCGACATGTCTGATAGAAAAACGGTTGAATTATAGTCATAGCAGTGTCATATATGGCCCGCACATGGGTTCAGAATACCTATAAAAACGTAGAAAGATGTTTGTTGAAGGCAATGGGTAGTAGCTATTTTATATATGTTCCATCCATCTCAAATTTACCTATAATGTTATTACGTCAGCATCGTGTATGGCTCATACATATACCATTGGGTGTATCAAAAGGAGTGTTAAGATAGGCTTTGATACTGATTTGACATAGTCCTGGATGAATAACCTAAATATGATATATAAACAACATACCTTATTTGTCGAATGCATGGCCCGTACATATATCATCGGATAGATCAAAAAGAGTGCAAAGTTTGGCTTTGGTATTGATTCGACACAGTTCTGAGATGAATGACCCAATCATAATTCCCAGACACCATATCTTGTCTTTCCAAACATGTCCCATGTATATATCATTAGATAGATCAAAAAGAGTGTAAATATGGGCTTTACTGCTGATTTGACACTATCCTAAGATGAATAATCCAAATCTGATTCCAAAACTTTATACCCTGTCTGTCACATGCATGGGCCTCACATATATCATTGGATAGAACAAAAAGAATGCAAAGATGGGATTTGTTACTGATTTGGCACAGTCCTGAGATGAATTTTTTTATTGAAATTCACTATGAGCAAGACACCATACCCGGTCTTTCACATGAATGGCCAATACATATATTATTGGATAAATCCAGAAGAGTGTATAGGAGAGCTTTATTGCCGGTTTGGCATAGTCCTGTGATGAATTCCTCAATATAATTTCAATACTCCAATCCTTCAGTCTTGACACAGGGCATCGGGTACTGACGAGGAGGGGTGAGTCAAATTTTTCACAATAATAACACCGCGTCTGCAATTTTATTTTGTCAAATTTAACCCACTGATGGAATGCGACGCTTAGTCATAACACTTCTGAATGGGAAAACACTTGATGTTTGAAAGCTCATGATTCTGTCTCCTCAGAAAGTAAAATTTTTGTGACGGCTTCAAATTTCTTAGAAACAATAAATCAATGGAGAGATTCTTCTGTAGAAATTATTATGAATTTATAATGATATGTGGAAGGTTCCACATCTTGTGAAGATCATATGCGTTCGATTCGCAATGCGTGCGGAATAGTCAAAGTAGTTTTAATGTACTAGAATATGCTAAACTCTGTTGAATATTAGATTTCTCCAAGTTGGGAGATGATTGTAAGGTGTGAACGTTCTTACTTATATTTCAATCAATTGAATAATCAAAAAATTGTTTTCGATGGAAGCATATCGAGTCGTGATATTGTGTGTACGGTTCTAGCCTCGAAGATTGTCCGTAATTTTAAATTTTTCAAGCCACATTTTGAGATCTAGAATTTGAGTTTCTGAACTGTAAGTTTTGATAATGTGATATGATTTTTCATATTTGAAATGCCAATAACAGCTGTAACCCTTTATGCCCGGGATGTTTTTTTGCAGAAGGATCTTTTTTCTCACTTTTTTATGTTGTGATTGTAGAATTACTACTAAAAAAATATTTAGAAGTTTGAATCCCAAGAGTTCTCATTAGTATGTTTCAATCTACAGGTAAAAATAAAGTTTATCTTTTGTCCGAATATATAACCTGGTTTTGTAGCCGTGACAGGGGAGCCTCGAGGTACTACATAATTTTTACGTATTAGAAAAACCAGATGGGCGGCAAGACTCGAACAATTGGAAGTGAATTGCTATCTGGGTGCCAGTTTGTTTTACCAACCATTAATTAATCGCGAATAATATAAATATTTCCATTCTAAAACATCACTTGCCAGAAGGGCGTAGCTTTTCCTTATATTCTCGTTTCCGAAAAAAACAAACATCCACACCACCAATCGATGGCAAACTACAATTAACACTCTTGTTAACACTCTTGTTAAATTACATTATATTAACATTTTTTCTAATGAAAACACAATACATTGAAGCATTCTGCACACCCAAAGGCTTTAATAAATCGAAAAATTCAGTGGCACAATAGCAGCGACGTAGGAGAACACGCCCCAACGTTGATAGCGACGTAGGGAAAACACGCCCCAACCTTGTCAGCGACGTAGGATAACACGACCCAATGCAAGACGCACGCACCATGAATTAAGACACCAAATCTTTAAAAAATGGCATATTAACGACGTTGCGCGTACGTAACAAAAGCGTACGCACACGCGTTGTAGCAATTGCGTTCGGAATAATCAAGTTCTACGCCGTGTCGCAAACTTGAGAAATTACGTTCCGAAAATCATGTTCTGCGCTTTGAAGCATCCTGCAAACCCCAAGGCTTCAATGTAGTCGAATTTTTAGTGGCATAATAGCACGTAACAAGAGGACACACGCCCCAACGCACACGCACCACGAATTCCAACACCAAATCTTTAAAGCATCATGCAAATTATCTCAGTTGAACAAGAATCAAAGTGAAGTTTCATTTGTTCGACTGGCGATAATTTTTTCCACCGATTGGGAACAGACTTCCCGCCGCTGCAGATTTACGAAGATTCTGCATCGCGATACAGGTAACGTACGTCACGCTGTAACGCCCTACTTCCTTTTTAAAATTAAAGTAAAGCCGCGGCTACCTATAGCGACAATGACATTTGTGTTGTAGATCTGTCGAAGATTCTGAGCTAGAGGTGGTTGCAGCTATTGTCGAACCAAGTGGGATCAGCCACTCACCGTCTGATAATATTGCTAATATTCAGTCAGTAGATATACATTTAGAAGAGGTCAAAAAGTTGAGGAAGGAATTGGAGGACACAAAATCAAAACTGGAGATTGCAGAAAGGAGAGTAGAAAAATACAGTATAGAAAAATTTAAAAATGACACGAAAGCGATCAAATTTTATACTGGTTTCAATTCATATAGTCATTTCATGCATTTTTTCAGTTTGATAAAAGATTCTGCAGCAGGAATGGTTTACTATTCGGCTAAAGGTATTCGTGCCAATCGTGCCCATTTGAGGTCGTTGTCTCAAATTGATGAGCTTTTCCTATTTTTAATTTGAATAAGAGTGGGGCTTTTTGAACAGGATCTAGCCTATCGTTTTGGGATTTCACAGTCAACTGTGTGTAGAGTCATTATTACTTGGGCCAATTTCTTGTATTTTTTTCTTTCATGCCAAAGGTACTGGGCGTGTAAAGAAGATATAGTAGCTGCGATGCGTCAAGTGTTTAGGGATTTGTATCCATCGACTCGTGTGTTTATTGACTGTACAGAGTTTGAGGTACAAACACCATCTTTGCGACTGCAGTCAGAGACGTTTGCGGTGTACAAAGGACATACAACATTTAAAGCCCTTATAGGTATTGCACCTCATGGTGCTATAACTTTTGTTTCACCTCTGTACACAGGATCAATTTCAGATAATGAGTTGACAGAGCGATGTGGTATTTTAGATCTTTAGGAGGTGATTCAATAATGGCTGACAAAGATTTCACAATTCAACATCTGCTTGAGGGTACTGGAGTCAGCTTGAATGTTCCACCTTTTTGTGATGGTAGTGAACAATTTTCTACTGAAAATGTCCTGCTCATGAAGAGAATAGCACAGTTGCGTGTACATGTAGGGAGAGCAATCAGGCGAGTAAAAGAATATCACATTTTTTATTCCAGTTTGCCTTTAAATTTGTCAGGAACTGCTAACCAATTGTTTACGGTTGCTTGCTTCATGACAAATTTTCATGGCCCTCTTGTCGGAGGTCCAAATTAAACAAAATTTGTAGTCTAAGAAGTTCTTGAATTCTTCACGTAAACGTAAATGTGTTCGACAAGTAGTGGGTACATTTTAAATCAACTTTGAAGCCTGGTTTCAATAATCATTTACTCGATAGATATATTTTTTGTCAATATGCATGTCTGTTAACCTGTCAACTGAGTTATAGAAGATTGCCTCACTTTGTTAAGGATAGGTGAATAACAACCTAGGTCACCAGCTAGCTCAGACAGTAAAAACATTTAGTAATACACTTTGAGCTACGCATCACTAACGTCCTGGGTTCAGATCCCGAATCTGCCGCTAACCATGGTCAGACAAAAACCACAGTGACTCGCCATACGGTTATGTCTTATTCTCTGCTATCCTCTTCAGTGGGATAATGAAATCTCTATCCCTAACCTTGAACTGTGTTATTGGTTCCAAGTTCTTTTTTCAGAAACAATACATCTCCATTGCTGGCGCCTGAAGTCTGTCCTGTATCTGTCTGTTCACTATGACGACTTCGAGAACAGAATATGATTCTTGTATTCATGCAATTTTATTTCAAAATTACAAAAGATTAAATTATGCTCGCATGAAGCATGACCATCAAGTGTTAAATAGTTAGTTACATGGGGTTTGTTTTAAAAAGGACTAAGGATCATATCTACAAGAAAAGAAATTTAGTAATATGAACCAAGTCGGGTCAGACGTTGCACTTTTTCGATTCTTTTTGATTCAGTTTAATTATAATTACCTGTGGGTGGTGGCCGCGAGTCTGAACGATAGATATATATCAGTGGTCGTGAATAAAAAAATCTTGCGAATAATAGGACCTACATTCGCGCAAACATTGAAACCGTAGGATCTATCTAGCATGTCACGGAATTACAACAGCTTTTAGTTGTGGTTGGATGTGTGATAAATAACAACCATTATCATGCGGAGAGCGCCTTAAGGTTAGAAGTATGAAATCTACAAATCTAGCCCTTCTACATGTTTGTTTCCATTCCCTTGGGCTAACAACTAAGAAAAATTTTATTAAACAGTGACACCGTAAATTACAGAACTCACATGAAAGTGAGGATTTGTGTGTTAAAGCCAATGATGGCAAAAATGATGCACTACATAGAGCATAAATGAGCGGGTAAGAATGCTACATGGTTCATAAATGGCTAAATGCCGGTCAGCCCGAAAGAAATGGGTCCTACCGAAAGAAAATGCAGCAGATGGCCAACAGATGATGTAGGTGAAAATTCAATACTTAAAATGTTATTATTATCATAGCAGTGCTTTGTTGAGTATTCTGAAAATGTTAAATTGAATACAGATCACTTGACAAAAAATTCCAACTCTTCCCCATTAGTCTCAGAAAAATTGATGGACTTTTAAACTTCATATCAAATTATTTAAACTTCATATCAAATTAGGTACGGTAAATGAGATAAAATAGTTGTCAAATTAAAACAAATGATGTTGTGTTTAGTAGATCACATAAACTGAAGTCACAGTGTTCAATTTTGTACGTTTTGGAGTAGTAAAAAGTGCCATATCCTAACATCAACTTGCATGAGCAACACAATCGGGATTAAATGACCAGATATATCACATAGGCCTGCGATATTCCCCATTTCAGCTGGGGCAATACCTATAAATAAGAGTTAATCGAACATAACGAAATAGTAATAATCCACTCTATTAGATTTAACTTAACACGCTGGGTAGGAAAATCAGAGACAAGATACATGCACAGGTTAAGTTAGGACACATTAGGATATCGGAGCCCTATCAATGAGTACCATTCAGTGATATGCAGAGCTACCTTATCTCCATTTCGCCAAAACTACTACACCTTATAAGATGAGACTTGCAGAAAACTTGAGTTTACACAAAAGATAGGCAAATTAGAGACTGAAACATGCAGATGAAAGCCAAGCCGCATGGGAAAATGAAGTTGAAACCTCGAATAATGGGTACTGCATCACTCTGAAATGATAACAACAATTTTCTATCACTTGGCAAGAAATGGGTAAAATAAAAAGTCTACTTTATTTTTTGCTTCCTGAAAAAATTTAAAGTCAAACGGAATTCGTAAGCACAAAAATTTATCATCAGAAATGTAGCAAAAAAAATCACACCAGTCAAGGTTTGTAACACCCATTTGACACTGTACCTGGAAATAATATAAATGGGATTTTCTCAGCTCATAATTGCCAGTGAAATTTAGGGTTAAATAGGATGCAGAATTGAATGTTAAGGTACCGTCTTTCAGAACTATAATTTCCAGTAAACCAAACTTAGAACCTGTGCAAGAACAATCATAAACTTTCCTATCCGGAGGCAACCAAGCCATGGATACAAAGGATTGACTATTAATCCCGACGGATACAGATTTCCTTCCCCCCGCCTGTAATTTAGTGCATAGGCTTTTTTTGCAGCTCTAACCTCTAGGTTAATGCCCCTTAACATGCTGCTTGTTTGTACTCGATTACCATGCTTCAACTGAAGAACGAGTGAATCATAATCTTTTTTTCTAGTGGCAACTCTTCCAAATACACTGGCTGTAATGCGAATGGATCTTAAAAAATGCCACATATGATTATCACTCTGTTCTCTTGTTGATTTTTCTATCACAATACATTGGTCTCGAGTGAGGGATAAATTAAAAAAAGCCAGCTGCTGGGCTTCATTAAGTACTGTGATAAAGTTTTTACAGATGTTTGAACAACTGTCCAGAGGTAAGTCTGGAAAATTCTGAACACTATTATTCTGGAATATATGACCATCTGTATATTTCTGGTTGTATGACAAAGGGCTTCCAACTAAAGCAGGGCCGAATTTTGCTGTAATAAAAGCATTTAAAGGCTGAGGACTGATGTTCATAAAGTCAGATTTGGTAAGAATCCTATAAGAGCTGGATGAAGAGTACAAGGTTGACTTGACGTAGCTGTTATAATCAGCACCAATTTAAGGTTTCTTCATCAGAACGGTTTCAACTTCTTGATTTTTGATGCGTCGGGGTCTTGGGACATGCCACTGTTGAGGCAAACTGGTGCAGGAAGCTGATGGTAACTCCTCAAGCCCCAGCTGCTTGCAGTGGGACACATAATAAAGTAATCCGACTATATGCTGACAGTATCCGGATATACCAACACAACAGGAACAAGCACCCCTTATATTTCCATTGCTGAAGGTAACACTTACGTTATTGTCGAACAGTATACTGCAAAATCAAGAAATAAAATATTATTCTGGAGAATGAGAGACAATGGAATAGTACCTCAGAAAATACCAAAACATGCACCCAACTTTACAGAATAATAATGTATATGTACAAGTAGAATTAAAATAAAAATAAACTCTGTCCAAATTGGTGAGTCTATGTAAAGAAGGAATTTTGAGTGAAATTTTTATATTTCCATGACAAAATACTGGGCAAATTTATCTGTGATTTGCAAGATGATGAGTGAATTGATGGCACACTGCTTCTAATAGTCTGATTGCTAATGAATCTGTAGTTAGATATTTCTCGAATAACATAACGTGAATAAATAGTGGGGAAAAAGTCCTACCTATGAGAAATCATAGATTCGATATGATGCGGTTTTGCCAGCTTTAAGAATATACTTAAAAATATAAGGATATATAAAGATAAAGCAGAATAGCCCAAGCCTATATTACCTTTAAAGTCTATCAAATATCCTGGCTCAGCAAAGTATTTATAGCCTTTGTCAGTGCCATGGCAGCCAGTGCCAACTTTGGCATAATTCTCCACATCAGAAAATGTTATTGCGGGTAACATAGAAATATCATTTTGATAAAGAGCTATAAAAAAAAATGAGATGATTGTGTAAATAGAATGAAATATCGTTTTGTATAAAAGCTACTGGTATAAAGAACAAGTTTAATCTATTTTATTTTGAAACTTCAGTCATTGAATAAAAATATACTCATCGTCTGTAGTTGTGTTAACAGAGTTCTTCATAAATAACTTAGGTACCGGTACCCAGTACCCACTTTTATCCTACGGAGAGGAAAATCGGTTAATTAATATCGGCTCAATTATATGGAAAACCACGATCTCTCACGCAGTCAGTTCCGGGATGAAAGTTTTAGCTACCGGTAACATTTTACTCAATTTTCCTGTGTCTGTGCAGCCCATGCAGAATTCGAACTCAGGGTGTTATATACAGTATATGCGTACCGTACAGGTGCGGTACCGTAGCCTGATAGCTCGAAGCGTATTCCCAACACTTTAGCCTGAGATAACTTAACTATAACCTAAGCTATCTGGCTATGGCGCTTGCGCTATTAACAAGTTAAGTTGGCTTACTTGATTTGGATGAAACAGCGGCCATGCTAATAGAACGAACTCGGAACCGGAAATATAATGAAAATTAAATCGTTCATCAGTGGACAACCGAAGACGACGTGCCACCTCTTTACGCACCAATGCACATGATAAATCACGTGACTGGCGAATTGTCAGACTTAGCCACCACAATCGACATCTCGATTGCACGCTTCAATGATCATCTCAAGACTGCCGAACTAGAAATAAACTGCAAGTTGAAAGAGGCAGTGAATTTGCTGGTGACAGTCGCCGCCAAGGAACTTTTTAATTGTAACGTTACATTTCAAGAATGTAAGTCCATGACAATGAAGAATTTATGGATTTACAGTCAAGGGTAACAAAGCCATAGGACGTGGCAGAGACAAAAGATAATTGACGGTGAATATGAGAAGTACCGGTACGGCACAGCGAAGAAAACCTGAAATCCGCTGCTACTTTGCTGCCTACGTCATCTGAAAGAGGTAATAGAATCACATCGAAGTTCTCTACTCATAGTAATGCTACACAAAGAGAACTAGCCAAGGTTGAGGTGAATTCATAGAGACCGAGGCAATGCTTACAAGCTACAATATTAGCCACCTCCCGAAGTTTCTGGCAGTTTCCACCACCTCCTGACAGTTTCTCCTTTATTTCTGGACATATAAAGTCTGCATGAATAACACCTGATTTAATACAAGAATATCCCACCACGGCTGCCCATGGGCCGGCTATTTTTTCATCTATAAACACATTAGCTCAAACACAGCTAATTCCTGAAGTGCCCGTGTTTATTCAAACACCAATTGTGACTATCCGATCTGAAGTCCCAGAAAATACATTTGTGTTTACCAATAAACCTACTCTGCATATTAAAGCATTCATTTTCTGCGTCTTATCCTACACAGCTAACGATGCTGCCTGAGCACCATTGGCCTGGTGTGATGTGTTCAATGAAAAAGGGGTTCGATTTGCAAACCATTAACATAGATCCCTTCAATGGCGACCCTCTTGACTATCACCGTTTTGTTAACCGATTCAATAATGCATTTGAACCAAAAACCAGGTTCAACAAACTGATTTCATTCTGTACTGGAAAAGCTCGTATCGTTCTGGAAAGTGTGCGCTTTGGTAAACAGGTTGAACATGTATATCAGAAAGCTAGAAAAGGTTTTCGATATTTATGGTCGACTTGCATATGTCGTGGAAGTATTTGTCAAAGAACTAACTGCCGATGGACATATTGATGATACTAATGACATAACAACATTGGTTGAGTCCTCGGATCAATTACAATCTGCCCCAAATTCCATCTCAATGCTATAAATCCAGTTGATTCCACTGGTGTTCTCTACAACATTCTCAGAAGATTCCCTGTACCATTTCCCCAAAGGTTTCTTTCACAACAAAAATAAATCATGTCACAAGGCAAAGAGCCAAAATTTGTTGCCTTTGTTAAAGGTGAAGCTGACATCTGCCCATAACTCAATTCATACATGGGCTATGTAAGCTTGAAACTTCCCATGTAGGGCATAAGACTGATGTGCGTTCCTCTGCCACTGATGCCACAGTTCGAAACCAGCATGATGCAAAGACAAACATGACGGCAGAGTGGTCTGCTGTCTTTTCCTGTATCCTGTGTGATGGTCAACATCCTATCTGCCGCTGTGAAGCCTTCCGAAAAGAACACTGCAGATGATCGCAAGAAGTTTGTTCGAGAAAAGTCTTCGTGTTTCAACTGCATCCAATCGAGTCATCAATAACGCTCGTGCCACAGCGGTGTCGAATGCCTAAGTGTGACATGGCACATCACACGTTATTGCGTGATGCAATATTTGAACATGAGCAAAGTATCAACAGTGCAGTTGAAATAAATGCAACTAGCACAAAATGCCCCGTTCGGCCCTCTGTCATACCTATCATTGTAACCTGTCCTAAAACACAAATCGTTGTTTCTGATGCATTTGTTTGATTCTGGTGCACAATTCGTTTCATTAACAAATTGGGTGTAAAGGGTGATGCCAATACATGTAAAATCAAAACTGCCATAGGCACAGATGATAGCCATTGTCAGCGGATTTCTGTTAACGTTAAAGGCCTTGAGCAGAATACCACAGTTTCTTTCAAAGAAATATATGCAACTGACCATTTTCCTGATGTTGCTTCAAGTATTCCCACTGTTGAAACCATTGAGCAGTGTCCTCATCTGAGTGATCTCAATTTAGCCACAATTGATTGTTCAGATGTGAATGTGCTTATTGAACAAGATATTTTGTTTATTTACCCTACAACTGAACTTCGCCCATCCAGGGATGCTTTTCCCTGGTGCACATTTTTCTGTTTCTATTTGCTGTATTTCTGGTCAAAACCATGAAAAAGGTGCCAGATAGGTTAATCATTACTGGCAGTGTTTCTTTTGCTATTTCTGCTAATTTTTCTAAACACTGCCTTTCAACTCCTGGAACCATTTGTTCAGGAAGTCTTGCTGAATTCCCTGATATTATTTCTGATCTGTATGAAACGCAGAAATTTATGACGATAGAGCCGTCGATATTATGGGGCAAACTGTACGGAAAAAGTTATGGTAGATTTCAAGTGGGCATGCCATGGAAATCACCCAGTGTTCACTTCCCCAATAACCGCCAAATGGCTTTGGAACCTCGGAGGCGCGGATTCCTGAGAGATCCTGAGTATTTTGCGAAAAGTACAAAAATTGCTGAATACCTGGATAATGGCTATGCATAGCAAATTCCCATCGAACTTCTGACCCGCAGCAGTCGTACATTTTATTTTATACTAGACAAAAAAAGCTGTGTATTGTTTTTGATGCCAGTAGGGAGCATGATGGGGTCAGCGCTTAAATAAGCAGTTGTTGACTGGCCCAGGCGTGAATTTGTCTCTTATTGGTGTACTTTGTAGATTTCGCATATATAATTATTGTTTTGCTGCTGATATTGCACAAATGTTTTTGAAAATAACATACCAGAAGGGAAAATTATCGATTACTTTATGACTAGTCAAATTTTTGGCAGTGCATCATCGCCTGCATGTGCCCAATTTTGTTTGCATGAAATTGCCACTCGTAATGAAACAATTGCAGACAAATCCCCCATAATGTGTATTTTGAGAAATATGTATGTGGATGGAAATGATGATTCTATTAAAAATATATATTTCTGTTGCTAAACAATTATGCCCATTACTGGAATCCGGGGGCTTTCACCTAACCAAATTTGTTAGTAATAACATTGAAATTTGAAGCCAGATCCCTGAATCTGACAGGGCATTAAATTTACTAGATTTAGATCTTGGTGTTTCTCAGACTGAACGTCCTATAGGGGTAATTTGGAATATTTCATCATATTGTATTGAAATCCGCAACCAGATCTTGCCTGAGGATCACCTGAAAATGATGACAAACTCTGCTCTCGATGATGTAAATGGACAGTTCAATTGCTGATCTTGGTCATTTATTCTTTCCGAGATGCTTCAAGCCCCGTGGAATTAAAACTACTAGTACTAGTATTGCTGATGCCAGTAGTTCTGGCTATAGTGCTTGCTTATATTTCAGTTTTGAAAATGCTGAAGGCAATACACATGTATCTTTTGTGAAAGGCATTTCTAGAGTTATGCCTAAAAATGCTCTGACTATTCCAAAACTAGAACCAACAGCTGCAGTGGCAGCAACCATGCTTGTCGGTGACATACTCAAAGATAGTAAAGAAGAGTATACTGCTGATTCAGTTTATTTTTGGACATACAGTAGGTCTGTTTCGCAATTTATTCCACTTCTATTCGTTTTCACACCTTTGTGCACCAACGATTGCTGAAAATTCATGTGCTTTCACAGTCAAGTCAATAGCAATATGTAAAGTCTGCCAGAAACCCTGACATTGGATCAGGAGGCTTGATGCCCAATAAATGGCACAAGGTCAACATATGGTTTTATGGAGCTGATTTTTTGTTTAAAAGTACTCAATCACGGCCATTCTCGACCTTTACCTAAATCTGATTTCAATGAACCTGTTATTACGCAAGAAATATTTCATATACTACTTATTATTTTTCTCTGTTACATGATTTTTTGCAATAAATTTCCTCCAGGCTAGTGCGCGCAACTGCCTGGCTCCTGAGAGCTCGTTCATTTTTTTATTGGAAAATTGAAGGTTCTTCTAATGATAACCATATTCTGAGATGATTAGATATTTATCCGAGAACCGCATCATAATAACTCGAAGTAAGAGAAAACATCCATGTTCTTTGACAAAAGCTCTTGTCAAGTTGCCTCTTTGTTTCTGATGGTGTACTCAGAGTAGGAGGACGTATAAGTCTCTCTATATTGCCAGAAGATTCCAAGAATCCACCCATTTCACCTAGCAATCATGTTACGCGTTCAATTGTTCTACATTATCATTTGTCTGGAGGACACTGTGGTACTTTACGTGTATTGTCAGGTATCCGAGAACACTTTTGGATTTTGAAGGCCTAATTCACTATTCGTAAAGTCATAAGCAAATGTGTTTATTGCCAAAGCAGGTCTTCTGCAGTAGGTATTCAATGCATGACTGACATGCCCGAAGATTAGTAGTTAGATTAGTCCACAAGATGTAGACATTTTTAATACGATGACATCGACTGAAATAAAGTCGGATGCAAATTTATGAAAGCTATGAGATGCCAAGATGAATAAAACGACATAAACATTCCTGCAGCAGTGCAGTATGTCTCTGACTGTGATATTATTCGCATGTCTAAATGTTGGATTTTAATCATCCATCCATGTTCGATTGTACGCACGTCACCTTGTTGGCTATTTGACCTTGTTGACACGAACATTTGTGCAGTTAAGTGCAGCATGTCTCTGACCGTGATATTATTCGCATATCTAAATGTTGTATTTTAATCCAACCATGTTCGATTGTACGCACCGCACCTTGTTGCCTATTTGTTTCTTAATAAACACATACTTCTATCCACAGAAAGGCGAGACGCAAGAGTATTTTTTACAAGCTTTTTTTAGAGTTTGACGAATTCTTACACTCAACGTGGCGCCCGAGTAAATTTCGGTACGCATTATATTATCCGTGAAATCAACACACCTTCTTCAGTAAATATCACTCCGGGTCACCTCGGCCGCCATATTAAGTAGTGACAAGCCATCACGGAGACCAAAACTAGTGATTTTGAACATATAGATGCTCCTTGATGGGATCAAGAATGCTTGATGGGATCAAGATGCGAATCTTTTTACGATTACGAGAATCAAATTCGAGCTGCCAGTAGCCACTCGCGAAGACAGAACACAATTCCACTTCGCTCGTTGTAAAGGTGCAACAATTTGTAGAAGCGCATTAGCATGTAACTGTAATTGCATTAAACTTACTGAAGTCAACACAGAAATGCCCTTTTAGACGCAAGCCATGCAGGAGAATAATACATACTTGTAGTTGTCAACATTTCATCAAAGGGGTTTTCAGCAATCGCTAATGTCATACATACGATAAGGCAATTGAATCCCTGACTGATCGGAAGTAGTTCGGATTATTTGTTTAAACGGAGCAGTGCGACCAAGTTTTTCCCCAGGACCACAAAAACATTTCGTTACTTAGCAAAAGTTCTCTCACACGATTACGCTGCTACTCCACGAGATCTTTGGTCTCAGCCGCCATGATTTCATGTTTTAATTAGAGATGTACCGATACCACTTTTTTGCCGATACTGATACTCGAAATTAGCGATACCGGCCGATATTGATACTCATCACAAATGCTTTCAAATATGCTCAAAGTACATCCTTTAAGTTAAAATTTTTCAAAAATGTCAGTGAAATTCTCTGTAAAAACCTAATAGCAAAGGAACACTCCCACAGTGGATGAAATGTACTTGAAGCAATAACACGAGATTCAAAAAATAATTGCAGAACAAAGAATATTGAAGAACTTCATGCAAATAGAAATATTCAGAAACAACATCCAAAATTAACGTCAGCAGTAAGACACCCAATAAAGAGCAACATTTAAGCAAATTAGTTCCAGATAAAATCAAACTTCTTGATTGGGAAAAACTTGCTAAATCACAAAAACGAGTATATATCTGAAAAAAACTTTTCCAGTATTCAAAACTAAAGTCCCGAAGGTCGTAGGAAAGGAAAATAAGTTTAACAATCCATAACAAGTAAATCGGATTACTGCCGTGTCGTGGCGGATGGGCTTCTTACCTTCGTAATCTGAAGCGCTATAATGATAGAAGTTATTTTCTAAGGTAAACATAATCCCAATCTCAAAAAGTGGCAAAGAGATCATACTCTCGTCCAGAATAGATACCAGTTACTGCATTCAACGACAGGAGTTCGGTTTCTCTGGAATGTTTCCTGCTTAGCGTGCAGTTGTGGGTTTTTCCACATATTTTGGCGCGCCCAAATAAAGCCAATAGCTCCAATTTTCGTGTACCCCGTGATAGGGGAGCGGGGTGCTAGGAATTTCACGATCGAAAGAGGTATCTTTGTTTCTGCTGGATCATTCGTGCGAAAAATAGTCCTGACGTCTTTGCACCCTGTGAGACAAACCTCAATCCTCCACATTTTTCTGATTTCTGGATTGAGGGTTTACTGCCGCTCAGGAATTCGCCAAGGCATATGCACGAACTTGCTGTCTACGTTTGTAGAAATTTGCCTGTAGCTCGTGCAATTGCCTTCGAATCTACATCGCCTTCGTATCTGTGTCTGCTAACGTCGCTTCTGACATCGACGTCATTCCTGATCTTCGTATACCGATCCACCTCAACCCAAGATAGTTTTGTCCAGGACGACATCTATTTGCAGATGGAAAAGATTCTGATGTCTTGTCCATATGCCAATTTTTTTCGTAATGGGAGATATCAATGCCCATCACGATATCTGGTTAAATTCAGCTTGGCTGGAATTGAAACTCATAATTTCGCCATTACGGAGTCACTGACACAGATGCTGGAATTTATGACTAGGATCCCGACTCACGTTCCTCCCGGATTGGATCTTCGTTTGTATTTGTCATCAGTGCTGGGATTGAATCTTTCTCTGGCAAGCGTTTTAAACTTTGATTTTTTGGGCTGCAATTGACCTCGCACCTTAGGTGTAATCGTTAATTTCCGCATCATAATGAAAATTCATGCGACGACTTAAAACAGGTTAAAGAGAAACATGCATTTTCACTACATTCACTGTATCCTATTTTTTCGGAGTGGGATTCTGTCTGCTATTCCCTACGTGTTAAAAGCACTAGTGACGAAGGTTGGACCTTTAAGCGACTTCGTTCATCAACGAAATTGGGAGGAAACTGTAACTGTTAGAAAGTTCGTCTGGTTTTTATCCTTGGCGATCCCAAACATCTTTATTGTTCTTGCCGGATAAATCGGGTGCAATACTACCGCAACGATCAACTTTTTCTATATTACGGTTTCATTTCTCGCTTTGTAGTTTTCGACGAAACACTGTTCTCGGAATACGCGAATACCCGAGAAGACCTCTGTTCATCGGACGCGTCGTGCATTCGAGGCTCATGTCCAATGAAATTTATGATTCTCTTTCCCTAATCCTGAAGTTAAGAAGTTGAAAATAAACATGTTTAGATATTGTTATTCCGCATATGGTGCTCATTGTATTATTCAACATAACTCATGTTATTGATTAAATCAATCTTTTACTTTATATTGGGCAGCGTCCGTTCATTTCACAAAAAAAGTGAATTCTTCTAGTTTTCTAGAAAATAAAATCCTATTATGCCATCGTGACACCTCATTTCGAAAAATATTTGAACAAACTTGTTTTATGAATCTTTGACACGTATTAAAATATAGCTTCTGGGCACGAAACGAACATAGTGGATATTGAGCCTCAGCATGGCGGTGTGATATACGAGATTGTAAATGCTGTTAGATATTTTGCCGGATTTTTAGAAACTCAAATAGCCGGATTGTTTCTTTTAGGAATGAGTTGAAAACATTTGAGTGGTAGGTAGATTTTGGGTAATTTTTGTATTCGCCACGTTGAATTTTCGACCCATTAGTACTTATCTCTGTGACTCAAGTCGGTAGCGTTAATGATTTGGTGGATTCGAGAGGTGTGAAATGAAATGAACTTTATTTCACAGTACGCGATTAACAGCGCTTACGATTATATCTGGTAATTTCTGTTTGTCCATCTTGGACATACTTCGTTGGGGTTCGAATCCTAGTCATTCGTGAGGCTTACGTTCGGCAGCTGTTGTCGGTTTCATCAGACCACCGCGGACAAGTTTTGTAGTTTTATGTAGGTAACCTACGGTTAGGGAAATGGTTGAATTTGGCTTAGGTTACTTGTATTTCTACTATGAAGCTAAAACATGTCCCTAACTATCTAGTTCATTGAGTTAATTTTTTGTTCTAATTTGTTGTTTTAGACAGTAGCGAAATGCTAATGACTTCTTTACGTTTGTTTAAAGTGCTCGATCCAAAGTTGATCGCGCTTGGCGAGTCGTTGTTTTATTGACTGCTTTTGCTTCGACCACTTTGCGTCCAGGAATGCCATTATTCATACGCTGCATCAAAGGTTGAAACAATTTATCCTTTCGAACACCATAACATGATTTGTATGGGCGTGACTTTGAGGCTCGAAGTCGAAGAAATTGCTGCAATTGGATTATCTCATGTTTGTTGTTTATTTCAACGCTTGCTTCAAGTTATGAAACATTTTCTAGTACATACCAGTGTACTAATGTTTTTGATATAAACTTTTGTTAAACCAGTGGTTTTATGAGTTGTGTCCGTATTGTATGCGCATATTGGATTTAGAAGAATAAAGCACCAAGAAATAGGTGCGGATCGCTAAGAATTCAGGCCCCTACTAGATAGAAACGTCGGAGGGCGGTTTGGATCTTACACAGACCATCGTTGGTGAATAAATCGCCAACAGAATTAACAGTGGTAGAAACGAAACTAGCCCCAATCGAAGAACTAAAACAAACCTGCTCAAATCTTTATCGAGATCCCATACAAACTCAAAGTCAATTCCTCCAATTGTGCAAATCCCCTCTCCATTCACGTTCATTTTCGACGACGCCGCCTCCTTTAGCCTTAAAAGCTGAGTTGGAGAATATGCAAGCCAAGATAACACAAGAACAAGAAGAGTTGTAATTTGAGGTTGATGGAGATTGAAATGCAAATTTGAATGCAAAAGAGAAACAAGGAAAAGAATCTCCAAAAAAGAAAACTAGGAATGCTGAAGAAAATATTGCATGCTCGTTCCAAAGCTGCTGTAGTGGCTCAACACGCAAGTGAAATTGGGTTCGCAGTATGGTTCTGACATACTAGAAGAGTTTGAAAATTTTCCTCCCTCTGGCGAGCCAGCGCCTCGTTTTGCAGCATTTGCAAAACAGACTTCAAATATGGGAAACACAAGAGAGCAAACCAGAGGTCGCAAAACGACCAGAACTCGATCCCCCAAGCACTTACACTCCACAAACAACTGCAGTGGTTAAAGAATTGGCACATGGAATGGAAGCTGGCAATTCCCGTGATCAATTGGAAGTCGGGAATCCGTTTACGCAAGCAGATAATGTAGTTTAACAGGGAGGAAATCCAACGGCGTGTGAAATCTCCGTAACTAATCCCCCAGTCGGCATTTCAAATCCGATAGGAAGAAACGAACCAGAATGGGATAATCCGTTTGTTCCCCTGTATGGCCAAGCTGATGTCATGGAGCCAGTACACCGTTACCGTCGTCTGACTGATGCCATGGAGCCGGTGCATCGTTACCGGCCTCTGACTGATGTTAAAGAGCCGGCACACTGCTACCTTCCCACAGCTGATATCACTGAGGCGACGGGAAGTAATATGAGACCGAGATCAAGACAGGATTTCGCAAGAACAAGAAATCCAACCTGGCGCTTTTGTGGTAGAAGCTCATATAAAATCTGTTACGGAAGGACCAGCTATAATGGTCTACTATTCTGATGGGCTGAATCAATTTACAACACAGTTGAGAAGTTGTTTAACTATTCTAGAAGAGTATCAGTCCGGAGCAGTCATGGATTCTCTAGACAATATGAAAAAACACTTTCATCATCTGCCGTACAATCTTCAGAACGAATATTTTTAGTTGGCTCAGGCGTACTACGAGGCAAACAGGCCCCGTGGAAGAACTTCGCGAATCAAGAGAAGAATCATTCCTTCATTTTTTTCACATGATAAAATTTGTAGAAAAAAAGGCTATTACATCTTATTAGTTTTATTGGAAAATATTGCGATCGAGAGAGAACAAAACTCTAGCAAATTTTGACGGAACGGTCAAGCTGGCAAATGCATTTTGTGTTCCGAGAACCATCCTCTGTTTAGGTGTTCTGTGTTAAAATCTAAATTTAGATGAACGTAGAAAAATTTGCCGGAACACGGAAGCTGTGTTTTAACTGTCTCAGGAGTAGTCATCTCGCGAAGCAATGCGAGCTCGAACAATCTTGTCAAGTAGCGGGAAATGACACAATGCTCTCTCCAGCCACAAGTAACGTATAGATTCGTAACGGTACGAATGTCACGTCAGCAAGTGCTGTTTGCATGATGACGAAATCCCCAAATCGACTCAAAGTTGTTCCTCTTCGAATTAGTCATCCAGATGTCAGTAAGATAATTCCAGCATATGCATTACTGAATGAAGGGTCGACAAAATCACTTTGTACGCAGAGTGTCACGAGGAAGATGGCATTGTTGAAATCAAGGAAGTCTCACAACAAAAAGAGAATATTTCAAAGGTATGTTTCCAACCGAATTCAAACCAAGAAAGCGAATTCTTGGTTAAATGGACCCGAGTTCCTTTATCGTGATGAAACGAAATGGCCGCAACAAGTAAAAACTGCACTTGAGATGTCAAGGTTCCTGAAGTCGAGCTGGAAACGGTCACTTGTGCTTCTATATCTCAATGCAAAATGACGTCAGCCGAAATACTTTTAAACTATTTTTCGAGTTTCACAAAGCTCAAACGTTCTGTTGCGTGGCTGCTGCGTTTTCTGGAAATACAGGCATGAAGTATAAGATGTGCCTTTCACCTGTCAATTGATAGTCGAAGGACTTAATTTTCATGAAAAACAGATGATCAATTGTATTCAGAAGGAAGCTTTTCCAGATATAATTCGAAGTTTACATAACCACCTTGATAACGAAATTATCAAGCTTACGAAGAAAAGAGATTTGTAAAAAACACCTTCAATGAGGGATTTGCGAAAACTTATTTCATTTGTTGTAAATGATACTATCTACGTAGGTGGAGGATTGCAGAACTTATCTTCGCCGGACTACAACATACATCCAGCTATCCTGCCATGTAATCATCTTGTCACCGAGTTCACGTTCTTTCACGTTCTTTCGTCGACCCGGCAAAATTATTGGGTTATCCACGGCCAAGCAACCGTCCGCCGCGCACTTCAGAAATGCTTGAAATGTCAGATACTAAAGGCTTAACCAGAAAATCAGAGAATGACACGACTTCCGGCATGTCGCATTATCCCAGGTTATCCGCATTTTGCGTTCCCTATAATTGATTTCATGGGATCAATTTTAACCAAGCTTGGGCGAAGTCAAGTGGAGAGATACGGGTACGTCTTCACATGCATGTCCGCACGTGGCATACACATAGAGATGGCATATTCACGTGAAACATCGTCTTTTCTTCAAGCTCTTCAAGGATTTATATCAAGAAGAACTAGACCACTTCACTTTATATTGCGATAATGCAACTAATCTGGTGGAAGGTGCGATAATGACGATAAACAATAATAAACCAAAAACTATCACAAGATGGTATCCTATTCCACCATTCTCCACCAAGAAATAGTCACCAAGGAGGGGTTTGGGAAAGGATGATACGTTCTGTTTGTAAAATGCTTATGGTCCTTGCATCCAGTAGAACATTAGTGACGAATCACTTTCCACCTTTTTTACTCAGGCTGAGATGATTCTCAACAATCGTCCAATATTTCCGATAAGCGATGATCCAAACGATGTCGATCCACACACACTAAATTCAATTTTAAGGCAGTAGATTGATTCTTCATTTGCTCCGGATGTATTCATCAAAGCTGGTATGGGTATAAGAAGACATGGAGACATTTACAACTGCTTACAGACCAGTTCTGGAAGTTTCGGTTTAAATATTATTTACCACTTCTACAACAACGACAGAAGTAGACGTATCCCAAACGTAATCCCCAAGTTGATGATGTTGTCCTGCTACTCGATGAATCTTGTGGCCTTATAGCCTAAAGCAATTGCTGAACAAGTCTATCTAGATCAAGAAAATCTAGTTCACCGTGCCCTCAGTCCTCGTCCGAACTGTCAACTCCAGTTACATCAGAGACGTGAGAAAGATTGCCTACTTGAAGGAACGTAGTGAACATTTGAACTGTGTATCCTGTTATAATATTTAATCACTTTTATTCCAGACGGCATTTTTGTGAAAAATGTATTCATGTGCTTCTCTTTAAGCTCCACACATTTATACTTGTTTTTCAGCCGGTATGTTCAATTTGGCCCGTCTGAAATCATGCTTACCATTTAATAGTCCTCCGACCATCTTTTAACTCAATTATTCGAAATGATTTGTTCATTATTGGAGCCTCCCTTTTCTAAATTGTTTTGTTTTGCGTGGTGACCGTATTGGTAAAACGTGCCACCGGACTTGAGAGAATTCGACACGTTAAATTTTCGAGCCATTGGTACGCTTCTGTTGGACTCAAGTCGGTAGCGTTAAGGTTTAGGTGGATTTGAGGTGTGTTGCTTTATGTTGGTTATTCAACTTTGGAGAAATGGTTGAATTTAGTTTAGGTGACTCGTATTTGTATTTGTACTATGAAGCTAAAACATGTCCCTATCTATCCAGTTTATTGAGTTGCTTAAATTTTTTGTCTTCTTTTTGACAGTAGCGAAATGCTAGTGACTTTTTCACGTTTGTTTGGAGTGCACGATCCAAGCATGATATCGCTTGGCGAAAGAGAGTTTTTAGTTGAATTACCGACTACTCTTGCTTTGACCGCGCGGGTTATGTCATTTAGAGATGTATTCAACCTATTTGTGAGTCAGACTCGATTCTCCTTCCACTATGATATTACTACTGAGTCGAACATGGTCCTGGGTTGTTTGCCACTTGACCGTTTGTCGCCATATCAATATTCACACGCTGCATCAAAGGTTGTCTCAATTTATCCTTGCTTTCACAATTACATAATTTGTATGGGCGTAACTTCAAGGCTGGAGAATTTGCTGCAATTGCATTTTCTCACGTTTGCTGTTTATTTCAACTCTTGCTACAAGTTTCAAGGCATTTTCTGGCACATACCAGTGCTCTGTTGTATTCGGTATAAACTTTTGTTAAACCACCGGTTTTGTGAGGTGTGTCCGTATTGTGGGCGCATATTGGATTCAGAAGGATAGCGCACCAGGAAATAGGTGCGGATTGCTTATTTTAGCCAATAGATAGAAACGTCAGCGGCCGGCTTGATTTTTACAAATAAAATTGGATAAAGACCCCAGAACGGGTACACGAACTTCTCCGTTTGTAGAGCCAAATCGATTTGAAGTACAACTTGCCCTGTCCTTAAGATACTAAAATTGTCGTAAAACACTTTGAGAAAAACTCTAGGCTTTTATTACCTATGGCACTTTGGAAGCCATGAAATTTTTTTCTGTCGTCGATGTGGGCCTATAGCGCTAAGCACACACTCCCCTTCTCCAACTGATGCTGACCTTTCTGCAATTCGTACCAGCTTGTTTTTGCTGTGATGATTTGTAAATGAAAATATGAAACCGAGTTCAGTATGTACATCCATAAAATCTGCAATGTAACTTTTGTCCTCTAGTTCACTTGCTTCTGGAGCTCCGTGTATTATAAATAAAACGAGAGTTTGCGGAATATTTACCTGTTGCACTGACATTTCGAGATACGCCAATTTGAAATATGTTATGAAGTTAGTCTGAAGTAAAAAATAACATCCTGCAGAAAAAATTAAAATTCTATGGTTAAATGCACCATTACTAAATCGCTTTGCGTCATAGCTAATCGAGGTCTATGCGCAGTCACGTTTTCAGAACCTTGATAAGGGCAATTTTGTGGTTAAATTATGACATCAGGATCATTCTGCCGTAGGCAGAATTCTTAGCGTCATTATTGTACAAAATAGCCCGAAATCGCGTCGGAAGCGTAATTTTTTTGTTTGTTCAGGGATTGTTGTCATAATTTAATTATGTTTTTGGGAAGCTTTGACAAAATCAAAAAAATGAATTGTAAAGAGTCACAAAAGACGTTTCCATATCAAAGGGTATTTATTGCAGTAAATAGTTACTATGGTATCGGTTTAACTCGATTATGTTTACCCAATCACAGTCGTTTCATAGTGCATATCGATGCATATTTCTATCAAACGCTCTCAATCGCTCTCAAAATTGGTTTATTAGCGTTTTACATTTTTTGGGGAAAAAGTTTACGATTGTGTGTAGACCTTTTTGTATTTGGACTTTTTAATATTATTATATTAATATTATTTACTTTAAATTTAATATTATTCAAAGTATCTCGCTCTAAAAAATATTTACGGAAAATGTATACACCAATATTGTTAATTACTTTAAAGCTTTAAATTTGTAAAAAAATCCATTAAACACAAAAGGCAAATTTAGGCCGTAGGGAAATGCCTATCTTGTCACTCGTGCAACATTCATTCAAATTACAAAGAAAAGTTCTCGTTGCAAGACCTGCCCGCTTTATCCTAGTACGAGATTGAAATTGCCGCCGCTTACGGCTGAAATCTGTCCGACATTTTATTATTAACAAATAACAGATGGTTCTTCCCACTGGATTTAAAGTAACGCATTGGATTATAGGAGAAAATGGTTATTGTATTGTATGCAATAGAAATACTGAATACTGATTTTCACTTGTTATATAACTGTCATTATAATATATCACTCTGGGGATAGCTAAACATTTTTTGGTCAGACGGGTCTTTCACTCAAAATTTAAATATCTAATGCCAGAAATTAGTCGTTACTTGTGGTAAGGCATGGACTTGGAACTTCAAAAATGGCATGTTATTCGACAACTGTGATTTGAACTGTTTTAATATGCAGAAAATGTTGTTATCAAATAGACAACGTTCTATTCGAATCTACGATTTCATCGGTTGTATTTAGGTAATGATAATTCTGACATTTGCGGGGAAGAATTAAATCTTGGGGGCACATAAGAAGGCAAGTCAAATATATTGAACAGGAATACCGCGCCGAAGTTGCACGAATTTTTTTCGGAAAAATAGTTTATTTTGAGACAAAATGAAAAATAGACGGAATGTGTCAATGGCGCTGAAGACCCGCGAAAATCTTGCTCCTTTGAAAGTTGTTGTTGCAATATGCCAAAATTTGGGGGCTGGGGGGACTGTCCAATGTCCACCTTCTCCAAATTAACGCTCCAATGGCGTCTATAACGACAATAAATATAATTTTTTTTTAATTCGATATAGATAATTAAAAAAAAATTATTCCTGGTTGAATTGAACTGATTGTCGTTTTCGACCTGTTTCGGTATTATGATGATACTCACTTGAAGTTTGTATTTTTAAAAACCATGCTTACCCGTGATGGCTTGTCATTTCATCTCTGGCTCATCGTTTTTTGAGTAGTCTCTGATAGTCTCAATCAGCAAAGCCGATAGCCGACTAAAAGCGCGCCAAAGAAATCAGCTGATTCCACTGTGATTGGACAGTTGCCCCGTCCCGGGTTTTGCGCGTCGTTCGTGAACACGTTTCTTGCCGGCTATTCAAGTATCGGCTTCGTGCGTTCTGTTTACCACTTTAAATTTAATTATAATGAAAGTGTCTAGGAAAGCAACTATTGTGTTACAGATCTTAAGTAAGCTAAAGTAAGATCGAAATTCATCAGAGAGCCAGAGAAGTTAATTAAAATCTGGGTGGTTAGGAGTAAGTGGGCTGTCGTTTACAGTTTAGTTTGTTTTGAATTCTCTTGCTATCGTCTTGGTCGACGCACCTTTTTATTTTGAACAAACAATGGGTTAATCTGCTCTAGCAGCATTTACTTGCAGTCACAAATTTCGTCACTGGCTGGCTAGTAAAATGGGTACCGGTAGTATTTATCACGCTCGAAGAAGTCGAAAATTGCCCATGGGAGTATTTTGTAGATAAGTACGGTAAGTCTAAGCCCTCAGGGATACCGATACAAAGCGCTGGGCAGGCACTCTCATTTGCTTAGTTTTTGCACGAATTTTACCGGTCCCGGAACAGAGTATTGCATACAACCAAGAATCTATACATTTTTGTCTATAATTAGTAAAGTATTGTGTGTGGTAGAAAAAATTTTTTTGATTTAATTGATTAATCATTATTGTAATTTTCCAGCTTTAAAATTGGAAAAATATGCAAGCCATAAGTTCGTCATGCCAAAAATTTTTTGTGTACGTACCGTATACTTAGCATAACTTAGCATAACAATTTACAAGTATCGAGCATGTTTACCCATTTTAAACAAACAAGTTTTTGGTAAAAGTCTTATACAGTTTTCTTTTCAGATTAGAATTTGCATTTACTATTTATTGATTATTGGAAAAGCTCAATTATCCACAAAATGATTCATTTTGACATTCGAGAAATATTCTCAACCTGTCAATCTATACTGAAATGATTATTCGTCCTTTATAATATTTTGGTAATCCTGCTGCATGCAGGCATTTTGATTTGTTCTGATAACATTTACAATGTCTTCCACGACATAAGTAGCAGCAGGTTTTTGTGTATGTATTAGGAGTGGTTTTTGCGCTATGTATACTCTGTTATAGAATGTGACTCATCTTTGTCAGGGATGAGTTAAATGTCTCACACCCTAATATTTTTTTCAATTTGCTTGTGATTTGTTTATCTTCTGTGAAGCTTTCATTCTCCTTTCTCTTACAGATATACTGGTAAGGAAGAATTTGAATTTTAAAGTGAAATATTTTAAGCAGAAAGGTGCATCTGAAGCTGAATGTACTATCTGATGCTTTGATATTATGAGTAAGTATTATCCATATAAGGCCGATGCCTGGTAAAACAAAAATAAAGTGAATGAAATAGGTTTCACTCGGGTTTATCAAGAAATTGTCCAGTTTGTAAAAAAAGTTTCGTATGTCTTTTATGTTATGAATTACGGTAGTTTTATTAACTGTATGCTAAAATTTTTGCTTTTGTAAAATTCAAAAATTTTTGATACATTTTGATTATTTCGTAATTAGTTCATTTATTCATTCCAGTACTGGACACATTTTCTAGATTACTTGTGTGGTCCTCGATTTTTATTGTACTTGAGTCATTTATTCAGGAAAAAATAATAAATTAACAATATAAATTAAGCCTATTTTACCATTTTTTTGATTAAAAAAAAAACTGAAAATACTATCAGATTCAAAATCGAAAGAAGTATGTGACAACTAAGTTTTGAATGTTTCGTAGATTTCTATGCTTTAGATATTTCGTTCTAACGTATTTCTTGGATTTCATAAAATAAAATATTATAAATATATAATCTTTTAAAGCATTATATTTACTGCTTAGGGTGCTGTTGTTGGTATTTTATGTACAACTTTTCGCTATAAGTGGCAAAAGTTGAATTTAGATCTAAATATTTTTACAATACCAATTCTCTATTGATTACTGCAAAAACTCGCATCATAGACAAAAAGTGGTTTCAGGGCCGAAATGGCAAGCATTATAACTGTGCTTAGGGAGCGCACAAGAAGCTTTAAGCTATCCTATGTTTCGCAGCTCTCAGAAGTTCATTTCTGGAACAATATTCTGACCGTTTAATCCACTCATCATAACTATTTATTTTATTCTGTGCTAATTTTTAAACCAAACTTCTTCGGGAGTAGTTCATATCTTTATGATAAGAAAAAATTAAAATTGAGATTCCTGTATTTCCAATTGTCATATGAAATTTAATTTTGCTTGGTCAAATTGTCTTCACTTGAAAAAGGTCACTTCTAGGCATATGTGGTTGCATCTAGCAATTGAAATTGCAAAGTGTTTAATATTTTTGTGGAATTTTCTTCAAGTTTAGAACTACGTCATGCAAGTTCTTCTTTCATCTAATTAGTAACATCTGGCACTTGAGAATTCTATATATACATTGACAACATCAGTACAATCATGTAATTAATATATAAATTTACTATCCTTTTAGATCATTTCCCGGTTTCGAAACATGTGAGGAATGGCATGAAGATATGAACTTAACACTTCTCAAAAACATGCAGGGTGTTGGAACATCTTGTACTACATAATTTATAACGTCTTGCAAGTATGAATATTTTTATTTAGCTTAATTGTCATGCGGACAAAATTTTAAGAATCATTGAAAAATTAGACATTCATTGGTAAATAGATAGATAGATTTATTACAAACTTCTCGTGATAATAGTATTAAAAATAAATATTATATTTACATTTTAGAGTTACATGTTAGAAAGATCATGCGAATGGACAAAACCTCGAACAAAGTTTAAAAATACATAATGAGTATGCACGCCTGTAAGCCCTAAAATTAATTTATCTACATAAAACAAAATACAAGTGATAATGTGAAAAAATTGCATGTACAAACGAACAAGGCACCGATAACAATGGCCAGTGTCCTTTGTTTGGAGCCCCAAAATAAGTATTTTCTAACAATCCTTTTTGTATTTTCTACAGCAAATTTGATAATTATTATGGAAACCATTATTCCATTCTATTTGTGGGGAATATTTTGGTTTGAATCCATTAACTGATTTTTTGGAAGTTTTTTTAGAATAGTGTACCATGACTGCATCCTCAATGTTAAAAGAATGAGTGGTGGGCATGCATAAGCGAGCCGGACTCGCCGGGGCTCGAACCCGAGATCTTCAAACTGCGATGGCAACATGTTTAACTACAAGACCATCGCGCCAAAATATGTTAAAAAGGGAAGTCTATCTGCATTTTTTTCACCCATTCATGACCAAATATGCTGGTTTCTTGGTCCTAATTTCTCCATTACTGTGTCTTTGCATTTTCAGAATTCTAGAAAATTTCATTTTGCTCGCTTAACTTTTCTTTACCTAAACAATCATGGGTCGCATGAGCTGTATATATAATGAACTGGTAGACGTTTTGCAATAGGTTTTTGTCATATAAGTTATAATTATTCAATTCCTTCTGATGCCGCTTCTAGCTTGCTAAAAAAGAAATTGAGTGAAAAGTCAATTTCCAAAAATTCTGAAATTATTATGTATATTTTTGTAGATGTACATTGATGGACCGATGATGCGAGTAATCTTTTTGGAAAGGATTGTAAAAATATTTCCAAATTCTAAATTCGATGCAATATTTTGTAAGGAAATTGGGATAATGTAGAAAAATTAATTCACTGAAGTGAAAATTCAAAAGCCTAAAGAAATTTCTCTAATTTAACAATCAACAAAGCACATAATTTTCAGTGTTAAAATCCTGTTATAAAATCTTAGCAAGTAAGTTCAAGTTGTTTTGTTACATCTTGTTTCACCTAATTAGTAATATCTGGCACTTGAGAATTATATACATATATATATATTTTGACATAAGTACAATCATGTAATTATTATATCAATTGATTATTCTTTTATATGATTTTCCGGTTTCGAAACATGGGAGGAAAGATATAAACTTAACACTTCTCAAAAATTGCCGGGGGTTGGAACATCTTATACTACATAATTTATAACGTCTTGCAGGTATGTTTTTTTAAATTCAGTTAAATTTACATGTTGAAAAATTTCAAGAATCGTTGAACAATTAGACCATTATTGGTGAATAGATCGATAGATATATTTATTACAAGGCACGTATAACAATGGCCAGTGTCCATTGTTTGAAGTCTCAAAATAATTATTTTCTAACATTACTTTTTGTATTTTTCACAGCAAATTTGAGAATTACCATGGAAACCATTATTCTGTTCTATTTGTGGGGAATATTTTTGGTTTGAATCCATTAGCTGAAGTTATTTCAGAATAGTGTACTATGACTGCATCCTCAGTGTTAAAATTTTTTCTAGATTTTATTCAAAAGCCGAAAGGAATACTGGTGCTTTTTGTGGATTTGTCAGCTTTTCTTATATTCACAACAGTTTGTTGTTTCCATTTAAAACTTGTTCGCAGAATTCTCACCACCCAAGTATGGGGTATGAATAGATTTTTCCCAAAAATAAGCATTTGCAATCAATAGTAACTTGAAAATTAAGATTGTCTCACACTTTTTAATTGTGTGCTACTTTAATATTTTTATTCTCACTATTATTCTCTAATTTCAATAAACCACAACCCAAATGTTTCAATAACAAGTTTCTCATTTATTGAAGAATCATGATTATGATTGTGTTCACGCTAATCAATTTATTCACCTATTGCTATTACCAAATTGTTATTAGAGCATCATCTGACCTAGTTGCAGCTATGTCTATCATGCTATCTTTGCAACGGCAATGTAAAAAAATTTATGATGGTAGTGATTGGTTACAGTACCAGATGGTTACCCTAAATTTTTATTTTTTGTATTGTAGAGTTGCCTTGATTCCAGCCAAAATAGATGAAGTTGTAAGAAGGAAACAGTGAGTGTTTCGTGTATGTCAATCGTTATATGACCAATGTCTTCATCTATCTTTGTATAATCGAGGTGTTGATAGTGCAGAAGCGTGAATGACTGCAAAGGTTGAAATTTTAACTTATATGTTATGTAACATTTTAAATTTCCAATGACTATTGAAATATTCTTTCGTAGAATCTCAACTTTGCAAATCAGTACAAATTGCTTAAAGAAAAATCCAATTGCAATATTATTAAAAACAGACAATTTCATGAACAGTCAAAAATCCGCTGCAAAATGTTAGAAAACTGGCATATTAATAACCAAAATGCAAATTGCAAAATTCGATAGACAATCTTGGCATAATTCTATTTAAAACCATGAATGAATTAGTGCAATTTGATGTATGTAGGTAAATGTTCAGAGTATATCAGAATGCTAGAATTAATTTCTTGGAATATTAAATTTTGATAAACTTCTTGTAAATGAACATAAATCTGCTAATGCATTATAAATTCACCATAAAATTTTCCATGTGGTCGCAGTTCACACATTGAACTATTCATTGCTTTATCAAAAATTTCAGTTTGCTCAGTATGGTTGTTTCATTGCATTGCAATGTGCCGAAAAATTGGAAATAGAACACCTCAATCGTCATATAAAAGCCGAGTAAAAGATCAATGAAGGCCAAATATTTCATACAGAAACGAATATTAATTCCTAGACAAATACGGAAGTGGTTTACAGGATAATTTTATGAACTAAATATTATTCGTTTCATTTTCACACAATATTACTGAACTGGCTATCCTCTTGCGAAGTCACATGAATTACAAATTAGTTATAAATGTACAAAGTTGCCTGTAGACATCATCCTAAATCCTGTTATCTAAATAAATATGAACTTTTTTAGTATGAATTTTTGCACATTTCTGGAAAGATTTGAATGCTTACTTTGTGAATTTCAGGGTTTGAAAACCCTTTTTGAATGGCCAAAAATGGTCCAGAATTGGTAGAATTTTAATAAAATATGCTCTTTTGTGGCCATTATCACTTTTATTTTTTTATTTTTAAAGTCTTTCTTTTAAATAAATCAATTCAAATGTTATTTGTTGGGTAAAGAAGTTCTTAGATTCCACAAGTGGAAAGGAATACAAAGATTTTTTTAGCCTCGATCATTAAATTGAAATTAATAATTTTATTAGCCTAGATTTGCCTAGGTTTTCAGAGAGTATAAACTTAATATTATCAGGTCAATGAGAACCTTGTGTGAGAACTGGTCTTTAAACTAATCTTTAAAGAAACAGGAAGAGCAATCGTTTCTTTAATAATAGGAAAGTCTGACTTGGATCGACCTACTTGAAAAATGTTGTGCCTAATGCTAATGGATAGTCATACGCTGCTTCATGGTTATAATTGACAAGTGGATTTCACTCATGTGTAACATTGTTTTAAAATTGTTCTGATGTAAAATTTGCATTACCATTACGATCATTTTTGAATTGACTGTCTTAGATTTTCTGGTGTTGTCACTAGTTAATATTATATCATTTGCAATAGGATGTAAAAACTTATTCGTTTCAACCATTCTTGAAGGATTCCAGAAATTTAGAAAGCAAGTTGGATGATACAGGGTATTTGAAGTAGAAATTCTATCAAACAAAGGACGCATTACCAGGTGTTGTGATGACGGAAATCAACTTGTTGCTGATGGTCATTATGCTTCTGATCAAATTCAAAAAGATGTAAATATAGTTGGTGAAGAATGGGAGAAACTTCTTACAAAAATAGAGGTTCGAAATTTGCTGCATATTTGAGCTATTTCCTAAAGTACAGACTTGTCTATAGGGCTTGACCATTGTCCAGATTAGGTTAGGACATCATTTTTATCCAGCGGGAGAGGAAAGCCGAGAATACAGCTTAATCATATGGCAAACCACGACCCATAAGTTTTGAAACGGGGTGAAGGTTTTTGATTATCGTATTTCTCATTTTTCCTGAGCATGGACCTGGTTGGTTGCGGAAGCCGTATGCGGCGCTTATGTGCACCACCGTGCACCGGCGATGCGTCCAGCAGACTTCATCATCCCTCACTGGATTCGAACTAGCATCATGACGATCAGAGATGTGTAGCTCGAAACGTATTCCCAACGCTTTACCGATTGAGTTAACCGGGCACTCTGTGGATGCTGGGTGTAGAATTGCGTTAGATATTTCTTGCATGATTTGAAGAAAGAAGGAGGAGGAGGGAAGGTTTTCCCATCGACTTTAGCATGATATTTTTGTTGTCATGAGTTTTCGGTATAGAGTTTAGAGTAATATAGGGATGTTGCTTAATACTGCTATCTCTTTATTCAAAAAGGAAGATTGCAATTGATACGAGCATAAAAAAGCATAAATAAATAAACATAAAATTAAGGTATTGCATACTTTTATTGAAAATCATTTCATTTTTTGCTGAAATTCTTGCGGGTTCATTTATCAAAATTTTCTCACTCTACAAAAGGATGCGGGAGTTTCGTTATGTAAAAGTGTCCTGAATTCACTCACTATTGTGCAATGATTTAAATGAGGACTAAGCAATCTGGATCCCTCGATAAATATATTTATTGACCCTGGTATCAATCAATTTAATCTGTGACACATATATATATATGTATATTTTTCTAAATATAAAGAAACTAAACTTTTATGTGAATTACAAGTTTTGTAAATTCCACTATTGTTAAATCGTAGAATATATTCTGACGTTTATTAGCCAGATTTATAAATAAACTGCAGTAGCAATGCTCAATTAGGCTAATAATATTAGTGAAGTAGACTCCTTTAAAGGCGTTTAGATTTTCACCAAATTTTTGAGGTCTGACTTTGTGTCCACCCCAATAAGAAATTATATTTTGTCAAGAATTCGTCTTATTGACGTGACCCATCAGTATCGCATGTTTAACAAAGGATGTAGGACAAAAATGACTGGGACAGTCTTCCAATTTGACCAGAATTGTGTCTTTTCAAAGTTTTGTTGACACCCTAAATCGGTAAACTGAAACCAGCCAATTTCAAATATTTTGACACAGATTGTTTTTGGGCCAGGGACACCGGAGATTTTTATACCGTCAGTTTGCACGATCAATGTTTTGCTGTGGCCTTTTGTTGTTTTTTGTTGCTATATCCAAATATTCTAATGGCTATGGCTGTGGTTCTAAAGCGACCATAAAATATTCCAAACATTTTAACTTTGCTCAAGTTTATCCTGATATTTTTGACCACGGCTGCAGGAAAATATCAACCAAACACGACAACGCTAAACTTACCACGTCGGTGAATCACAATCAACCAAAAAAGATCAATGTCACTTGGAAGCAACAACAATTTCACATAGAGCCTGGGTGGAGAATGGTCAAACAAATACAACAAGCCGAATTGAGTCTTTAATATTATATCTTTTATTTCCGATTAAGTCTAGTCTCTGTGTGACTTCTAATTTCAAATTGTTGATGATAGCGATGATATTTAGTTTAGTAACATTGGGTCCTTTTTAATGTCCAAGTATTAACAAAGTCTCAGACGCCTAAAAGATTGAAATATGTTGTCGCCAGATTTTTGACCACCAAATATTTTAAACATTTTAAATCTGCTCGAGTTTATCCAGATATTTCTGACCAACGGCTGAAGGAAAACAACAACACAAGAGGACAATGGTAAACTACCATGACAGTGGAGTACAATCAACCAAAATCAAATCAATGTCACTTGGAAGCAACAAAAAATCAACACAAAAGTTAATAGTAAACCTACCCTAATAGTAAACATGTAAGTTAAGGCAAAATCTTATAATGCTTCTCCCAAACTTGCTTCGCCCAAACTCGACCATACTCCTACATAGTTACTTCAAAGTCGTCAATCAATAGACCATTTTAAAGCTGCGACCTATTTTATATTCAGTTAGCTGTTTTCTAAAGCCTTTTAAGAAATCCTGTTGACTTGATTTTAGTGCCATTATATTTTAAAAAAAATAGCTGGCTCTCATAATTTTCTAGCTAGATCCATGTGCTCACTATTACATGATTTGGTAACTCAAAGAAATGAAAGTTTGGGATCTGCTCATAAAGTACAAAGATTACTCAGGTAAATTTGTCTAAAGGTCTCAATGGGGTTAAGACTTCAAACAGTTACTGAAATTATTATTTAGGAACTTTTCATACCCTAACTGCATGAAATACTATGCAATTATGATGCTGATGCATAGGCTTTTGATGTATTGCAGAAAATATTATTGAAAATTATTTATCGATACACTTGTTTAAATGCTTTCTTGCATATCAGTCGTCACCAATACTCTACTATCAAGCACTATTCCCAACTGTGCTTGATGTTTCTGTAGCTTAGAGAAATAGAAACATATATAATGGACTAATCCTATATTAATGAAATACTTTTATGACAATTTCAAAGATGCTAATGAGACAAGAGAATGGATTGATGAAGAAAATTTCAAGCACATGATAAGGCCAATCAGGAAGAGATCTCTCTACTGTTCAGGTCAGTACCGTGAATAAAGGCAAAATCTTATAATGCTCCGCCCATACTCTACATAGTTACTATAAAGTCGTCAATCAATAGATCATTTTAAAGCTGTGACCTATTTTATATTAAGTTAGTTGCTTTCCAAAGCCTTTTAAGAAACCCTGTTGACTTGATTTTAGTGCCATTATAATTGATTTGCGACCACCAAATATTTTAAACATTTTAACTCTTGCTCAAGTTTATCCAGATATTTTTGACCAACGGCTGCAGGAAAACAACAACACAAGAGGACAATGGTAAACTAAATTTTTCCCTTTTTTATCGTTGTGCATTCTGACATACTAGAACAGTTTTTCAACCTGTGGAGAGTTGTCGGTTCTGATTTTTGAGAAAGTGACGAACTTTTCACAGTGATAGTTATTAAAGATCAACATTTCTAACTTAACTGAAATTATTATTTTTTCGTTTCAGTTCATGGTATGATGTGGGTTTTTCCTTTTTTTTAATGAACACTAGTTTTAGAGTAGTTTTGGTGTTTTCTGGATATACAGGACTTGGGTTGACAAAACCTAATATAGTTTTATTTTGAGATTTTATCGAATAGTTTTTGCAATTCAAATATTTTATTAAAGTTTACGTTTCCCTACGCAACGGAACAGTTTATGCAAGCGGAATGTGCTTGTTGCGTGCGTTTGTTATTTAATTTAAAGCTATTTCCGAATGCAACCAATGTCTATGTTTTACTTAATCTCTTTAACATAAGTTAATAGTAAACTTACTCTAATGGACTAATCCTATATTAATGAAATACTTTTATGACAATTTCAAAGATGCTAATGAGACAAGAGAATGGATTGATGAAGAAAATGTCAAGCACTCGATAATGCCAACCTAGGAAGAGATCTTCCTACTGTTCAGGTCAGTCAGTACCTCAAATAAAATAATAATACACAAAACTTGTCTCATTTTGTCAACTTTTCAAACCTAGATCTCTACGCCGACAAATGTGATAGTGCAGCAGAATAAATAAGTAAATATGGTAAACTCGATAGCAGAGCAAAAACCCCACATAATCTCGACTAACCTAACGTGGCCATCTAGAAGCAACCAAAAGCGCTTGCGATGTCATAATTCATGTTATTTTAATGTTTCATCACAATAGACAGTTACCATTTTGTGCAGACTAATGACTCAAATATTTCTCAAACCTTCAGACTTTGGAACTACAAATACAACTAAATTAATTCCTTGATTAAATAGAAATCGAAAAGAGTCATGATGTGCCGTGTTGGCATGTAAGCATTTTCTGAAAGTTGAGGTCGAACGGTTCTGTTGCGTCGAAGGACTTATGGATAGAAATTCAGAAATTTGTCACTGACGGACATGCTAGATATATGAAGATGATAACGACATATTATTTTGGCCTTATTGCAAAATTTCCCACAGACGGACACCTGAATACTCAATTTCTCGACGGGTAGGTTCATTCCAGCAACCCCGAATCCAATTTCCAATACCCATTTGTTTGACGTAGATTTGCCTTTAATGTTCTCAGGAGCACAGAACAGAAATGGACGCTAGAGCACCCGCATTTCATACACACGACAGACAAACAGATTCTTTAGTAGAGAAGAATTTGAAAAGTAACTGCCACTTTTTTTCTATCCTGAATCGATATGCAGTAAACCTAACTGATACAATACAGGGAAATAAGTTTGTTCTATGTTAATGTTCAAGGTCTTTATCAAATTACCCAGTATGGTTGCCTATTATGTATTGGTACCTGAAAAACAAAACATGGAAATTTTACTGATCTTTCTCAGAAGCAATTTGCCCAGAAGATTGAATCATGCCTAAAACTTATAGTCTTATGTGTAGGCCGGGCAAAATGAATCATTTAGACTTCGATTCTGAATCGAATATTTTTTCGAATCTGATCGAATCACTTTTTCCATGAAAATAACAATTTTTCCCATTTCTGGTATTACAAATTGTCTCCATTGTGAAAATCAATAAATTTATAGTTTATGGGTTTTTCCACTTTACACTCCATGTCTAACAACAACAATTTTCATATTTTGACGAAAAAATATAATCCATTTTGGTCAAATTTGATTCGAATAAATTGTGCTGAACAACTTATGTTAAGACTAGTAAGTTTTATTCATAATGTGGGATTGTGATATGATGGTGAGGTAAGCATTGTGCCACTGAATAATTGTACCTAAGGGTTTTTTTGTATAATCGTGACAATTTTTGAACAATAATCCATGCTTAGAAGGCTATCAGATATCATCCATGCCAAGTTTTTAATATTATCTTGTTTTCCGTTTGTTTGTCAGAGCTTGGGCGGGGGCAACACGACGTATCCTACTTGAGCAATGTTCACAACTTCATTCGGATTTACGGGATTCCGACTGCTGAAAGTTGGATGCAGGTACGAGAAGCATTTCTGACAAGTGGAGAAATTGGTAAGATGGGTTACAATGTAACTGAGTTAATAAAAAATTTAGATAATCTTTTATGTGGACATTGGCTTTTTTTTGAAAGTTTGCTAAAATGTTATTATGTTGACAAATTTCAAATATACTCAGGCAGCAAAATTCTTCGACTGGATGAAAATCATGTAATTGCCATATTTAGGTTCTCTTTGCGACGAAATCCGTACATTAAATCATCTGTACATTTGTTATAAGAAAAAAACAGTTCGTCTCAAATAACTAGTCACCACCTCCATGTAGACTTTTTTATCATTTACTTTATATTTTTCTAAATATTGATCTTATAAGAATTTTCACATAAAAATGCTTCCTGGGACTCACAGTGTAGCATGCATTTACTATTGGGAAGCATTCTCCCTCAATCTCTTGCGGTATCAAAATAGGATCATTACAATTTACGCTTAGTCTTAATTGTGCCTGTACATTTAAGATTTTTAGTTGAAGATCCGCCAAATAAAATTTTTTTTCTCCATAAAGAATTCTATTTCTCAAACCATGAACCACAGATGGACCGATTTGTTCTTTCCTAGACACTGTTAGCAAATATAATATACATTATAAAGAGAACCCAATGAATATTGAAGCCTTGTTCTCCACTATGTGAAGATTGAAATATACGATTCACATGCATACTTTTTGATTGTATGCATCCAAATCGTAATTGTATAAAAACCTGTAAAGATAATACTGCCAATACTAATATTTTAAAAAATGTGTAATGCACACTATCAATGGATTATATCTGGACCAGCTAAGATAAGAGACAGCGATTAAGGTCTGTTTCGTATCCTTCTGAAACTATCTTGAGATGGAAAAAGGAAAATGGCTTGGTGTTCAATGAACCTTGGATGAAGCATTAGTGTATATACACAGAGTTATTAACAACTTATTAAGGCAGTTCGGAAATATATCATTTTGTCTTTTTTTTACTTTTTATATCAAACTCAAATTTTTTTTAATTAATTTACCTGATGCACGATAAATGCCGCAAACGGGCAGGTATATGTATTGCATCACCAAGGCATTGGCCAAGCTTGAGATAGACCTATATGAAACTGCGATTCAACGTTTGTAATAAGAAATGAGGAATTTGTCCTGAATAAATGAAATGCATATTCACATGGGGACCCTCTAATATCCTAGTACTTCATTATTCATTACGGAATAATAGGTGATCTTGAAATCTATTTGCGGTTCTCTATGTCACTCAAATGGCGGCCATAGCTAACAAAAGTTAACTCAAAATATCTCTCATTTATACAAGGCGGAACACAAAATGTCAAAATTTATACATAGGCGGCATCTTTAAAATAAGATATCCAAAATTTATACATCTAGTATATTTATTTTGTATTATCTCCTGCCCCTAATTTTCATCTGATCTTCTTTTGACATTTTTACTACCATAATTATTCCCCTACTGCGCCAATGCTCCAATATTCTCATCTGTGAATTTGCATTAGTATACAAGGGTTATGCTACTACAAGATGTAGTACCAACAATTGCACTCGGGCGGTAAACATCCCAAATAGAACTGAACTACTATGGTACAGTGTAGTCTGTGGTATCTGTTTAAACTCCAATACTTATTACTTAGGAGACTCTTTCGATTCTGTGGAATATCTAATAAAAAACATGAAGATTTCAATCGAGCTATTGGGTTGCAAGAATAAAAAATTGAAGCATTGCAGTTATCTGCTGAAACATTGCTGGAGAATGATCCACCGCATTATGCAAGTGATGCAATCAAACAGAAGGCAGATCAAGTACAGGATAGGCAATTATCTAGTTTTATGAAATTTACCTTTATTTCTAAATATGTATGAATATTTCTACATGCATATATTTTTAATTTAGTTCAGTAGCTTTAGTTATTATTTACAACATGCCAAATTCTGTTCATGATTAGGCATGAATATAGAGACCATAAACACTGCATTTTTTCTGAGGCCTACTTCGTCTAAAATCCTATCATCATGGATGATATGGAAGTCCAGGTCTTATTGAACTACTTTCACTCATTATCAGAAAAATGTTTTCATTTAGGTGGCAAAAGCTTATAGCTAGCTGCCCTCATAAAGAAAAGATCTCGCCTTGGAGAAACTCAGACGTTAGACATTACAACAATTCAGCAGAGATACTGACGAAGTTGAAGCTTGGATGGCTGAAAAATTACAAACAGCCACATATGATAGTTATAAGGATTTGACCAACATTCAGGTACCTTGATAGATTGATGTCCATTTTGATTTTCAGATTCGTTAATTTGTCATTCATTTTAGCTCAAACCTTAAATAAGGAAGGAAAAATATTGGAAGGACTGAAAAATTTTCATCGAATCAGCAACTCACAAAATCTCAAAATAAATAATAAAAATACTCCCAAAGAAAACAAAAAACAAGTTATGTCCATTTTCCATATTGTTTTCAAGAAGTTGTATCCACTTTTGATAATTTACGAAAAACAGGTTGAAAATCTTCGTCATACAAAATTTCTGCATGATATTAATTCTGTATTAATAATATTACGTAATACACTTTTCAATAATATCTCGTAACGAGACCTTAAGCTCTGGAAGTTTTTCATTATTGCGAGATCATAATATTCAAGTGGACTTGGGCCCTTTTTTTTTCTATAAAATTTCAATGAAAATATCACAAGCATCAGGCTTTCGTATCAGAATATGACGTAAATGAAGATAGAGTGGGATCGGTTGTAAATGTTGGAAGACAGCTAATTGATACTCATCAATGTGCTGGATCTGAAGATGCTGTTCAGGTAGTAATTTATTGGAAATTGCACATTCTCTTTAAAGCAACTGCATCATTTACATAATGTTTCTGCTTCCTTTTTCTCTCACGAAATGTCTTCATAGGATTAAAATAAAATAAATAAAATGTCGTTGTCTGGTATTGGATACTGACCCCATTTCTTCTTCTTTGATTCTTCATAACAACTGGCAGTGAACAATACTTATGCACACCACACACATATACAAAAATAACCATCAATACTCCCTATAAAAGTCATTTTTACTCAATTTTAATACATGAACTATTTAGATAGGATTAAAATATAGGTAGAGTAATTGTGTGCATATTCTTCTCCAACCTAGGTTTGCATAGAGACGCTTGCTGAACAATGGGATGCTTTGCGTCAGAAATCTGCAGCAAAGGCTTTCAAGCTGAGAGAGGCTAATCTACTTTAATAGCGAGATTTTGATTTTAGGCATTTATGCGAAATATCCTCAAAAAAATTTCTTTTTACTTATTTGTCTTATCCGCAGAATCACAATATACGCACATAATTAGGAGAAGCTTGATGCTGAAAAAGCAAAATTGGATATAGATAAATCTCAAAACAGGTAAGCAAAACTGCATGGAATGATAGTTTATATTGTTGCATTATGACAAAGTTATATCCACCGTAACATGCATGTCACTCAAATACTAATAAGCAGTTCCTGAATACCCATCCTCACTTTTCGGGTTGTCTGCTCTAAGCGGTGTAATTGAAAAAACAAAATGGGAGACAGTACATATTCTTCAAACAGAAATAGTCTGAAAAAAGTGTTTTATACAGGGATTCAAAAGGTTATAATGATTGCAGTACTTGTTCAAAATATTTTTTACAAAATTACCATTCATGATGCATCCACATAGATATAAAAGGCATGTCGGAATTTGCACAATTATATCTCCTTTTGCGGCAAAGAGGATCATTTAGGAACATTTTATAACTTTAATTATTATGGGTGTTGCTAATTATGTGATATCAAATACAGTTTCTGGAGTTGATGCACAATGCACTTCCCTGAATTGCTATCTGAAAGTATTTGTTTAAAGGGACATGTTAATCTATTTTAATAAAGAGCCAAATCAAGGTTGAGCCTAAAGAAATCTTTTGGCTGCCGTACTATTTTTTTTTGAAAAGGGCAGTCAAAAATTGTAAGGGAACAATGATAAACAATAGGTAAATAACTTTTAATAGTCGTCCAGCTGTGACTCTTTATTTCAAGGTAAAACATTACGCACAGATGGAACGCTAACAATGTAGAATAGACACTTCCGTTCTCCAGTTGAAATTCTTTGTCTAATCATTTCAGGTTGAAGGTGTTTTAGCATCTGAAAATTTTGGTAGAGATGTTCCTTCTGTCAAAGATCTTTAATCAAAACAACAACTCATAGAAGCTGACATTGCAGCGCATGAAGATTGTGTACGCAAGCTCATGTCACATGCTGAGGTATTGCTTGCTGGAGTCGGAACATCAGATGCATTGGATCCTTCAGCTCTAGAAGCAAAAAAAGATGAGATTATTACGAGGTGAATGTTAAAAAGATGATATGTCAATTGAAGCATTTATTAGTGTTACAATAAAGGAAAATTATTTAACATTTTTCATACATATTCCCAACAAGAGGAAGATTTTATTAACGATTTTACTGATGCTCAGATTGTAGGATTACAGGATTGGGATGGACTAATGCATAAAGTCGCAACGGCACTGTTAAAGAGTTGAGGCAAAGTTTGACATCAATCATTTTATTTGTCTCTCATATGGTCAAGCTATATTCTTTGCATTTCTCTTCAGAAGTTGAAAATTATGTACTAAACTCTTCATATAAAGGTTGATCAAAATCAAGGAATTAGCTCGTACAAGAAGAACAAAACTTCAAGAATCACAACGTACTCATCAATATATTCGAGATGTTGCGGATGTGGAAGGTTGTATCAAGTAAATCAACTTTTTAATTTGAAACTGACCCCAATGTCATATTTTGAAGTAGGGGTTTTTAATTAATTTAATTTTATTTCATCTTATCATATTTCTATTTATCTGTTTCCTACTTCCTACGTATTTATCAACAGCAAAAAGAAGCAACAAGTTGGCAGTGAGGATTGTGGTAAAAATCAGCGTCAATAATTTGAAGAAACGGCATGAACTTTTGGGAGCTGAGATCGTAACTCACGAGTCTAACGTCGACCGCCTATCTGTAAGTGATAACTATGTAAAAAGTCTGTGGCTTCTTTGAAGTAGGGTATATTATATAACTATGTACACATGCTGCAGTAGACATATTTATGAATTTCATGTGGGACTTGCCAAACTTATTTTGTACAGAGTAATTTAATACCTAATGTAGAGCCATTTTTTTTTATCAATAATAATGTATATGCAACACCCAAGAGTAAGAATGGTAGACTGATTTTTGTTCGACTAACAGGATGCATGTACTCAATGTGTGTAAAGCGAAAAATTTGTTATATAATTAAGCCCCCTAGCAGGCACCTAACTCATGTCTGGAAGCTCCATTTAGGTCATAGGTCGTCATGTCGTCGAGCTGATCTTTAACAGGATAAAAATATTGTTTTTTCAGGGGATGTTTTGGCAAGTTTGCGATTAAAACAATTGAGTTTGTGGCATAAATAAGCCTACAGTGAACTATGATACATCTTATTCTAAAGAACACTGAATGCCTATAAATATTTTTTGCTATCGTCTAATATGACAGTAGGGCGAAGTAATGTTTTAATAAATATAATATAAAATTTAGGAGTCCAAACAATAAAAATAGGACTGAATCATGATCAAGCATTAATTTTTTTGTGTCACCTTTGAATAATATTGAACTCCTGAATCATGAATTTTAAACTCCCTAAAGTTTTCTTTTCTGCATCCCTCTGTAACATAACATACATAATATCCAAGTATGGTCAACTTTTTGCACAGTATACCCTTAAGGTAGTAGGCGAATTGTTCTCTGTGTATTGAAGTTACATATTAATCTCTTGGTCATCTGTCTGTTTCATTTACTGACAGGAAACCGGTGCAGAGTTGGTAAGAAAAATAGATCCAAGTGAGGAGATAGAGAAAAGAATACAAGAATTGAATGAAAATTGGAAGAAATTGACAGAACTTACTGATCAAAGAAAGATTAGATTGGAACAAGCTAGTGCCTATCAGCAATTCCGGTTAGTGACTAGATAACCCATATTTTCACAGAAATATTATTTTTAATGTAAGTATATAGACTAAGAAATTTTACCTGAAAGATAGTACTATAAACACTATCCATGAATTTGTTAAATTATCGTTTGTAATGAAATAATCTAATTGTCTTGTCTCAGTAGAGAACACGACATGGTTTTTAGTTGGTGTTCAATGAATAATTTGTTCAAACTATGACCTGTTTAGTACGGATTCTAAAGAAGAAACTAGTTGAATGAATGAGAAAATAGGCTTATTAACGGCTCCTGAGTTACCTAATACACTAGCAGCTGCTCAAAGTCTGTTGAAAAGCATGAATAATTTGAGACTGATCTTACAGTATACCAGGTTCGTATTGCTGATGTCAATAAACAGGAAAAAAAAAATAAATCAAACGGGTAATTTTTTGCATTCCATGTTTAATCATTCAGATTTATGAGTTAGTTATGGCCATCTTCTCAGTGTAGCAGTAATTATTGCTTGCATAATAGATATAAGGCCTAAAATGGTTGGAGATGGATGCAATATTGCACCTAGTTGAGACTAAAAACAGGCCTTCAGTATTTTGAATCGGCTTATTAGTTGCATCTGAATTTTGATTACAACATGAAGCAGCAACCTACCCACATTTGCTAGATATCTGCGATTTTGTCAGTTGTTCATCAGAATAAAAAATATATTATATCATGCCGCCCAGCTCTAATACAGGTGATTAATATTCATATTTGGGATTAAGCTATGTGAAATTGTCAACTATCAATAGATTTTTTGATCGATCCCTGAAATAAGATCGCTGAAATCATTTTTATTACAAATTTCAATTGTTCAACATTTTAAGAAGATCCAGGATATGTCAAAATCATAAAAAATTTTAACGAATTGGAAGAAAAGCAAAAAGATTACGGGAAGCTGGAAGGTGATTTTTCGCTTGTATTTTGTGTTTTTGAATCGAAGAACGGCTGATTTCTAGTTTCTTTTTATGTCAAGATCGAATATCATCCCCCTTCCTTGATTTTGCTATGCATATATATTAGGGATAACAATTTTAAACGGTTATTTTTGCTAAATAGTCATGAAACCATGAAATCCATATGTGTTAACAAAAGGTAGGGATACAAAAATGTGTATTGAATATAATAAACTACCTCCACTGTCCACATCCAGCAGTTTATTTGTACTTTGTTGTGACGTCAACTTATCACTTTCAAATTCAGATAAGTGGTATTGGGACTAATTTTGGCCCGTTGATGATTTTTTGTATGGATGCCGGCATCTGGAATAAAGGTATTCCATTCATTCAAAAATTGGTCCGAATTTGTTGATAACAAGATAAGAGTAATAATACATAGCAATGAAAATTCAAAAGAAAATCAATTTTGGAGCAAATTTGCATGATATACGCTATTCTATCAAATTTCTATTGATATTTTTAGATACAGGAATTTTTTGATTTTTTTTCATATAGGAAACATTTGATGCTGGTTTGTCTTCTTTGAACAAGAAGGAATAGAGAATATATCTGCTCGAATATATCTTCTGACATGATGTTCTAATGAAGCGGTTTGTACTTTTTTGCATATACGTGAGTGTGGTTCACCCATAGATCTCTAAGGGTTTATTACATTCATCGGTGCCGAATATGAGATTGAGAAATATAATATTTACTGAAAACATACCCAACCCACGTGTGACATAATATAAATAATTGATAATTGGTCCCATTTGCGGGTTGTCTCCACCAGAAACATTTTCGGCAAGGTTGAACAGGAAAAATTCTTGTTTTAAAATAATCCTAACCTGAATCATACAAGTCTCTCAGTCGATCGTGCATGGTAGAGGTCTGTTTTGATAGATATATACAAATTCATCTTTGTTCGAGCATGAGTGCAATCAATAATTTTTTCATCTCTTCCTTTGACAATCTCGTTTCCATTTTTTTCTTGCCATACAGATACTATGTTATCAATTATCGGTGCTGATAGACAGATGTACAGTCACTTCTCTTATTAACGAAGACTAGGTAGGATTACTAAAACATGTGCTGGTTTGAAATTGCTCTGACAATCTTTTAAAGAGAATATTTTCAATTTTTTTGTATAGCCACATCTTATAGTTGATCACCCTGTCCAAGGCCGTGTAAAAGTGGCCACTTATAGACTGACGGGGTTACAATTGTTGGATAGATATCTTTTCCTGTTCGACTTAGCCTACTCAAGTTATTACACCCTGGATAGAGTGGCATGGATAAGCAATCCATACTCGCCAGGACTCGAACCCGAGATCTTCAACCTGCGATGCCAACATGTGTAACCACATGCCATCGCGCCCACAAAATTTCCAGCAGTACTACATTATTAAGTTCTCATTTGATCACGTTAGATACCTGACTGTTCAAAAATGGTTTTTGATATGTAATTTTTTTGACTTAATTTACAAAGGTAATATTTCAATTTTTGACGTTGTCGTTCATTTGTTCTGATGCAAGTAGCAAGCTTTTAATTTCAATTGTTAATATTCACTATTAGTTGGGAACTCTGATGTCGACATCTGCCAAATACAAGACTTTTCTCTTGGATTCTCAATGACGACTTAGAGGAGTTGATGATTTATTCCTTTAAATTTGCTAAGAAAGCTTCTCTATTTAACTCATAATTTAAAAATGTAGAAGAAGACTTGACCGATCCAGTCCAATGTAATTACATACAGAAATTAAGGTATGTTATTTTTCCTAGATGTGCTATTTAGATGATGATAGAAATTAATAAATACTTTAGTTGTATTGTGAATATGACCCAATTTGAGGTGTGATTTGGGCATTCCATTATTTTTATACCAAATATATTTTTATTCTTACAGACCCCGTCTCAGAATTTGTTAAAAATTGGCATGTTGGTAGAGTTTCGAGACATTTCTAGAAATGTAAAGTTCATGGTCAATGGTCAAGCGGAAGTTGAATAATTTGCACCCAGAGGTTTTTTGAGCCGAAGAATTCATTTCTGTCGGTGTAGGACTTGTTTCAAGCCTTTTTAATTTTTGTGCTCGCAATATTTAGCCGAGCGAAACGCGATGTAGGCAATGAGCAAAAAAACCTTGCACCAAGTTAAACTTCAATCTTCTTATTATCAAACGAAAAAGTAAGATTGATGGCTATTTTTCTTATTTTTGTATTTTTGAGAAAATGATCTTTAAAAATAGACCTCTGTGAACCTAAAAATTGCTAATTCATGTATAATGGAACTCTCTTTCTTCAATACTATTCATTCTGGTAGTATTTGGTGATTTCTTTGGAATGGAGAATCTATTTAAGGTTTAAAATCTTCTATTTTCAAAACAGAATTTTTAATTTCTGGCTGTTCGTGATCTGATAGCAAATTATTTGATTTAATTTTGATAAGATTTGTAAAAGTTATTTGATTTTGGCCCTTGCTTCAACTTATCTCGAGTAGAAAAATATTTTATGTTTCGGGTATGAGTCCCAAAGGATTTCAGTTGCAGCTAAAACTTGTGGATGTTGCAAGAAATGTTGCGGAAATGACTACTACTTTGCAATCTATTATGCATCACTTTTTGAGAAAAAGATTCTGAATTCCAAATTAAACATGTCCTAAGTGGAATCCTACAGTTCCATCATCTTCTGCTTAAGTTATTTGTGTATATGTGCTCGCTGAAGTCGTTATCACCTCGTCTCGATCTGATGGTATGATTGCAAGTGAATGGATGCAAACCCAATGGAAATCTCCTCCAAATATACTTGAACCTCAACGGTTTTTTCAGAAGTAAATTACTTACATGTAAATTCTCTTCTTAATTTATATCAACTTGAATTGATTTGTCGTTTAACTTGTGATAAAGTTATCGGGGACTTGTCCAAGGATGACCAACTATTCATATTCACAGTTTAAATCTACAATTGCTGTCTAATTATGAAGTTTAATTATATAAGCAACATATGAAGATAGTTTGAATATTTTTTGGGGCGATTGTAATCTGAAAAAGCAATTATACAAAAATTCACAATATTTCGGGACCCCTTGAAAATTCCCAGAAATTTTTCGGATAACTATACAAAATTTCCTAAAACTTTCCAACCCTAGGTGTGTAATGCTATCCATGTCTACTTGTACATATAGTATATTTATTTTGTGTTATCCCCTGCCCCACATTTTCCACTCTTCTCTTGGCGTTTTTACTATCATAATTATTCCCCTACTGGGCCAATGCTCCGATATTCTCATCTGTGAATTTGCGAGGGTTTTGCTACTACAAGATGTAGTACCAACAACTGCACTCGAGCGGTAAACGTCCCAAATAGAACTGAACTACTATGGTAAAGTGTAGTTTGTGGTATCTGCCTTTGGTGATGGTAAAACCATCTACCACCTTTTGATTGCATCTTTCGACACGCAGGAAATAAGTTAGGACTATTCTCAAGCCTGACTTACAAGCAGAATTGATTTCCTATAACACAATTCTATGATTTTCAGAGCAAGTGTGGTTGAAGAGTCTGGTACATTGGAATCACAACTCGAAGCAATAAAAAAGAGATCACTGGAAGTCAAAAAATCGTAGGTAATCCTGAATGCTAAATTTTCAGTTTAGTGATGAGTAATTGAAATAGTTATCCAAGATTGAATGGAATTTTGGGATGTTGAGTTGACTCGAATAAATATCATTATAATCAAATAAATACTTATGCCAATTGGGATGTAAGTTTCGAATATTTTTTTCTGACCAAATTGCAGTAAAATAATTTTGAATCGAATCTATTTGAATATGATTCTCTTTAAAAAAAAATAGTAATTTTCAACCGTTTCAAGATACTATATTGCGAAATAGAAAAAATACATTTGTAGTTCAAACTATCAAAATAAGGTCATCACAATTTACGCCTAGTCTTAATTGTGCCTGGACATTTAAGATTTTTAGTTGAATTTTTTTCTCTATAAAGAATTCTATTTCTCAAACCACGAACCACAGGTGGACCGATTTGTTCTTTCCTAGACTCCGTTAGCGAATATACTATACATTATAAAGAGAAACCAATGAATAATGAAGCCTTGTTCTTCACTATGTGAAGATTGAAATATACAATTCACATGCATACTTTTTGATTGTATGCATCCAAATCGTAATTGTATAAAAACTTATGAAGATAATAGTGACAATTCTAATATTTTGAACATATGTGTAATGCTAACTATCAATGGTTTATATCTGGACCAGCTTTGATTAAGGTCTGTTTCGTATCCTACTGAAATTATCCTGAGATGGAAAAATGAAAATGGCGTGGTGTTCAATGTATTTTGGTTGGATTTCGGAGCTTTAGTGTATATATGCAGAGTTATTAGCAACTTTTTAAGGAAATTCTGAAATGTCTGATTTTGCTTTCTTTTTACTTATTATACCAAACTAAATTTTTTTCAATTAATCTTGGTATATGCTACCTAAATTAAAGGATTCGGATTGAAACAATAATTACTTGTTATCTAAATATGTAAGAAATTTTGAGCTATAGATTTACTTTTTGATTTTGAATGTCACATTCTTATACCTGACGCACGATAAATGCCGCAAACAGGCAGGTATATATATTGCATTACCATAGCAATATTTTTTTATTGGCCAAGCTTGAGATAGACCTATAAGAAACTGCAATTCAACGTTTTGTAATAAGAAATGAGGAATTTGTCCTGAATAAATAAAATGCATATTCACATGGGGTGCCTCCAATATCCTACTACTTCATTACGGAAAAATAGATGATCTTGAAATCCGTTTGTGGTTCTCTATGTTACTCAAATTGCGGCCATAGCTAACAAAAGTTATCTCAAAATATCTCTCATTCGTACAAGGCGGAACACAAAATGTCAAAAATTATACATAGGCAGCATCTTTGAAGTACGATATATTATAGAATATATATTCTATACTATATAGTATATTTAGAAAAGAAAATAAATATAAAACCATATATAGTATGTTCTTTTTGATTCAAAGCCGATCGATTCATATACCACTACCTGACATTGCATGGAAGGATAAATGGCACTTGTCTGAAGAAACGTTGACGCCATCTGTGCAGATTCTGAGCATTCCTCTTATGCAAAACGAAATGGATTTTTAAAAATCTTACCCACGAGATGTACCGGTAATCAGCATTTCATAATTTTATGTTCATATATATGCATCTTCGCATGAATTCAGAAAACCAATTTTTTAAGAACTGTTGATATATTACCTATCGACACAAATTTTTTATTTTGCAGCTGATACACATTTCACAGGGTATAAAAGGAACATATGTTTTCCCAATTTACTAGCTAAATATATTGTTTTAAGACAGAGGTCGGCAAACTTTTTGAGTCGCGAGCCATGTTGATAAAATAAAATATACTGGCGGGCCGTCACTGTCGGAACAGATTTTCTGAAACGCGAATATCGTACTCTTAAATTACACGCCGTTTTACATTCCTATTCATGCTTATATAATATGTTCATTGATACGATAAAAGAAATTTATAACTTCGAAACCGATTATTAAAACAACAAATGTGTGTAACAATTTAATGTGAATGTTGATGTTGTTCAAATTGTCAAAGTCAGTTCTGATATTGGAACAAGAAATTTGTAAAACATCATTAACATGTTCATCAGATAAACGTGATCGAAGTTTATTTTTTGCAAAGTTCATCTTGGAAAATAATTGTTTGCCAATATAAGTGTTCCCAAACATGGATGCAATTTTTTGCTTTATCTCATGATTTCGGAAATAGAGTTGCAGATATATGTTCTATGAAAAACACTTTCGGAGAAGTAACGCGAAACTTCGACTTTAACATTGCATTATTCTGAAGTTCAATCAGTTCCATCCGCGAGCCATTGTCCGCATCGTGAGGATCAACATCAAAAGGTGTTGCCAGTACCGTGAATTCGTGTTTGTGCCTTCGCATGTCCTCGTTACTTACGTTAACTTACAAGTGTAAAAAAGTTTCTTAAAACAACCGGTACTTACTACGCAGGAGGCTTCGCAGTAGCCTTTGCGTACACTCATTCGAAATACTCAACCAGTTGCAATTATTACGTCACTAAAACGAAACGTGTGCAACGTAATTTGTAGCACGAGGTAGTATCCATGGTTTTGTTGAACTATGATTTTAGCATGCGAAAACAACTTATTTCTCGTCGCGGGCCGGAATGAAGCGCCAAGTGGGCCGGACCTGGCCCGCGGGCTGTAGTTTGCCGATCCCTGTTTTAAGAATAAGAAAGCCTGGATTCTGTTTTTCATCGCAATGATGAATTTGGATTATTTCATGAATAGTCAAAAAAATCATTCTGAATGCATTTGAAAGTGCAAAATATTTGGCATTTACCATACCTGCTTAGAGATTTATTGTTTGAAAGCATTGAAGAAAAAATAATTCAAGGTTAATTCTGGAACAAAAATTGATGCACCTACTTGATCCTAATACAAATTATCGATATTACTCTGTATTTCTATAACATTTGGCATAGGCTAATACTAAAATTTCACATTCCATGAATGAGATCATATAAATTGTATTAATTGAAAGAATGAGAAAAAAAAAGGTTTCTGGAGCTCGGACAATATTAACACCAATGTCGGTTGTGAAGGGTAGATATGACAGAAAATTATTTTTCCTTTGATAATGGGCAGACCGAAAACGGTACCAAGAACATTCCGGAATAATCAGGATGTTCAAGTCGATAGGTCAGTTTAAGGGTCAAGTAGTTATATGCGTCAGCTAGTTTTAATAAGTTTTGTTAAGTAAAATTTAAAGAATTAAGATTATTAGGTATCACGTTGGAAAAGCGTGACAAGCTATTTCAAAAACAACCCAATTTAAATTATAATGAAAACTTAAACAATTTCCTTTTTTCCAATGACATGTGATTGTATTATCGTATGCCCATATATGAAATATATGCTAAGAATATTTTCTTTTACTATTTTATCAGTCGGACAATTTCTCGGTGAGTCATGTGTAATCAAGTATGATCGAGTCAATAAGTCGAGATTCATAATTGATTAATATGTGACAGAATAGGTTTTTTGACTATTAATGTACATGTATTGTTTTATATTATTTTTTATATGTCATGATCTTGCTTCAGGCGAATAACCACGCCTGTATTTGTGTATAAATAAGAGTTGATTTGGTGAATGAAAATATATATATTCATGCCTAGTGATTAGGTTCAAATACGTAGTATTGGTTCATTTCTGGTTCGGGGTTAGGAACCGAAGATATTCATCATAGAACAGTGGGGTAGAGACTTACTCCCTGACTTCTATAATGTGTTGGACTACCACTGAAATAGACTGGTGGCGCTTAAGACTAATTCAAGTCATCGAGCACATTCACCAATTGCTGTTCAAGTTCTCAGAATCGACTAAGGAATTTGCCGCAAGAGATGAATAACATGAAATTAATGTCGATATTGTAAATCATATATTAATCACGTGGTGCTTAAAATTTGTAAAAATTATTGGCAATGGTCAATTACACCGTCTGGTCTTCGTAATTGAAGGCATTCGTTTAGAGGAGGAGGGGGTGGTGGGCAACATTAACATGTCTGTTTAGCCAAAATGGGTGATGCGGATCAATCAGAAATTATTAACTCAAACCAGGCATAAACTTTTACCATGAAGTCACTTCGCAGACAGAAAAATTAACAGAAACGATAGTAAACGGAGTAAAGACGCCAAAAGAATGATAAAATTAATGTTAGGACACTACAATATTTCAGATTAGATAAATTTGTGAGAAACTTGTTTTGCCAGACATGAACCAAGCTGGACAGCACTGACTAAGTACGTTCAACCCAATGTTTCGCCAGACAGAACAATTGTATCTTTGAGAATCACTACAATAAAATTAAGCATTTGTTTATGTTGGCATAGAAAAATCTTGTAAAAAAAACGTAAATGAGAAAAGTAAAAACAAAAGATTTGCATTAAATTTTAACAGACAGGATAGGGTAAAGCAGGAGCGCCATTGTTTTGTGTTGTTAATTCTGACAAGGTTCGTTGTGTTGTTTAAGATAGAGATGGGCCGATGTATCGGTATCGGTACCGGTATCGGAAAATTTTCATCACCGATACCGCCGACACCGGGTACATCTTTACAACGGAGAGTACAAATACGCTTTATTTACTGATAATAAATGTAAAGACCTCGCATTCCACTGCTCTGAAAAATAATTAAAACGGGGCATGTCTCGCGTGAACAATTTTATTTACACTTTGGGTTTTATTAAATAAAACCCATCAATCCACTCACTATATGCTCTTTAAGATGCAGAAAAAGGTGTTAATGTCGCACTACACGTTTGCGTAGGTTGCGTTTTTTCCTGGTTTGGTTTACGCAAGCGCAATGCTCTGCATGCACGTTTTCCACTGAAACAGAGCGGCTTGCTATGAAAGCTACCGCAGAGTGCTTGTTCCTTTTTTTTTGATTTTGTGCTTTGTACGCGTGTGAACACGATTAACGCAAAGCAATGCAGGCGTGTATTACCGTGTTATTTTATTGCTCGAACGTAATGCAACGCATCGGTAAGACAACTTCATGTGTATTGTGGCCTTCGCCTCAACGAGATGTCACGTTAGTTGTGTAGCCACGAACATTTGCACTCAATCTTTGGACCCATGTATGCTTGAACGCAGCAACAATTCATTATATTTTCATCCATTAAAGTTTGCACTCAAACGGATACAAAAAGGTCTTTTACATATTTAACAAAGTACTCGGTATCGGCGGTATCGGTATCGGAATATAAATTACGAAAGTGGTATCGGTACTTGTATCGGTATCGGCCCATCTCTAGTTTAAGACACGGTGACGTGATTGTGACGTGACCATCGCACCATGTGCTTGTTGTTGATTGTTTAATAAACGTCAGTCTGGACTGGACCTCGAAGAGATTGTTTGTGGTTCTGTTGTCTGATTAGGAATGGGGAGTCTTGGCTATTTACTGGCGTGGTGGCAGCTAAAGACGAACTTTACGTCATACTGTGGTAAACTGGAGCTTCAAGTAAATATTTCAGGTTTAGACAAAGTAATTTGAGGCCAGGATGGCAGCCTACAAAGCACCCAAACAATGGCCTCACAGAGTGAAACATTCACCACTTCCGAAACCTGGTGAAAGAATTTACTTAGACAACAGTTTCAAAGGGAGAACCAAACTGATGATGCGTTGGATGACATCATGTTAAATCAGTGTTTTTTGAGCGCCAAGACGGCCAAGCAGCCTAGGGATGGACTCTATTGGAATGAGAAGGAATCGCATTATCTTAATTCTGCCAAGTATATGATTGTCATCTGTTCTTCATTAGGCCTAGTAGTGTGTTGTGTACCAGTTAAATATTCCTATATAATTTCGTAATTCCGTTGGCACAGCAAAAGTTGGATTGGGATGACGTGGCTGTCGTACTAATCAACAGTGACGTAGACTTTTACTGAATGCTTTTTAATGAACCGCATTCCACGGGATTTCGATTTCCTATGCCACATACAGTCAGATTGTAACCCACTGAGCAAATCATGGACTTTTCTGGCCCTCTATGATGGTAAGGCCGAATAATATCGTATCTATAACTCTGAGCTAATCAGTGCTTGTGGAGAACATATTTTTGATATTACATGCTGCATGGGGGAATTTCAATGAATAGCTACCAGTTGTCAT
>OZ023153.1:5373463-5386270 GCA_963675895.2 Styela plicata | reverse complement strand
TGAATGATCCGACTTCATACCCTGTCTGTCCAATGCATGGGCCTCTCATATATCATTGGATAGATCAAGAAGTGCGTAACCAAAATAAAAGTTTAGGTTTCTACACCATATATGGGCCATATGTCATTGGGTAGATGAAAAACAATGTTAATATATGCTTTGCAATTGATTTGACATAGTCCTGAAATAAGCATTGCAATTTCAAGACTCCACATCATGTATGTTCCATGAATGGCGCATAAATATGTCACTAATTTTATACCGTACATGGCATATATGTGACTTCTTCGGATTATAGCGATAATGTGCATGGCCTGGTTTAATATATTAAAGAAGTGGTAGATGGTTTTACTAATACCCAGGGCAGATACCATTCACTGCACTTTACCATGACGCTTTATTTGTTTGGGATGTTTTCTGTTTAGAGTGCAGTTGCTGGTACTAGATATTTTAGTAGCTCTTAGCTATTGAGCGGTCGTTGATTGATTCCCTTTGAGTTCTGCTTCCGGCTTTGCTTGAATTTCAATGAAAAAGGGTGAACTTTGATTTTTGCATGACTTTGTTTGTCAGCTAGAATCTCGATCCAGAAGTCTGTGTGCTGTGATACATCACCAAAAATATATAGGGAAAATCATGAAAGATCCAGTGATGACAGTGTTTATCATGGCCATGCGAAAGCCTTCGTAGTACTGTGTAACAGTTCTAGTTTTACATTTTGTTTGCTTTCCCGATAACTCTGTTATGTGATATCTTTATTTGTATCGCATTTCGCCGACAGAGGTGTCGAAATAAACTATGTCTATGTACCTTTTTGGTAGGAAATAATTGTCTATCCATCTATATCAATATTTTGCGCAGATGTCGTGTGTCCCAGAATTTTGTGTGTGGCTATGGTCGATTATTTCCAGGAACCTTAATCAATATTCCAAATGTCACAATAGCAACCATCAATCTTAGAGAATTGGGGGACTATTTCAGGTTTTGAGATTACGAGAATATGAAATAGCACTACTGCAAGAAACGTACTGGACAAATGAAATGATGTAAAAAATAACGAAGGAATGGAAACAGGATTTGATAGCAGCAAATTTTTCATCACAAAATGTTGGTGCAGCCATACTGACATTGTCAAAGTCAAACTATCAAACCAAGAAAATAATTAACCAACAAGGAAGATATATTGTATTGCAGATGAAAATGAACAATGCCATCAATACTGTTGAATATATATGAACAAAGTTTTTTTTTTATTTTGGATGTAAAGGACAATAATTGAACAATGTGAAGCAGCAGAAATTATAATTGGAGGTGACTTCAACATGGTAATGAACAATGAAAAGTATAAACTTGTCGATAGTACTTACCTTACATCTTCTTTGACCGCACTGGTGCAGGAAAAGCAAGAATTACTGAAAATTATATACGAATGGATGATGATGTTCGATGCACGGCCAAGAATTCAATAACATCGAAATATGAAAACACGCTCCATCCATAAAAGTGGTGTACCCCTATGCACTGTAACACTCGAACAAATTGCTTTAGTCAAATAATCGAGTTTGTGTTTTTCTGCATCTAAATGTAAAACAATAAAAGTTTTAAAACATAGTATAATATCGGATATGCTACTGCACACGCTCAAATGATGCATTTAATGTACATGGACGTGGTTGGTAGAAGAAGCAGTTATGTAAACAACCCTGCAACGGCGAGGTATCCAGCAAACCCGCCACATAATTTATATTCTGGTCCGGTTCGAAATTGCTGCCTAACGAATCGTACCTGTTTTCGTACTGGTACGAAATTTAGTACAATAAATAAAAAAATTAATCGAACTTAATTTCGTACTGTTGCGAAGTTCGATACGATTTACGAAAAAAAATACTACGGTACGAAAAATTTTCGAAAGGTATGGTACAAAGTTCGGTACGAAATTACTTTGCTGGTTCGAAGTACGATAAAAATTTCGTACCGTACTATCACCCTGGAAACTTAGTCCATGAAGCACAGTGGTAATGCGATAAAGGTGTGTGAGAAGGGATGTGCTCTTATGGAAGTGGTTTCCGGATTGACCAAACCACTGTACGCACGGTTCATTGGATGCAATGTTTCCTCCGATTTATTTATTTTTTTTGTATCAGATTAACGAGTCTGTAGTTTTAAAGAGAGTGCAATATCTGTCATACCCTGAGTCGTTGTGCCAATAAGATTTAGTTATTGGAACATTTTAACCTATTTTACTCACTTTTATGTAGATTTTTCAGTATCACGTGTGGGATTTATCACGGAACAGGCGTTGAGCAATATTCTGATATTGCACAGGCTTCGCTTGTTTCGTACCAGAAAAAGGGACCGGATTCGCAAAAGGGTAGGTGTAACTATCACAACATTCGCCTGGGCTATTGACACTTCGTTGGATTTTTTGTATAAGAATATGCCAGTGAATAACCCAAGAGTAACGCCCGAATAATTTCGAAATTTTTTTGGTTGTTGATTGCACGCGTTTCCTATTGAGTTGTAAGTGTAGGTGGTTATACGCACTGAATTTAGGCCATTGTTTTAAACCTTATTTTAAATTAGGTTTTTCCTCATTATGTATCGCCTTGTTTGTGTCGCTTCTGTGTGTGTTTGATGGTAAAATCGAAATGAATGATGATGATGAAAAAACGACTCTCTTATTTTGCTAATATTTCGTGGGACAATTTGGCATTTTCTACTCTAGTATTTCTCAGCTTGGCTAAGTAATTTGTATATTGTATTTTTTTTTTCAATCATGGTAAATTATGACACTAATTATTTTATTACCACAGACAGGCGGGGTTAGAGTTTTTGGAAAAATATGATATTTCCTGTTTGGCTTAACCTACTCGATTTATTACACCCAGGATTGAGTGGTTGGCATGAATTAACGAGCTGGGACTCGCACCCGAGATATTCAATCGTCGTGTGTGTTTCGCCATATGGTTAAGCTGTAATCTCGGATTTTCTCTCCCTCAAAATAAAAATGAAATCCCATTCTATCCAAAAGAGAGCTGAGAGAGAGAGAAACGTGAAGTGACATCTCGGCTAGTTTGGCCGATAAGAAATGAAAGAATGAGAAACCGCGAAGTGGGACAACTCGTCTAGGCTTGCGAATGACAAATGAAAGAGAGGGACCCGCAGATGGAGCAACTCGTCTAGGTTGGTCAATGAGAAATGACTAGTGTAAAGTATAAAACTAAGAGCTATAACAGGCTTACCCGCATGTATGTTGTATCTATGTTACCTATGCTGTCCAAAGGCGCATACTGTGCGGAATTTATTCAAACTTCCGACGTTGGAATATCTCCCAATTATCATATGATTAAACAACACAGTCAATAATGCGTATAGGTCGCCATGAAATGTCCAATCACGTATACAATTGTCGTCTGCTCGAATCCCGATAGGCGGTGTTCGTGACTTCTCTTTGTTGCACTCGATACTAATCTGAAACGGTTTCTAGAGCAGCGCCTAATTGAACTAACAGATACGAGAAAAGAAAAATTATTTAAAATTTCTTCGAAACCTAGTCGCCAAGAGAGATGGGTTATTAATTGAAGAAGTGACAAGTGGACAACGACTAAAAATTCATTTTTATGGGAAGTGAGCCACGGTTGGTAACTTCGGATGATTTATAACTTCGGACGATTTTTTAAATGGCCATAAACAACTAAAAACTTATCTATATCTGTATCTCGGTTAGTCTTTGTTTTCATTGTAGATAATAATTTCTACAAAACATTTACACATTACCCGTGATCCCCATCTTTCTATATCGCTAGAAACGTGTAATTTCTCCTAAAAATACAGCGCGCTGTTTCAAACGACTCAAAAGCGTACTTCGGAAGTAACGTCCGTATCAAAATTGTTGATTCCGCTAGATTGAGTACTCAATGTCAAATTAAAATTTGAATGGTCTTTAGATGTCGACGCAGGGCCGTGAAATAGTGTTTTTTTCTGGATTGATGAAAAACTTCCAAATCTCCCAAATTATTTCTTTCAAAAATCGATAGAAACTTAAAATGTTATTTTTTCAAGCATGGCCTGCACAAGAAAAGTGCGATTCATCATTGGCCAGAGCTAGAAGTACATGTTATGGCTGCAATTGAACATTCGACATGGACATGTATGTCCATGAATGATTGCGGTGATGTTATTCCTTTACGCAAAAAACAATCTTAAAAGAAATCTTAAACGAAGAATTTACGTTTGCCACGTATTATCTATACCTTTAGAATTCGACTTATCGCTGGCTTGAGCTAGAAGTTCATATTCTTGTTGCAATTTAAGGTTATGCATGCATGGTCTTAATCTAAAATATGATAGGTTTGTCCAGGTGCACCTAATCGGCGGTCTTCCAATACATAAAAATTGGTCCAAGTGAAGAAATGCGGTAAGTTTCTTCGTAGCATTTCAAAATGTATTCGCCATTGACATTTTGTCTGCTTATATTATACAACACTTGTATAAAAATTCTGAATATTTCATCACGACCATATTTCATGGGTAATACGGGTATAGATACAAACAATGTGGGGTAAATAGAAATATTTGACCATACTATAATATTATATTTGTCGAAAAAATCGATGAAGAGATAAATCGAGCGTGTGTCACAAATGATATGATATGCTGTAATTTTTTAAGTGACCCATGCTCAATAAAACAAGATAATATGCGACCGACCGTTATCTCGAGGCAAGATCAATCAATACGTAAATGACGTCGCCACTCGACGCAGATACGTGATAACTCAACTATCACGACGTACGATATTCTCTCTCTTCGTAACCCGTCAACAGAAACGGAACGAAACATCCGAAGTTACAATTTTATTTTCGCGAGATATATTGAATTAATAAAAACGGGGACTTAAGAAGAATAAAATCACAGCAACAAGTTCTGGTTTTTTGTAATCGTTCGGTCATGGCGGCATATTGTTCCAAATTTGGTGTTATTTGGATAAAAAATGGCCGAATGATTTACAACAAAAACGTCCGAAGTTACCAACTTTGACGGTACTGTTTCAGTCTTTCTTAGTTTGGTTTTAAGTGCGTATTCTAAGAACCATATTCATTGGAATGTGATACAAAAGAGAATAGAAATCTTGATGAACTTTTTGATAATGCATGAAATAAAATATATATTGAAGTAAAATAAACAAAAATACTAATTTTCTCAGGAATAAAATATCAAGATTGCCGTGAGTGCAAAATTGTTAAAAAATTCAAATAATAAAGTAAATGATTTAGGCGTTGAATAGAAAATCTGTGTTTCAATCTCTGAAACGATAAATTAACATGTCCGCAGTTGTGAGATTATGTAGCTTTATTTCAGAAAAAACAAACAAAATATTACTGTCAAAGGGCAGCGATTTCGCTGTATTTTTTGTGGCGTCACATTGTAACAATAAGTCCATGTGCCCTTGCTTTGTGGAAAAAAACGCAGTAAATTTATTTATATTTGCTGCACCCATCCAGAAATTGGTTGACTCAATATATTTTTTCAGGTATGAGTCACTGATGGATCGCGCCGCCGAGGCGAAGTTAATCTGTGGCTCATGTTTGACAAAATTATATAATCCAGCGTCGGTATTTTTTTTATTTTCAATATTTTGATTGATCTTGTTGATGAGATTTATGCCGAGATAGGTTTATTGTAAAAATTTCGCTAAAAAAAGTTGTCTTATTAATTTCCAAGTTTTTCACTCATTTCCCTAAAATATGTTCATTTAGGAAAAATTACGTTACCGGTGTGATATAATGATCGATCGAACATGAAACAAATAAAATTAATAAACAATGAAATAAAAATGTATATTGAAGTAAAAGGAAGACAATATATTGTGAGCAAAAACAGTGAAATAAAATTATGTAAAAGAACTGTTACAAAACTACAGTAAATTTACCGTTAATTTGCAGTTATTGTAAAGTTCCAAAACACGAACCTGCTTTGTTGATGAGATTTAAGTATGGACTGTTGATGTATCGCACCTCGACGGCGCTTTCCATCAACAGCTCATAATTAGCCAACGAAATCGATTCTACAGATTTATTTCAAAATCACGGAATAAGATTACTGTCAAAGATCAGCGATTTTAATACATTTTTATCACAGTGTGACGTCACATTACGACAGTGTTTCATCAACTATGGGCTAGGTCGCCGGACACACAGAAGGGTTGAAGGAGTGTCAACAAAAAGGCACTTGAAAAAGTATTCTGATCAAAATATTTGATTTGGTTCGTGAATCGAGATTTCATAAATTATGTATAATTAATTTCTTTAACGATTGAAAATCAATAGAATCCTAAATATACAAATTTTCTGAAAAATATTCAAATTTTCAATAACTTACAATTTTCTGGAAAACATTTTTCATTAAGAATGTGATTTGAATATTCGATTCGATCAATTGATGTTCGATATATATATTACAGAAAAATAAACAATAGAAGTTATTTTATCAGAAATCAAAAACATTAAAACATCGTCATCGATGTGAGTGCAAAATTGTTAAAATTTTAACTTTGAATAACAAAGCAAACGATCCCGTCGTTGGTGAGAATAATTTGATTTTCTTTTATTAGAAACAAAGCTGATTAACGTTATAAAATAAAAATATTTCCATCATTTCAGCGATTTATGAAATTTTTAAACTGAAGTTGTTAATTAAAGTTAAAGTTGTTTTTTCTTTTAATAGAACTTCTTTGAGTTTTCCTTCAAAATCAAAGTATTTATGAAAATCTCAGTTAATCAGTCAAATAAGATAAAATGTTCCAATGTTGGTGGAAGGAAACTGACAAATGTACAATCTTTAGTTTATTAAATCCGGTTCAGTTCTCGCATATGAATCCAAAGCGATTCCAGGATGGTGGACCATTATAAAACCCTTGATCTGTATCATTCGGATTTATATTTACAAAGACTACAATATTTTTCCGATCTGCAACATTTTTTTGAGGGAAACCACGATGCCAAACCTCCGCTGGTAGGAAGTAGTTATCACCAGATCTCAGCTTCAGTTGATTGTTCTGTTGAATCAAATATTCGGATTGAAAAGAAATCGAACTGTGAAGCAATTTATTTAAGAAAATTCACCATTTTGAGTCCAAAATAGTAAAAAACATTTGAATGTGATTACGTCATAAAATGCACTAAAGTGAAATTTGGATTTTCAAATACCATTGTCACAAGAAATTGCGCAATGAAATAAATATCTAGTTGAAAATCGTTAGTGTATATTTCAATGTATTGAAGAGAAAATATGTATCAATAGAAGGCGATTGAAAAATATTCCTCTAAAGATTGTATGGTTATCAGAGGTCGGCGCGATCCATCAGTGACCATTGTTCAGTGTTGTCAGATTGATTTATAACGTTATTATGTGATTTTGTGAATTCAACCTCATTATATTGATTATCATACAAACCTCATATCTCATGCCGGACCATACTTCGATCCATGTCATGCCATCCGGTATAATTTGACGTATGTAATCTTGCATCGGGCGGTAATGTGTGACGTCATATATGTTGGTTGGTTTGCCATTGGTTTCATTGCAGAGAGTTTCTGCATCGTTGTAGGAGACGTTCTGAACTTCGTACACGATGGCAGTGAAGCATGTTGAATTGTATGTGACTTCACAATTACCTAAATCATATCTCCGTGTTAGTAAATGACGGAACGAGAAAAATTTCATTCATTCATATTAATTTATTTCCATTTTTAACAATTTGAGCAAAATAAAGTTATAAACATGTGATAGCCCGATAGGAGAGGACAAGGCTAAAGTTAGAAAACTTCATCATGGTCTAAAACTTTTGATATAAAATAAGACAGCACTTTTTTATATTCAATCATTTGAGTCGATCGCCCTGAACCTGAGGCCACTTATAGACAAACAGGGTTAATGTTAGTGGAAAGATATGATCTCAACACCCTGGGTTGAGTTGTGGGCATGGATGAGTGTGCCCGACTTTACGGGACTCAAACTTGAGATCTCTAACTTGCGATCCCAAAATGAAAACCACTAAGCCATCGATCCCACAATTGACCGTCTGAACTTGAATGCAAAGTCAATCAAATACTACCCATTGTTTTTAAAGCTCATTTGTAGTTTTTGAATGCGCCTTCGGCATTATTAAATTATTTTTTATACTTATTTTAATAGTAGATTAGAAGTAACGTACCTTTAACGGTTGTTTGTGCTTCTATACTTGTAGCGACGTCATTAGTTGTATATTTAAGGGTAATGACCTCATCGACAGTACTTTTGTAGGAAATGGCGGTGCCTTCAGTTGTCAAAGTATTATCTTTAAAAGCGGTTACGTCATCGGTATTTTTGGTTGTTTTGGAGGAGAAGACATCACCAGCTGTGGTGTTTGCGATATACGAAATGAAGGCTTCTTTTACGGTGGTCTGGAAAGGAGGCCCTGAAATGAAATTATCACAGTTCACATAATTTGAAAATCAAAAACGACGAAGTATTGAAAAGTTTTTATGAGTATATGAGATATAATTTCACAGGATGAATTTTGAACAATTTCGATTAATATTTTTTCTCTACATATACTTGAAAAAAATGATTAGCAATGCCAGAAGCGTTTTATGAATACACGTGTTTTGTCAAGCATAAGCCACAGATAGACCGAACCTCGGCGACACGATCAATCAGTGATTCACATTTAACAAAACACTTGTATTCCTCGTCGGAGCGATCCATCGGTGACTCATACTTAACAGAGTATGTGGACTCCTTGGCGACTCGATACATCAGTGACTCATACTCAAGGAAACATGTGAACTCTTCGACGGCACGATCCATCAGTGACCCATACTTAACAAACATGTGTACCCTTCGTCGGCGCGACTCATCAGTGACCCATACTTAACAAAACATGTCTGCGGCTTATCGGCGCGATCCATTTGTGACTTATACGTAACAAAATATGTTACTCCTCGTCCAGGGCAGATACCACTTCCTACACATCACCATCGTGGTTCAGTTCCATTCGCGATGTTTTCCGCTTAGAGTGCAGTTGCTGGTAGTACTTCTTCTGGAAGTTTTTGCGCGAGTAAGTTGATTGTTGATTGTTGCAGATTGTCGGAATCAAGCATTCTTCCGCTGTAAATGCAAGAAAATATGAAGATAAAAATTAAAACTGTATTTTTGTATGTATTTTCTTCTGTATTCTTTAAACTGTATTTTGATCCAAAAATCCGAATTTTTCCATATACATGTTCTCTCTAAACGAGGTCAAACTAACAAACAGCCACTCGATTGTCAAATAATTACTAGAGGAAAAAGTACCATTATTTGCACTCTGAGTGAAAAATCATCCCAAACCACCATTGTAAAGTGCAGCGAGTGGTATCTGCTTTGGGCGATGAAGAATCCACCCAATCAAAAATCTTATTTTGTCAAGCATGAGTCACCTCATACCCATTCATTTTAAACGTGCTTTGTTAAAGTATTATTTTCTGCTGCACTTTGTACTACGGTGGTACCAGAATTGTCGGTGTGGGGTTGAATATCTCAAACGTAATTGAACGTGTTTTGAAAACCACTGTTTTGCTTATTTCAAATATTCCAGTTTTAAGTTATCCGAAAAATGTTTATAAGTCTATCTCTAATAAGAAAATTAATTTTGTCAAGTTTATTCCATTACTGAATTTGAGCGAATACTGCTCACTGCACCTTATCGTGGCGGCCAATGCCGAAAGTATAAACTGAATCGATATCAGCGTAACCAAGTCGCAGTCATCAGTGACTTATACTTGGAAAAACATTATTTCTGACTGAGTAATGTTGAAAATCTCTGACTGAATAGTTACACCGAAATAGGTTTTGCCAGGTATGAGTCTTTGATGGATGAAATTTTCTTTGCGATTTTAAATAAAAATTATAAAATTGATGTTTTGGCCAATTATTTTTTGGTTCTAAAACAGTCCATCAACAGCCCATACTCGGCAAAAATCTCATGAATAAAACGCTTTCAAATTTTTGGAAATATTGATTTACGGCAAATAAACGGTAAAGTTACTCTTCCTTCAACGTAGAACACTTTAGGAGCGCAATAAAAAGGGTGATGGGGGAGGAGACAGACGCAGATTTCGCATAAAAATTACATATTTACCCGGACTGACGGCGCAAAATATCAAATCTATTTCAAGAGATTATTACTTGCCACACGTCGACGGAAATTTTTCAGATTTTTATTTTTTGGAATAAAATTCAAAATCCGATTAATTCACTGAAATGTAGCTATATGCATATTTTTGCTTTTGAAATTTACACCACGCATTGCGTCGGTCATTATGCGAAAGAAAACATACCGATCTATGGCTTCCATAACGATTAGCACAAATATCCACACAACACGCTTTATTACGCGTTCAATATTTATTGTCAGGAAGATTTCAGCAGGAATTATAACGTTTTCTAACAATTTTGATGTAAAACCTTCAATAAGAAAACTCTCCAAAAACACTAACTTTCTGACGCTCAACACAAAAGTTACAGATGCGAAATGAGGTCGTCAGCATCAACGTTAAATATTATAATGCATGTTGGTCTTGTCACAACAGAATAAAATTTTTCTATTTTTGTTTTATTATTTTTTTGTTGCGTTCAATATTTTTCTTTCATTTTGAACTTCAACGCCCTAACGCAACGTCACATAAATCATGTGACGCACCAAAGATTTTTAGTGGAATCATGTATGGTCCAAACATGAATAGCAGAACAACAACTCACGAAATATTTAAATGTGATTTTCATTACAGTTAGGACGATTCTTGAAATACTCGGATTCGTTCGAGTAACGGTTCGAACGAGTCCTATGACGTCACTAATCACCATCATTAAGGCCTAGAAGAATCCAGGATTTCCTAATCGTTTTCAGGCAGAGATATAATGACATTCTAACTCGAGATCGGTTACAAATCTTGTCACATCCCTAGATTTTTATGGCTTTCAAAACATTTCCAATTATTTTTTATTGACACTTCTTACGGCTTTCTCCAACAACCATGTCCATGCAAAGGAAAAATGTTAAGCCGAACTTTACCCTAGTGTCTGCACGAGAGGTCGTGGTTCGCCATATGATTAAGCTGTTATCCTGGCTTTCCCCTCCTGCAGAATAAAAATGAAATCCCAAAAATAAAAATGATTTCTTTATATTATCAGCTTCACTAATAATGGATGTTCAGAATAGTCAACACAAACGGTGTTCCAAATCAGATTGCAGTTACGGAAAATAATTAACTCTTTGAACCCTCGCGCTATTCTGGGATACATTAAAATGCATTCTTATAGGTGCTGGATAGTGAGTTTTGAAGAAACATGTAAAGAGAGTAACACGTGTTTGCTTACCTCAAATAGAAAATAAATATATATTAATACAATAAAATTCGGTCAAGCATATCGTACGGGACCTCCTCCTCCCACTAAAATTAAATAAAGGGGCCCAAATAGACAAATACATTATAATTAAGAGTTAAAATACAAGCGACATGTCGTTCGGACACTATTTTCAAATTGGGAGTGAAGGTTTTGGCTTAAAGTTTTTAACGTGATTGTTGGGGAAATGAGTGAAGAACGCTTGCGTGAACCGTTGTGCACCGGTGAAATGTCCAGCAAATCTCCCAGATATAATCATTCCTCACTGGAAACACGGAGCTGGAATCATCTGCTTTATCGATTTTACTGGTTGAGTCATCCGGGTATCACCAGATTGGGACACGCGACATCTACGCAAAATATTGATGTAGATGGATAACCCATTATTGCTTACCAAAAAGGTTCATAGGTATAGATTATTTCAATATCTGTGTCAATACGGGAGTCCCTCCCCACATAAAAATAAAATAAAAGGGCTCCAAACACACATACATTCTCAATAAAATTAAAGGTAAAACAAGCGAAAACGGGACTCAAGAGCAAACTGTACAGAAGAAAAAACATAAATACAATACAAATGCAATGTATGTCCTAAAATTCGAGTAGCAGTTTAGCTGAGAAGCATCGACTTTCAGTTTCCCAATGACGTATGAGGAATATCAAACATGACATTTCGAAATTCCTCCTAATAAAATTCTTTTTTTTTTTTCAAATTCTTGCTATGAAAACATTTGAACAAAATTTTGAGATCTGTCCATCCATATCTCTAATGCTTATTATTGTTTCAAAACCAATTCCAATTACATCAACTAATGTATGTGATATATATATACAAAATGTGCAAAATAATTCATTTGCCTAGTCCTACATAACTACAATTGTGCGGTTATTCACCAGTGTGAATCACTGTGTGCCTTCGCAAATCTTTGGCTTGACCGAATGCTCTCCGACATATTTTACAATGGTGTGCGTTTTGCACCAGCGTGAATCTGCATGTGCGTTCGTAAATTTCCTACTGGGGCGAATCTCTTTCTGCATATTTCACAATTGTGTGGTTTTTCACCTGTGTGAATCTGCATGTGCGTTCGTAAATTTTCTGCTTATTTTACAATGGAGTGGTTTTTCACCAGTGTGAATCTGCATGTGCCCTCGTAAACTTCCTTCTTGACCAAATACCTTATGGCATATTTTACAATTGTGTGGTTTTTCACCAATGTGAATCTGCATATGCATTTGTAAACTTCCTGCTTGACCAAATGACTTGTGACATATTTTACAATGGTGTGTTTTTTTACTATTGTGACTCTGCATGTGAGTTCGTAAATATCCAGCATGACCAAAAGTCTTCCCCGCATATTTCACAATTGTGTGGTTTCTCACCAG